>CAWUFW010006559.1:600000-1132573 GCA_963921515.1 Calotriton arnoldi | reverse complement strand
TTACTCACCTGTTATCAGGAGAGACCTCAGTGCTGCAGCTTTCAGCCCAGTACTGATCCTCAAAAGTAATTTTAACCGTACTTACCGGTAACTTGAATTTCCTTCATAGGCTAACATTGACTGGTTTCACTTGGAAATTCTTCTGTGTGGAGTCTTGGAACTTTAAAATATTCCTCTAAAATCAGCCGAAATACGAATTCCGATTTACTCACCTGTTATCAGGAGAGACCTCAGTGCTGCATCTTTCAGCCCAGTACTGATCCTCAAAAGTAATTTTAACCGTACTTACCAGTAACTTGAATTTCCTTCATAGGCTAACATTGACTGGTTTCACTTGGAAATTCTTCTAAGTGTTGATTTTTGAAACATACAAATATTCCTCTAAAATCAGCCGAAATCCGAATTCTGATTTACTCACCTGTTATCAGGAGAGACCTCAGTGCTGCATCTTTCAGCCCAGTACTGGTCCTGAAAAGTAATTTTAACCGTACTTACCGGTAACTTGAATTTCCTTCATAGGCTAACATTGACTGGTTTCACTTGGAAATTCTTCTAAGTGTGGAGTTTTGGAACTTTAAAATATTCCTCTAAAATCAGCCGAAATACGAATTCCGATTTACTCACCTGTTATCAGGAGAGACCTCAGTCCTGTATCTTTCAGCCCAGTACTGGTCCTGAAAAGTAATTTTAACCGTACTTACCGGTAACTTGAATTTCCTTCCATAGGCTAACATTGACTGGTTTCACTTGGAAATTCTTCTAAGTGTGGAGTTTTGGAACTTTAAAATATTCATTTAAATCAGCCGAAGTACGAATTCCGATTTACTCATCTGTTATCAGGAGAGACCTCAGTGCTGCATCTTTTAGCCCAGTACTGATCCTCAAAAGTAATTTTAACCGTACTTACCAGTAACTTGAATTTCCTTCCATAGGATATCATTGCCTGCTTTTTGCTGAAAAAGTTTCTAAGTGTTGATTTTTGAAACATACAAATATTCCTCTAAAATCAGCCGAAATACGAATTCCGATTTACTCACCTGTTATAAGGAGAGACCTCAGTGCTGTATCTTTCAGCCCAGTACTGGTCCTGAAAAGTAATTTTAACCGTACTTACCAGTAACTTATATTTTCTTCCATAGGAATCCATTGTCTGGTTTTCAGCAGAAAAGTTTCAAAGTGTCGATTTTCACAAACTACAAATATTCCTTAAAAATCGCCTGTATGACTTAAACGCATTCTTTCAACTGTTTACAGGAGATGCACCAGTGCTGGATCCAGGATCCAACACTGAGTAAGAAAAAGTAACGATAACAGTTTTTACCTGCTAAGTGAATTTCCTTCCATAGGATAACATTGGTGATTCTATGAGAAAAAGTTTCTAAGTGTCAACTTTTAAAATACAATAATATTCCTTAAAAATCACGACTGTAACCAAAACGCTTTTACTCAACTGTTTACAGGAGATGTACCAGGACTGAATCTAGGATCCAGTCCTGTGGTTAGAAAAGTAATCCATAAAGTAACTAATTGCATTTAACTAGAAATTCACATTGAGCTGAATGTTGCATTGTGTTTGAAAATGTGTTGCCCATTGCAACAACTGTAACTACTGTACTTAAAAGTCTATTGCCTATGTGCAAAGTATTTAAACTAAAGTAATTCATTCTGAGAAAGTATTTTTTGTAATGTAATGTATAATGTAATTACAATGTAATTTAAAAATAAAATATGTAAAAGAAATTGTTTCTAAAAATGTAGTAAATCAGTATGAAAAAAATTAATATAAAAATTAATACATTTAAAAATTGTCATTTAAAAAACCTTTGAAATTCACTGAAAAAACCGTAGGTTTCAGGCACGTTATAGTTACAAATTAGCATTTTAAAAACCTTTGAAATTCACTGAAAAAACCATAGGTTTCAGACACGTTATAGTTAGAAATTAGCATTTAAAAAACCTTTGAAATTCACTGAAAAAACCATAGGTTTTAGGGACAGTTATAGTTAGTTGGACATTGCACTCGTACAAAACCCGTGAAATTCCCCGTTATAGTTAGTTCAGCTAACTATAACTCGCGCCCCCGCAATGCATCACTCTGACATGACGTCACATATTACATCACTCATGACATGGTCAGTGACATCACTGATGACATCACTGATGACATCTCAAATGACATCACTGATGACATCATCCACGTGATAATCTGATGCAGCTCCTCACACCCTAATATAACCTTTGATACACCCAATCTAAATTACAGAGTGCCATTCGCAAAACCATAGACACTCCAACACCAATAACTACATACCCACTCACTGATTCTTAGGTCTACACACACACATCCACTCACTCACCCATACAGTCACTCATACTTATGGTCACTCAGTACAGGACTATCATATGCACTCTTACTCCTATATAGACACTCAAACACCGCCACTCATCCATAGAGGTACTCACACACCTAGTCAGTCATGCAAATAATTAAACACACTGCCATTTACTCACCTATACAGTTATACACACACCAGCTCACTTAATCATACAAATACTAGCACATTGTTACGCTCTTATACAATCACTGATACAAGCACACACTCATCCATACAGCCACTATCACAATCACTCACTCTCGCTTATAGCTATTTATATACTCCAATACACATATATACTGCCTTTCACATATGTAGTTACTCACACATGTACCACTGGGACATACATTCACTCACTAACACACTCTTACACACACTTACCCACCCATACAGTCTATCACAGATGCACTCTTGAAACCATCCACCCAGTGAATCACCCACTCACACATCTATGCACAGTCGCACACACCCCATCCACACAAACACTCGGGCACCCATACAGATACTCATAGAACCAATCAATAACCCATATAGACACTCATGTAGCTATTCGCAAATCCATGCATCCACTTACACACCAACAGACGGATACAGACATTCACACAGTTTAGTCACTAACCCATGCATTCAGTAAGATACGTTTAATCACTCACTTGTAGAGTCAGTCACGCACGTACTAAATCATCCATTCAGACACTTATACACCCACTCATTCTTCAATACGCCTTTCCCTATATATATTAAACATATTTAAACTTTACAGAAACACACAGTCACTGGATGATGTCATCAGTGATGTCATTTGAGATGTCATCAGTGATGTCATCAGTGATGTCACTGACCATGTCATGAGTGATGTAATATGTGACGTCATCAGCAGTGCATTGCGGGCGCGAGTTATAGTTAGCTGAACTAACTATAACGGGGAATTTCACGGGTTTTGTACGAGTGCAATGTCCAACTAACTATAACTGTCCCTAAAACCTATGGTTTTTTCAGTGAATTTCAAAGGTTTTTTAAATGCTAATTTCTAACTATAACGTGTCTGAAACCTATGGTTTTTTCAGTGAATATATATATATGCAAAAACTTCTCCTTCCGTGAAAGTAGAAACAGGGACACAGAGGGGCTTAGAAGACTCCATTTATTCAAAACCCGGCATAACGCGTTTCGGCGACTGCCTTTTTCAAATGCCTCGGGTGATTTGAGGTTTCAGTTCACTCGTGTAAGCCCATCCTCCTAAAGTAGCGTGGGACACACCAGAATCTCATTACTTCAGAGTGTACTCAAGCTGCTCAGTGTTCAAAGACTGCAAGTTCCAGCATGCAGTTGGTCCATGGCGCTAATGAGTATCTCTGTCAGCCTTTTTATTTTATTACTCCAAGTGAGAGGCTGAATGATGTGATTCAGGTTGAAACCTTGACACAATCCTGGACAATAGACGGTTTCTCCGCCCTCTCTTCCAACCGTCCTCTTCCCCGCTGGCAGAGTGCCTGGAGGTGCTGTTCAAGTAACTGCGTCTCTCCATATAGTATGGACTGTCTATGACAACAGGTTCACTGCTTCCTGGGGACGGACGGCGATCCGGTATTAAGCCATTGATACCTTGGGATACTTGAGGAAGGGTCCCCATTGCGCGTCAGTGGCTGCACGCTAAATATGCAAAAACTTCTCCTTCCGTGAAAGTAGAAACAGGGACACAGAGGGGCTTAGAAGACTCCGTTTATTCAAAACCCGGCATAACGCGTTTCGGCGACTGCCTTTTTCAAATGCCTCGGGTGATTTGAGGTTTCAGTTCACTCGTGTAAGCCCATCCTCCTAAAGTAGCGTGGGACACACCAGAATCTCATTACTTCAGAGTGTACTCAAGCTGCTCAGTGTTCAAAGACTGCAAGTTCCAGCATGCAGTTGGTCCATGGCGCTAATGAGTATCTCTGTCAGCCTTTTACAAGTCTGTATACGTGTATTGACCATAGGGATGGACTTAATGCAGTGAATTTCTTTCTGAACAAAAGGCCACTGAAATTGCTGAGCATAACTCCATGCTTATAGAATTTACAGAATTTTGTCTGACTAACAATATTTTCCTATTTCAGGAGGACTATTACAGACAGATCTCTGGGCCGGCCATGGGCACCTGCTTCACCCCCAGCTACGCAAATTTATTCGTGGGCTGGTGGGAGGAGCAGGTGGCATGGTCGCCTAGCATCAAAGCATGGATGGAAAAAGTGGTATCTTGGTATCGATACATAGATGATCTTTTTCTAATTTGGGAAGGGTCAGCTAACTCAGCTCTTGACTTCATAGAAAATCTTAATCAGAATGAAGTGAGTTTGAAGTTCTCAGGAGAAGTTAGTTCAGTGGCAGTGAACTATCTAGATCTAAGGGTTTCCATAGTAGAGGGGAAAATATGCACATCATTATATAGAAAACCGACGGCAGGAAACTCCACACTGCATTCCACCAGTAGTCACCCCCCTAAGCTGATACAGAGTATACCATATGGGGAGTTCCTCATATTGAAAAGAAACAGTTCCAGGGACTGTGACTTCCAATCTGCAGCTACAAAAAGTATTGCCAGATTTGTGGCTAGAGGTTATGATATCAATCTGTTACAGTCCTCATTGAAAAAAGTTGAAGCAATGACTAGAACACAGATAATGATGGGGAAGACTAAAGTGGCTAAGAAGGATGATACTAACAAATTTAGAATGATCACGACATATTCGAAAGCTGCCAATTTTCTGAGAAACACACTTCGAAGAAATTGGCATATTCTGAAGACAGATGTGATCATAGGTAAGGAAATACCTCCAGCCCCTTTAGTAACATTCAAAAAAGCAAGATCATTAAGAGACATGTTGGTACATAGTCATTTGGAAAGAAACACACAAATGAGGGGTACCATTAAGGAAATTATAGGTTTCTTCCCCTGCGAGAAATGCAAAGCGTGTGCAAATAGTAAGAAAGTATTGACTTATGAGATACCAGGAGCCGGCAAGGATAGAAATATAACCAAATTTGTGACGTGTCACACTGCCTATACAGTATACTGCCTTGTTTGCCTGTGTGGATTAAAATATATAGGTAGCACGATCCATCCTGTGAAGATCCGCATACTTGAGCATAGGCGGGCGATAACAAAAAAGGACGTCTCATACCCAGTGGCATGACATTTTGTCAACAAGCATCAGAGTAACAGGGACCTGTTACGGTATTTTGGTATTGACCACGTACCCAGCAATATCAGGGGAGGGGACAGAATTATAAAACTGCGCATACTAGAGTCCCACTATATTATCGATTTGCAGACAAAAGCGCCCAATGGGCTAAATAGCAGAGAAGAATTGGCTGCTCACTCAGGAGATTAAAGTCCCATATGAGATTTAGATAGGATTATAATGTAAACTAGAAAGATGGAACCATGTAAGCTAGATAAATCTCAGAATTCTTTTCGCAATAGACAACATTTGGATAAGCTAAGATTGACATTGGCAACATTGGTCTTTATGCCGATACACAGCACAATGTAATAGGACAACTGTTAAAAATGCTAAAGATGTGAAGATCATGAATTTATATTCAGAGGGCAGTCAGCTTTGGTGCAATGCTGATTAACGGCGTAATGAAATGTGATGAATGTGAATTTCTTTTGTACAATGCCGATACATGGCTTGATAAATCACGAGAAGTGAGCATCGCTAAGTAAAGGGTTAATGGTGAGACTGCCGATACACGGCTAAATGATGCTAATGACATGTTATAAATGAATTACTAAATTTGGTCAAATTGATGCATATTCAATGCATTTGTTTTCACAAACGCTGGAAAAGAAATTATTGATTTTGACCATGACAAAATGGTGCTTCTCGCTGAGAAATAATGGATTGTCCTTTGTTTATGTTGTTGTCCAATGTGAGACTTCTATTTCCTTTAAATGATGTCCGTTTCCGGTGTGCTTCGTAACACCGACAAAGGCCACTGCCGAAATGCGTTTGTTGCGTGAGTTTCGTTGCTAATAAAATTTAAAGCAACTGTCCCCGCGAGTGCTGGTTCTTCATAGAATTAAGAAGAAAGGAGCTGTGAGATATTACGCAGGTGCACCCCTGCGACTCAGCACCCGTCCGCGAGTGCTCCGAGCAAGGTGCTTGGGAGCGTTTGTATTTTTATGGCGGCACCACCGCTGGAAAATCGATAAAGCCTGCCATATGGGAATCAAGTGAGAGTGCCCTGCGGTTTGGAGGTGACACAGCACACTGTGAATCCTTGAGCCAGTAAGCGGCGTAATTGGCTACATGGTATGAATGATATTGGCAGCGTTAGGACGAGGGGACACTTAAACGTGAGCAATAGTATTACATCTAATCACTGACTGCAGGCAGCATGTTCAGTGAAATGGCACGCCACGAAGCGGCAATGGATATTTTCAAAAATAAGTCTGGGATGGAACAATTGAGCAGTACAAGTGATTCAAGAAATGCCAACAATTTAAACATTCTTTTTGTTAAGCTTGAAAGACTGTATGAAAGAGAAATGCGCAAATGGTGGGAGGCAATATCGCTCCAAAATTACATGGATGTTGATCAGGTCCCGAGAGGACTACGTATCTATACGATACCAGCCTACGAAAATCCAGACCCACTCTTATTAGAAGAGTGGGCTGATCATACGGCAAAATCGTGCAAAGGAATGTTAAATATTCTCGTCAAATTCACCTGGAGTGACAGGGATAAGGCTCTTAAAGAGATACAAGAGCTGGAAGAAGAAATATCCAAAGATGAGGACAAAAATAAACAGGAAGAATTAAAGGAGTCAATGAAAAAACGGTTGATAAAATATGAGCTCAAGATAAAACAAAGGAAACAAGAAAAATTTGAAAGGGATGAAAGGGATTATCTGCGAGGGAGAGTGCTGACTTTCGCAAAAAGATTCGGTGGACCAAGGAAAGAACTGGCAATGAAGAAAGGGGCACCCCCAAAGGCGAGAATAGAAACATCAGAATCTGACATCACTGAGAACGAACAGTCAGGAGACGATACCGCCAGCACCTCCGAAGCTAGATCAAGGCAGACTCCTTTTCACAAGGAAATCCACTTGATCCGCCAGTCCTGGTTAAGGAGTGGCAAACGCAAGCCACCAGAAGACATCACCGGAAAACCAGAAGGGGGGCTGGAGCAGGAAGAGGCAATATGTCCCCACGTGTGACACGAAGCAAGAAGGGCAGCAAGCGGAAGTAGAGATGGAAAATCTGACAATAGTTAATTTGACACCTCGAATCCTCACATCTGAAGAGGAGTCGGTGTTAAAGTTAGGTTTAACATTTTGCCTGGATAATCGAATGGAATATACACAAACCAGAATAGACCTTTTCAAATTTGTGCGGAAGCTCAAACTGTTTAAGTATTTTAAATTGAAACCAACCATCAAAGAATCAAGAATAATCAAACAACAGTCGAATGTCATTGACATTTTAAGCGTTGATGATCTTGCAGCTTTAGAGACCTTGGAGGAACTTCGTACTGAACAGGAAGGAGAGGCCAATGGGAATCAGGATATTGCCCAGAGGACTATCAAATTGGGCATCGAACAAGAAACGGTTGCGAGTCCATTCAAACCTACTTCTCAATTTATACCGCAGATGCCAATAGATGCTATTGACATCTTTTCGGAAGCAGTTATTAAAGATCTACTCCGATACAGGACAAAAGCAAATTATCCAATGCGAAGAGGAAATATATCAAAAGATCAACAGATAGCCTTGGATAACTTGTCAATGGACAAAACAATAATATATAAGTCCTCAGACAAAGGCGGAAATATTGTTCTGCAAACTAGGGAACAATACTGTAAAGAAGCCTTTAATCAACTCCAAGATGCAAGACATTATGATAAAACAACGAAAGAAAATTACAACGAGACTATCAAACAATATCATTCCTTGATTCAAAAGTGGTACGATAAATCAATGTTGGGAATTGAAGAATACTTATTCCTTCGCAATACAAACCCTGTGACACCCACTTTTGACCACATTCTGAAAATTCACAAGGGCAAAATTAATCCACCATGCAGACCAATTGTGTCATCGCAAGGTGGTTTAACTGAACATCTTTCTACCTTTATTGATCATTTTTTGTTTCAATTTGTGCTGCAACTAACCTCGTATATAAAGGACACCAATGATTTTTTAAACCATGTGGAAAAAATGATATGGAAATCATCATATCAGCTGATCGTTATGGACATTACAAGTCTGTATACGTGTATTGACCATAGGGATGGACTTAATGCAGTGAATTTCTTTCTGAACAAAAGGCCACTGAAATTGCTGAGCATAACTCCATGCTTATAGAATTTACAGAATTTTGTCTAACTAACAATATTTTCCTATTTCAGGAATACTATTACAGACAGATCTCTGGGACGGCCATGGGCACCTGCTTCACCCCCAGCTACGCGAATTTATTCGTGGGCTGGTGGGAGGAGCAGGTGGCATGGTCGCCTAGCAACAAAGCATGGATGGAAAAAGTGGTATCTTGGTATCGATACATAGATGATATTTTTCTAATTTGGGAAGGGTCAGCTAACTCAGCTCTTGACTTCATAGAACATCTTAATCAGAATGAAGTGAATTTGAAGTTCTCAGGAGAAGTTAGTTCAGTGGCAGTGAACTATCTAGATCTAAGGGTTTCCATAGTATAGGGGAAAATATGCACGTCATTATATAGAAAACCGACGGCAGGAAACTCCACACTGCATTCCACCAGTAGTCACCCCCTAAGCTGATACAGAGTATACCATATGGGGAGTTCCTCATATTGAAAAGAAACAGTTCCAGGGACTGTGACTTCCAATCTGCAGCTACAAAAAGTATTGCCAGATTTGTGGCTAGAGGGTATGATATCAATCTGTTACAGTCCTCATTGAAAAAAGTTGAAGCAATGACTAGAACACAGATACTGCAGGGGAAGACTAAAGTGGCTAAGAAGGATGATACTAACAAATTTAGAATGATCACGACATATTCGAAAGATGCCAATTGTCTGAGAAACACACTTCGAAGAAATTGGCATATTCTGAAGACAGATGTGATCATTGGTAAGGAAATACCTCCAGCCCCTTTAGTAACATTCAAAAAAGCAAGATCATTAAGAGACATGTTGGTACATAGCCATTTGGAAAGAAACACACAAATGAGGGGTACCATTAAGGAAATGAAAGGTTTCTTCCCCTGCGGGAAATGCAAAGCGTGTGCATATAGTAAGAAAGTATCGACTTATAAGATACCAGGAGTCGGCAAAGGTAGAAATATAACCAAATTTGTGACATGTCACACTGCCTATACAGTATACTGCCTTGCTTGCCCATGTGGATTAAAATATATAGGCAGCACGATCCATCCTGTGAAGATCCGCATACTTGAGCATATGAGGGCGATGACAAAAAAGGACGTCTCAAACCCAGTGGCAAGACATTTTGCCAACAAGCATCAGAGTAACAGGGACCTGTTACGGTATTTACCACGTACCCAGCAATATCAGGGGAGGGGACAGAATTTTAAAACTGCGCAGACTAGAGTCCCGCTATATTTTTGATTTGCAGACAAAAGCGCCCAATGGGCTAAATAGCGGAGAAGAATTGGCTGCTCACTTAGGAGATTAAAGTCCCATATGAGATTTAGATAGGATTATAATGTAAACTAGAAAGATGGAACCATGTAAGTTAGATAAATCTCAGAATTCTTTTTGCAATAGACAACATTTGGATAAGTTAAGATTGACATTGGCAACATTGGTCTTTATGCCGATAAACGGCACAATGTAATAGGACAACTGTTAAAAATGCTAAAGATGTGAAGATCATGTGAAGATCATGAATTTATATTCAGAGGGGCAATCAGCTTTGGTGCAATGCCGATTAACGGCGTAATGAAATGTGATGAATGTGAATTTCTTTTGTACAATGCTGATACACGGCTTGATAAATCATGAGAAGTGAGCATCGCTAAGTAAAGGGTTAATGGTGAGACTGCCGATACACGGCTAAATGATGCTAATGACATGTTATAAATGAATGACTAAATTTGGTCAAATTGATGCATATTCAATGCATTTGTTTTCACAAACGCTGGAAAAGAAATTATTGATTTTCACCATGCCAAAATGGCGCTTCTCACTGAGAAATAATGGATCGTCCTTTGTTTATGTTGTTGTCCAATGTGAGACTTCTATTTCCTTTAAATGATGTCCGTTTTCGGTGTGCTTCGTAACACCGACAAAGGCCACTGCTGAAACGCGTTTGTTGCGTGAGTTGCGTTGCTAATAAAATTTAAAGCAACTGTCCCCGTGAGTGCTGGTTCTTCATAGAATTAAGAAGAAAGGAGCTGTGAGATATTACGCAGGTGCACCCCTGCGACTCAGCACCCGTCCGCGAGTGCTCCGAGCTAGGTGCTTGGGAGCGTTTATATATATATATATATATATATATATATATATATATATATATATATATATATATATATATATTCACTGAAAAAACCATAGGTTTCAGACACGTTATAGTTAGAAATTTGCATTTAAAAACCTTACAAATTCACTGAAAAACCATAGGTTTTAGGGACAGTTATAGTTAGTTGGACATTGCACTCGTACAAAACCCGTGAAATTCCCCGTTATAGTTAGTTCAGCTAACTATAACTCGCGCCCGCAATGCACTGCTGATGACGTCACATATTACATCACTCATGACATGGTCAGTGACATCACTGATGACATCACTGATGACATCTCAAATGACATCACTGATGACATCATCCAGTGACTGTGTGTTTCTGTAAAGTTTAAATATTTTTAATATATATAGGGAAAGGCGTATTGAAGAATGAGTGGGTGTATAAGTGTCTGTATGGATGATTTAGTAGGTGCGTGACTAACTCTATAAGTGAGTGATTAAACGTATCTTACTGAATGCATGGGTTAGTGACTAAACTGGGTGAATGTCTGTATCCGTCTGTCTGTTGCTGTGTAAGTGGCTGCATGGGTTTGTGAATAGCTACATGAGTGTCTATATGAGTTATTGATTGGTTGTCTGAGTATCTGTATGGGTGCCTGAGTGTTTGTGTGGGTGGGGTGGGTGCGACTCTGTGCATAGATGTGTGAGTGGGTGATTCACTGGGTGGATGGTTTCAAGAGTGCATCTGTGATAGACTGTATGGGTGGGTAAGTGTGTGTAAGAGTGTATTAGTGAGTGAATGTATGTCCGAGTGGTACATGTGTGAGTAACTACATATGTGAAAGGCAGTATATATGTGTGTTGGAGTATATAAATAGCTGTAAGCGAGAGTGTGTGATTGTGAGAGTGACTGTATGGATGAGTGTGTGCTTGCATCAGTGATTGTATAAGAGCGTAAGAATGTGCTAGTATTTGTATGAGTAAGTGAGCTGGTGTATGTATAACTGTATAGGTGAGTAAATGGCAGTGTGTTTAATTATTTGCATGACTGACTAGGTGTGTGAGTACCTCTATGGATGAGTGGCGGTGTTTGAGTGTCTATATAGGAGTATGAGTGCATATGATAGTCCTGTACTGAGTGACCCTAAGTATGAGTGACTGTACAGGTGAGTGAGTGGATGTGTGTGTAGACCTAAGAATCAATGAGTGGGTATGTAGTTATTGGTGTTGAAGTGTCTATGGTTTTGCGAATGGCAGTCTGTAATTTAGAGTGGGTGTATCAAAGGTTATATTAGGTGTGAGGAGGTGCATCAGATTATCACGTGGATGATGTCATCAGTGATGTCATCAGTGATGTCATTTGAGATGTCATCAGTGATGTCATCAGTGATGTCACTGACCATGTCATGAGTGATGTAATATGTGACGTCATCAGCAGTGCATTGTGGGTGCGAGTTATAGTTAGCTGAACTAACTATAACGGGGAATTTCACGGGTTTTGTACGAGTGCAATGTCCAACTAACTATAACTGTCCCTAAAACCTATGGTTTTTTCAGTGAATTGGTAAGGTTTTTTAAATGCAAATTTCTAACTATAACGTGTCTGAAACCTATGGTTTTTTCAGTGAATTTCAAAGGTTTTTAAATGCAAATTTCTAACTATAACGTGTCTGAAACCTATGGTTTTTTCAGTGAATTTGTAAGGTTTTTAAATGCTAATTTCTAACTATAACGTGCCTGAAACCTATGGTTTTTTCAGTGAATTTCAAAGGTTTTTTAAATGCTAATTCCTAACTATAACAAGTCTGAAACATATGGTTTTTTTCAGTGAATTTCAAAGGTTTTGTAAATGACAATTTTTAAATGTATTAATTGTTATATTTATTTTTTGATACTGATTTACTACATTTTTTAAACTATTTATTTTTAGATATTTTATTTTTTAAATTACATTGTAATTACATTATACATTACATTACAAAATATACTTTCTCAGAATGAATTACTTTAGTTTAAATACTTTGCAAATAGGCAATAGACTTTTAAGTACAGTAGTTACAGTTGTTGCAATGGGCAACACAATTTCAAACACAATGCAACATTGAGCTCAATGTGAATTTCTAGTTAAATGCAATTAGTTACTTTATGGATTACTTTTCTAACCACAGGACTGGATCCTAGATTCAGTCCTGGGACATCTCCTGTAAACAGTTGAGTAAAAGCGTTTTGGTTACATTAGTGATTTTTAAGGAATATTATTGTATTTTAAAAGTTGACAGAAACTTTTTCACATAGAATCACCAATGTTATCCTATGGGAGGAAATTCACTTAGCAGGTAAGTAGTGTTATCGTTACTTTTCTTACTGAGTGGTGGATCCTGGATCCAGCACTGGTGCATCTCCTGTAAACAGTTGAAAGAATGCGTTTAAGTCATACAGGCGATTTTTAAGGAATATTTGTAGTTTGTGATAACAGGTGAGTAAATCGGAATTCGTAGTTCAGCTGATTTTAGAGGAATATTATAAAGTTCCAAAACTCCACACAGAAGAATTTCCAAGTGAAACCAGTCAATGTTAGACTATGGAAGGAAATTCAAGTTACTAGTAAGTACGGTTAGAATTACTTTTCAGGGTCAGTGCTGGGCTAAAAGATGCAGCACTGGGTTCTCTCCTGATAACAGGTGAGTAAATCGGAATTCGTAGTTCAGCTGATTTTAGAGGAATATTATAAAGTTCCAAAACTCAACACTTAGAAGAATTTCCAAGTGAAACCAGTCAATGTTAGCCTATGGAAGGAAATTCAAGTTACTGGTAAGTACGGTTAGAATTACTTTTCAGGATCTGTACTGGGCTGAAAGATGCAGCACTGAGGTCTCTCCTGATAACAGGTGAATAAATCGGAATTCGTAGTTTTGCTGATTTTAGAGGAATATTTGTATGTTTCAAAATCGACACTTAGAAACTTTTTCAGCAAAAAGCAGGCAATGATATCCTATGGAAGGAAATTCAAGTTACTGGTAAGTACGGTTAAAATTACTTTTCAGGATCAGTACTGGGCTCAAAGATGCAGCACTGAGGTCTCTCCTGATAACAGGTGAGTAAATCGGAATTCGTAGTTCGGCTGATTTTAGAGGAATATTTGCACAATGGTGAAGGAAGGGGGTGGGGCCTGAGGTGACATGTCTGCAAACACGCCCTGTGGCGCGTTTTAAGTTGGAGAATTAATTCCTCCTCAATGCCGAGGGTCCCTAGGGGCCAACTGGCCCACCAGATACCTCCAGTATGCGCCAGAGAGCTGCGTTGCAGAGAGGTTTTCAGAGGCCACGCCCCTTTTTACAACACTCTGCAACGCAGCTCCGTGGCGCTTACTGGAGGTACCTGGTGGGCTAGTTGGCCCCCAGGGACCCTCAAGATTGAAGGGGATTTAATTCCCCATCTTAAAACGCGCCACGGGGCCTGTTTGCACACATGTCACCTGGAAGCCCCGCCCTCTCCCTTCACCACTGTGCAAACGCACCCGTGGCGAGTTTTAAGTTGGGGATTAAGTCCCTTGAATCCTGAGGGTCCCTGGGGTCCAACTATCCCACCAGGTACCTCCAGTAAGCGCCACAGAGCTGCGTTGCAGAGAGGTGTAAAAAGGGGCGTGGCCTCTGTACACCTCTCTGCAACGCAGCCCCCTGGGGCATACTGGAGGTTCCTGGTGGGCTAGTTGGCCCCCAGGGACCCCCAGTATTCAAGAGTGGTAAAGGAAGGGGGCGGGCCTGCGGCCCGATCGTTTTTTTGGGGGGTTTTTCCGAAGGGGGCTGTGTGGCCCTCCTTCCTTTTTCCTTGGGCCCTGGGGACCCCATCCCCCAGGGCCTTACCCCTTTTTTTTTTTTTTTTTTTAAATGGGAAGGGGGCTGCGTGGCCCCCCTCCCGTGGCCGATTCCGGCCACGGGGACCCCATCCCCCGGGGCTAGCCCTCTCCGTTGGGGACCGTGGGGGGGTCCCCAATGCCCCCACGGTCCCAGCCGGCTCCCCACGTCCTTCGGAGCCGGCATTGCTTTTCCACATTGGGAGCTGCTGACATGCAGCTCCCCATGTGGAAAAGCAATCTGCTTTGCTTCATTGAAGCGAGAGCAGGTTTCCTGCTCTCGCTTCAATGAAGCAAAGCAGTTTGTAATGACAGGACGGAGCCGCGAGGCTCCCGGCCCTGTCATTGCAAACTACAGTGTCCCGGGGTGAGCACCCCGGGACACTGAAGGAGCCGGCCCTGGGGGTGGCGATCCCCAGGGCCATCAATGGCTCCAGGAGGGGGCCGCGCGCCCCCTCCCCACATCTGCAAAGCCCCGGGAGGTGGTGGTCCCTGGGCTTTGGGGTCCAAAACGGACTCCCATTTTAAATTTGTTAGTGCCCCGGGAGGTGGCAGTCCTCGGGCATGTGGGGGCTGGAGCCCCCACACAGGTGATTTAATTTAAAAAGAAGCCCCGGGGGTGGCGGTCTCGGGCTGCGGGAGGGCTCACACCCTCCCGCACCATTTTGTTTAAAGCCCCGGGGGTGGCGGTCCTCGGGCTTGGGGCCTTAGAGGCCCCCATATAATTAATAATAAAGCCCCGCATGCCCCCGGGACTTGGCCCACCCGGGGCCAATTAACCACGAAGCGCGGGAGCCCGCGCGCTTTGTTTTTTTATCGGCAGGATCCGCGCACCCAGCGCGTTTTCTGCCGATTTAAAAAAATAAATAAAATTGTGGGCCCTGGGGGTCCTTGTAGGACCCCTGAGCAGGCTAGGGGTCAGGGTGTTTCTACCCTGCCCCTTTTGCGTTTTGCGCCCTTGTTTTTGTCTTTTCTTGTCCCTCGGTTCTACCGAGGAACAAGATGGCTGCCAACACTTCCTGGTTTGGAGTGTTGACAGCCAATTAGCATGTAGCTAGTGGTCGGGAGGGTGCGCGGATCCTCCGTGCCTCTAAATATCGAAACTTTTATTTTGATTTTCTCAGCAACTACTGAACGGATTTACACCATTTTTAAAAAGGGTGCTTTCTGAACCAAGCACTACCTTTTTGCCAAATTTGGTGTAATTCCGTTCAGCAGTTTTTGCTGTAGCCTTGCATAAAGTTTCCTATAGGAAATCGATTTTTTGACTCTTATTTTTGAATTTCTCCATAACTACTGAACGGATTTACACCATTTAAAAAAAGGTCGCTTTCTGAACCAAGCGCTACCTTTTGCAAAATTTGGTGTAATTCCGTTCAGCAGTTCGGGCTGTAGCCGTGGCTAAAAATTCCTATGGGAATTAACATGGAGAAAACGCGTTTTGGGACCCCCTTTTTCTCGGCCCCGCTTGACGAATCAACCCGAGACTTTCAGGGTAGGAGCGGAGCAGAGCGCCCAACAAGTTGGAAGCTTCGCGAAGATTCGTCAACCGGCGCAAGAGTTATTTCAAATAGAATGTTGCGGATTTCCTATGGATAAAGGTCCTAACTATAACTATCTACTGGCGACTACCAGTAGATAATATATATATATATATATATATATATTATCTACTGGCGGTCGCCAGTAGATAGTTATAGTTAGGAACTATTTTCCATAGGAAATCTGCGACATTCTATTTGAAATAACTCTTGCGTCGGTTGACGAATCTTCGCGAAATTTTCAAACTTTATGGCCCGCTCCGGTCCACTCCTACCCTGAAAGTCTCAGGGTGATTCGTCAAACGGGGCCGAGGAAAAAGGGGGTCCCAAAACGTGTTTTCCCCATTCATTTTCCCATAGGAAACTTTAGACATGGCTACAGCCCGAACTGCTGAACGGAATTACACCAAATTTGGCAAAGAGGTAGTTCTTGGTTCAGAAAGAACCCTTTTGTTAAATGGTGTAAATCCGTTCAGTAGTTATGGAGAAATTAAAAAAATAAGAGTCAAAAATCAATTTCCCATAGGAAACTTTATGCAAGGCTACAGCCCGAACTGCTGAACGGAATTACACCAAATTTGGCAAAGAGGTAGTTCTTGGTTCAAAAGAACCCTTTTTGTTAAATGGTGTAAATCAGTTCAGTAGTTGCTGAGAAAATCAAAAGTAAAAACACATATGTATCTATGGCCGCGTCGGATTCGCGCACCCTCCTGATCACGAGCCCTAAACCCTGAAACACTACCCCCAGCACGACCCCCTACACTGGCCGAACACCACTGCACTGCCCTAAACCCTGAAACACCAGCCCCAGCAAGACCCCTACACTGCCCGAACACCACTGCACTGCCCTAAACCCTGAAACACCACCCCTGCACGACCTCCTACACTGCTGGAACACCACTGCACTGCCCTAAACCCTGAAACACCACCCCCAGCACGACCCCCTACACTGCCCGAACACCACTGCACTGCCCTAAACCCTGAAACATCAACCCCAGCAAGACCCCCAACACTGCCTGAACACCACTGCCCTAAACCCTGAAACACCACCCCTACACTGCACGAACACCACTGCACTGCCCTAAACCCTGAAACACCACCTCCAGCAAAACCCCTACACTGCCTGAACACCATTGCTCTGCCCTAAATCCTGAAACACTAGCCCCAGCACGACCCCTACACTGCCCAAACACCACTGCACTGCCCTAAACCCTGAAACACCACCCCCAACACGACCCCCTACACTGCCCGAACACCACTGCACTGCCCTAAACCCTGAAACACCAGCCCCAGCAAGACCCCTACACTGCCCGAACACCACTGCACTGCCCTAAACCCTGAAACACCAGCCCCAGCAAGACCCCTACACTGCCCGAACACCACTGCCCTAAACCCTGAAACACCACCCCCAGCAAGACCCCTACACTGCCCGAACACCACTGCACTGCTCTAAACCCTGAAACACCAGCCCCAGCACGACCCCTACACTGCCCGAACACCACTGCACTGCCCTAAACCCTGAAACACCACCCCTGCACGACCCCTACACTGCCCGAACACCACTGCACTGCCCTAAACCCTGAAACACCACCCCCAGCACGACCCCTACACTGCCCGAACACCACTGCACTGCCCTAAACCCTGAAACACCACCCCTGCACGATCCCCTACACTGCCCGAACACTACTGCACTGCCCTAAACCCTGAAACACCACCCCCAGCACGACCCCCTACACTGCCCGAACACCACTGCACTGCCCTAAACCCCGAAACACTACCCCCAGCAAGACCCCCTACACTGCCCGAACACCACTGCCCTAAACCCTGAAACACCCCCCAGCAAGACCCCTACACTGCCCGTACACCACTGCACTGCCCTAAACCCTGAAACACCACCCCCAGCACGACCCCTACACTGCCCGAACACCACTGCACTGCCCTAAACCCTGAAACACCACCCCCAGCACGACCCCCTACACTGCCCGAACACCACTGCACTGCCCTAAACCATGAAACACCAGCCCCAGCACAACCCCCTACACTGCCCGAACACCACTGCACTGCCTTAAACCCTGAAACACCACCCCCAGCACGACCCCCTACACTGCCCGAACACCACTGCACTGCCCTAAACCCTGAAACACCAGCCCCAGCACAACCCTGTACACTGCCCGAACACCACAGCACTGCCCTAAACCCTGAAACACCAGCCCCAGCATGACCGCCTACACTGCCCGAAAACCACTGCACTGCCCTAAACCCTGAAACACCAGCCCCAGCATGACCCCTACACTGCCCGAACACCACTGCACTACCCTAAACCCTCAAACACCAGCCCCAGCACAACCCCCTACACTGCCCGAACACCACTGCACTGCCCTAAACCCTGAAACACCACCCCCAGCAAGACCCCTACACTGCCCGAACACCACTGCACTAAAGCCTTAAACACCACCCCCAGCAAGACCACCTACACTGGCCGAACACCACTGCACTGCCCTAAACCCTGAAACACCACCCCAGCACGACCCCTACACTGCCCGAACACCACTGCACTGCCCTAAACCCTGAAACACCACCCCCAGCAAGACCCCTACACTGCCCGAACACCACTGCACCTAAAGCCTGAAACACCACCCCCAGCAAGACCACCTACACTGGCCGAACACCACTGCACTGCCCTAAACCCTGAAACACCACCCCTACACTGCACGAACACCACTGCACTGCCCTAAACCCTGAAACACCACCTCCAGCAAAACCCCTACACTGCCTGAACACCATTGCTCTTCCCTAAATCCTGAAACACTAGCCCCAGCACGACCCCCTACACTGCCCAAACACCACTGCACTGCCCTAAACCCTGAAACACCACCCCCAACACGACCCCCTACACTGCCTGAACACCACTGCACTGCCCTAAACCCTGAAACACCAGCCCCAGCAAGACCCCTACACTGCCCGAACACCACTGCACTGCCCTAGACTCTGAAACACCAGCCCCAGCAAGACCCCTACACTGCCCGAACACCACTGCACTGCCCTAAACCCTGAAATACCAGCCCCAGCATGACCCCCTACACTGCCCGAACACCACTGCACTGCCCTAAACCCTGAAACACCAGCCCCAGCACGACCACCTACACTGCCCGAACACCACTGCACTGCCCTAAACCCTGAAACACCAGCCCCAGCACGACCCCCTACACTGCCCGAACACCACTGCACTGCCCTAAACCCTGAAACACCAGCCCCAGCACGACCCCTACACTGCCCGAACACCACTGTACTGCCCTAAACCCTGAAACACCAGCCCCAGCATGACCCCTACACTGTCCGAACACCACTGCACTGTCCTAAACCCTGAAACACCACCCCTGCACCGCCCCCTACACTGCCCGAACACCACTGCACTGCCCTAAACCCTGAAACACCACCCCCAGCACGACCCCCTTTACTGCTCGAACACCACTGCACTGCCCCAAACCCTGAAACACCACCCCCAGCACGACCCCCTACACTGCCCGAACACCACTGCCCTAAACCCTGAAACACCACCCCCTGCACGACACCCTACACTGCCCGAACACCACTGCACTGCCCTAAACCCTGAAACACCACCCCCTACACTGCCCGAACACCACTGCACTGCCCTAAACCCTGAAACACCACCCCCAGCACGACCCCCTACACTGCCCGAACACTACTGCACTGCCCTAAACCCTAAAACACCACCCCCAGCATTACCCCCTACACTGCCCAAACACCACTGCACTGCCCTAAACCCTAGAACACTACCCCCAGCACGACCCCCTACACTGCCCGAACACCACTGCACTACCCTAAACCCTAAAATACTACCCCCAGCACAACCCCTACACTACCCGAACATGACTGCACTGCCCTAAACCCTCAAACACTCCCCCAGCACGACCCCCTACACTACCCGAACACCACTGCACTGCCCTAAACCCTAAAACACTCCCCCAGCACGACCCCTACACTACCCGAACACCACTGCACTGCCCTAAACCCTAAAACACTCCCCCAGCACGACCCCTACACTACCCAAACACCACTGCACTGCCCTAAATCCTAAAACACTACCCCCGCATGACCCCTACACTACCCAAACACCAATGCACTACCCTAATCCCTAAAACACTACCCCCGCATGACCCCCTACACTACCCTAAACCCTAAAACACTACCCCCGCACGACTCCCTACACTACCCAAAGACCACTGCACTACCCTAAACCCTAAAACACGACCTCCTACACTACACAAACACCACTGCACTACCCTAAACCCTAAAACACTACCCCCTACACTACACAAACACCACTGCACTACCCTAAACCCTAAAAACTACCCCCAGCACGAACCACTACACTACCCAAACACCACTGCACTACCCTAAACCCTAAAAACTACCCCCAGCAGTACCCCTACACTACCCAAACACCACAGCACTACCCTAAACCCTAAAACACTACCCCCAGCAGTACCCCTACACTACCCAAACACCACTGCACTACCCTAAATCACTACCCCCAGCACGACCCCCTACACTACCCAAACACCACTGCACTACCCTAAACCCTAAAACACTACCCCCAGCACGACCCCTACACTACCCAAACACCACTGCACTACCCTAAACCCTAAAACACTCCCCCAGCACGACTCCCTACACTACCCAAACACCACTGCACTAACCTAAACCCTAAATCTACCCCCAGCATGACCCCCTACACTACACAAACACCACTGCACTACCCTAAACCCTAAAACACTACCCCCAGCACGACCCTCTTCACTACCTAAA
The DNA here is from genome assembly GCA_963921515.1 of Calotriton arnoldi. Taxonomy (NCBI): domain Eukaryota; kingdom Metazoa; phylum Chordata; class Amphibia; order Caudata; family Salamandridae; genus Calotriton; species Calotriton arnoldi. The sequence continues at coordinate 1,111,523 of CAWUFW010006559.1, read as the reverse complement.
CACAACTGCACAATTTGTTACAGGCGTTGCAACGCAGGCCTGTGGTGCTTACTGGAAGTACCTAGTGGGCTAGTTGGGCCCCAGGGACCCTCAGGATTCAAGGTGACCTAATCCCCCAACTTAAAACGCACCACGGGCGCGTTTGCACAGTGGTGAAGGGAGGGGGGCCTCAGGTGACATGTGCGCAAACACGCCCTGTGGTGCGTTTTAAGTTGGGAAATTAATTCCCTTTGAATCCTGAGGGACCCTGGGGGCCAACTAGCCCACCAGGTACCTTCAGTAAGCACAACAGAGTTGCGTTGCAGAGAGGTGAAAAAGGTGCGTGGCCTCGGAACGCCTCTCTGCAACTCAGCTCTGTGGTCCTAACTGTAGGTACCTGGGGGCTAGTTGGGCCCCAGGGACCCTCAGAATTCAAGGGGACTTAATCCCGCAACTTAAAACGCGCCACGGGGTGCGTTTGCACACATGTCACCTCAGGCCCCCTCCCTTCACCACTGTGCAAACGCGCCCTGTAGCGCGTTTTAAGAGGTAGTTTTAATCCCCCTGCCCTATTATGTACTAGGGACTTGCAGAGGAGGTCATGCTAATCACAGGGGTACCCCAACGCATAGTGTTCCCTAGTGTATGTAGGTGTTTTCACTGTATTCCAAGTGTCTTTTAGCATAGCACTGGCTCTGGTTAGTCAGAGTCAGTTACCACCAGTACCCGTCTGAAAAAGTTGTGGGCACAGGATGATTTTGCAACAAGGCCTCTTTCTGCTCCTCTGTTGGTTCTTTCTGCACATCTTTTGCTTCTTTCTGTGCGTTTTTCTTCTTTCTTCACATGTCCTACCTCTGTAGGTATAGTTAGAAACTAGTATTTAAAAAACCTTTGAAATTCACTTAAAAAATCATAGGTTTCAGGCACGTTATAGTTAGAAATTAGCATTTAAAAACCTTTGAAATTCACTGAAAAAACCATAGGTTTTAGGGACAGTTATAGTTAGTTGGACATTTCACTCGTACAAAACCATAGAAATTCTCCCGTTATAGTTAGTTCAGCTAACTATAACTCGCGCTCCGCAATGCACTGCTGATGACGTCACATATTACATCACTCATGACATGGTCAGTGACATCACTGATGACATCACTGATGACATCTCAAACGACATCACTGATGACATCATCCATGTGATAATTTCATGCATCTTCTCACACCCTAATATAACTTTTGATACACCCACTCTAAATTACAGACTGCCATTCTCAAAACCATAGACACTCCAACACCAAAAACTACATACCCACTCACTGATTCTTAGGTCTCACACACACATCCACTCACTCACCCGAACAGTCACTCATACTTAGTCACTCAGTACAGGACTATCATATGCACTCATACACCTATATAAACACTCACACACCGCCACTCATCCATAGAGGTACTCACACACCTAGTCAGTCATGCAAAAAACTTAATCACACACCCATTTACTCACCTATACAGTTATACACACACCAGCTCACTTACTCATACAAATACTAGCACATTCTTACGCTCTTATACAATCACTGATACAAGTACACACTCATCCATACAGCCACTCTCACAATCACACACTCTCACTTATAGCCATTTATATACTCCAACACACATATATACTGCCTTTCACATATGTAGTTACTCACACATGTACCACTGAGATATACATTCAATCACTAACACACCCATACACACACTCACCCACCCATACAGTCCATCACAGATGCACTCTTGAAACCATGCACCCAGTGAATCACCAACTCACACATCTATGCACAGAGTCACACACACCCCACCCACACAAACACTCAGGCACCCATACAGATACTCAGACAATCAATCAATAACCCATGTAGACACTCATGTAGCTATTCAGAAAGCCATGCAGCCGCTTACAAACCAACAGACAGACGGATACAGACATTCACACAGTTTAGTCACTAACCCATGCATTCAGTAAGATACATTTAATCACTCACTTGTAGAGTCAGTCACTCACATACTAAATCATCCATTCAGACACTTATACACCCACTCATTCTTCAATACGCCTTTCCCTATATATATTAAACATATTTAAACTTTACAGAAACACACAGTCACTGGATGATGTCATCAGTGATGTCATCAGTGATGTCATTTGAGATGTCATCAGTGATGTCATCAGTGATGTCACTGACCATGTCATGAGTGATGTAATATGTGACGTCATCAGCAGTGCATTGCAGGGCGCGAGTTATAGTTAGCTGAACTAACTATAACGGGCGAATTTCTATGGTTTTGTACGAGTGAAATGTCCAACTAACTATAACTGTCCCTTAAACCTATGGTTTTTTCAGGGAATATATATATATATATATACCAATAACATGAAATCAAAACATCAAACTACTTAACAATCTTTAAACTTATATTACCCACTCCAGTGAGTGCAAGAGTAGTTAAGTGTTGGATAGCTGAGGGGTAAAAGTTACTATTCCAACTCCAATGAGTGCAACAGTAGGGAAAGTGTTGGACAGCGGAGGGGTAAAAATTACTATTTCCACTCCAATGAGTGCAACAGTAGGGAAAGTGTTGGATAGCGGAGGGGTACAAATTACTATTCCCACTCCAGTGAGTGCAATAGTAGGGAAAGCGTTGGATAGTGGAGGGATAAAATTTACTATTCCCACTCCAGTCAGTGCAACAGTAGGAAAAGTGTGGGAGAGCGGAGGGGTAACAATTACTATTCCCACTCCAATGAGTGCAACAGTAGGGAAACTGTTGGATAGTGGAGGGATACAATTTACTATTCCTACTCCAGTGAGTGCATCAGTAGGGAAAGTGTTGGATAGTGGAGGGATACAATTTACTATTCCCACTCCAGTCAGTGCATCAATAGGGAGAGTGGGCAACCGCTCCAACCCCTCGCTCCGCGCACCGCAGTGCACCCACACACTCTGGTGGGACCTCAAGTCCCAGAGTGCAACGCGTGAATTACTGCCCCCCCATCTGAGGGGGAGGGACCAATCTCACGCTTAAAAGTGCCGCTCAACACCCGCGGCGCGGGACGCTGAACTTTTGCTGGGCTGCCTGGGCCAACCTGGGGACACTAAATCGCACTGGAAGGTGTGATTTGAAGAGGGCACCGCTCCAACCCCTCGCTCTGCGCACTGCAGTGCGCCCACACACTCTGGTGGGACTTCAAGTCCCAGAGTGCAACGCGTGAATTACTGCCACCACATCTGAGGGGGAGGGACCAATCTCGCCCTTAAAAGCACTGCTCAACACCCGCGGCGCGGGACACGCGCGGGCCAGGGGCAGGCCCGTCATTGCCCGGAAGAGGCTGGGTTGGGCCATCCCCCTTGTTGTTGATCTTCCCGGATTATTATACTGGTAAGACTCTTACTGGACCACCATATTTGCCTTTTTTTGATTTTTTTGTTTTGTATCCCCGTATATCACTGTCCAGCTGCCTATTACTATTCCACACTGACTTGCTAAACCTGGTAGTGGAACCTGGAACTTGTTCCCCAGTATTTTTTTTGATCAACAGCATAACCTATTGATTTATCGTGCGAGACGGGGCTGCACTCGAGTCATCACCAATGGGACAATTAAAACTTTGAACAAAACTTTCTTTCACAATTGTTTATCCTTGTCCTATCCATCTTTGACCGATTAGCCCATATCTGGTTCCTCTGTTGTAACCCTAGCCTCCTGGCCAGGCCCACCTCTGTTTTATTTGTCTTACTGATTTGAAAATGTGTAAGCGGGTTTGTGCAGTAAAGAATCCCCAAGTACCCATTGCTTCGCCCAAACTTCCAACCTCAATAGATAGGATGGTCCAGAGGGCCCTAGGAGCAGTAACAACTGAAATAGAATTGACTGAAAGGCGATTGTCTATAACACCAGACTTGTTCTGTCAGGTTTCGGACCCTTCTACCATCCAGTCTGTAACCCCTGGTTCTGTACCTAGGATAGCGGAAGCTTCACCCAGGCTAATAGAGTCTTCTTCACCCTTACTACAAGAACCTTCAGCGAAGCCAGTAACTCGCAAAGGTGGTATTACCACCACCTTACCGAAGAAAGGGAAATGCAAGCCTGGACATGGGGCAGGTACTAAGAGGAAGAAAAATCCTGAGTCTACCCCTAGCGGAAATGAGCTAGCCAGCTCTGGGGGAATAGCATCCAATACTACTAACCCTCGGCCAGATTCTGATTGTCCATTTTGGGTGAGGAACCTGGTAGTAGATCTAGAGACCCAGCTGAGAGTTATCATAAAGGAAGAGCTTGCCCAACTACTTAACCATACGGGTGTAGGTCACTTGATGGACCGCAATAGGTGCACTGACACGTTTGATAATATTACCCAAGCACCAGGTACGAAGATAGATTGTAGTACCCAGACCAACAGCATAGATCAAAACCCCTTAGGTAACCCTGGTCCCTCGAGTGTAGCATTCTCTAAAGTGCCAATGGGTGACAGAGGGACAGAGGTCCCTAGCACTGAGTTAGGTGGAACTATTTCCTCTCATGTAGGTAGGCTACCTACTGAGCAGGTTCAAGAACCACGGACTGCCAATGACTCCAGGAGCCTTACTGCTTTGAAAGGGACCCTGTACTCAGCCCCCTATAGGGAGGACCCAAGTGCTAGTAGGCCCATCCGAACAGAGTCTAGGGTAGCTGGGGTTGGGGTGGACCGTGTATAGTCTGCTGAGAGCAGACATGGGATAATGACTCTTCCGAACATAAATCTCCCCCCAGCCTCACTCCCCTATGTAATTATATTGACAGGAGTACCCGGGATCCAAAATGGCCAGAAGGAAACGCAGTTGGATTTAAGGAACAAGTGCCTTTTTTGGCTGGCCAGGCATAGACAGTTTCCTTATGACAGGGCAGGAGAAATTATAATGGTCCGTAGAGTGGGATGGGTGGGTAGGAGATCAAAGTCAATTCAAGGGGATTGTGTAGTTATTAACTTTAGCAACCCCCAGACTGTTCATTCCATAGTAGATTTCTAGTCCCTATGTATTATACACAGGGGTTAGGGTATACACCCTGGACTATTTTTACTCCTGTAGCAGTGGGGAAACTAGGACCCCTAACATCAGCGCCCCAACAAACTGGACCCTGGAAGACCCAGTGGCGGGCCCACCCCATAGGCCCCTTTCATTTAATATTCCAGTAGGGAATAGGTTTGGAGTCCTAGAGGAGGTTGATTGACTTGTGATGAAAGGTGCTCCTGCGCAGGGATGTGGGCCACGGGGGTCAGGTAGGGTTACGAGTGAACATAATAGTGGCCAGTTGAATCTGAGCACTCCCTGGGATAATGAGGTTGAAAGTGGGGCTCCACAAAATGCAACCTTAAGCGGAGCCTCTGATCTGCATGGGACAAGTGCAGATCCACCTAGTAACCTACCTATTATTCCTTATGACTCCCCAAAATCCAGCCTATCTGGTTCGAGTTCCCCTTTGGAAGCTGCAGATATACCTATTATGGCACAGCACGAGGGTATTCCAACCCCCAACTCTAACAACTCTAATGCCTTAGATGAGCGTACCAATAGTGATCATAAGCTAAGGGTTCTATCCTGGAACATTGCTGGAATAAAAAGCAAGTTGATTTGCCCAGACTGGGGATCCTTTGTACACAAATTTGACGTTTGTATGTTTCAGGAAACCTGGGCAAGGGATGACACCACGAGGCAGGGATATGCAACCTTTAACGTGTTGGCCACTTCGGGAGGGAGGGGAAGACCATCTGGGGGCCTATCCACCTGGGTTGCCACGCATTTGAATTGTACAGTGGAATGTTTGAACACTCTGTCTAATGATATACAGTGTACCATTCTTACTTTTCACCGATTCTTAAAATTGCTTTTATTAATATTTATTCTCGTCCCGCTAGCATTTGTCATGAATCACCGACCATTGAACAACTGAGTATCTTTATTAATACTGTTCCCCCGAATACAAGGTTGGTTATAGGAGAAGATTTTAATTGCCAATTTGAGCCCCTTGTTGCCCTCACTGATGCACCCCCTAGTGCAGAGGATCAATATTGGCTAATCCCTGACCCCCAAATTGTTCCGATAAAGGCTTGGACCCCGTTAACACTCCAGATTAACACAGTAATATTATCTAATTCTCTGAGGGCATGCAACGGGCGTACAAAGTCAGATAGACCAGGGAAGCTAACTTTTAACAGGATTGGCCAAGTCTCCTTGCTGGATTATATCCTGGTAGAAACAAGATCATGGCACTGGGTAGTTGACTTTGCCGTCCTCTTGAGAACGGACAGTTACCATAATGCCCTGACCATGGAATTGGAGATCCCTGACATTTATAATCCAATGTCTAGCCGTACTTCTGTAAACTGCAATTTAACACTTACCAATAACAGAAGAATTAGGTGGGATGCAGTTAAGCAGTCACCAGACAAGGTCGCTGCACTATTCTCCCTAACTATTTCCCCTTTAATGGAACTGGAGGAGGCTGTTGTAGCATTAGACTCCCCCCAAAATATTGTTAGGATAGCGACATTGCATGAAGAACTGACAATCAGCATGTCCAACATATTTAACCCTCTGATGCATTCTAAGGTGAAAAAGGGTGTAAAACAAACCTGGTTTAACGACACTTTCCGCAAGGCCAAGGGAGCTCTTTTGGCCGCTATTAAAAATAAGGACAGGCCCCTGATTAAACAAAGGAGGGTCCTCTATCGTGATAGTATTACACAAGCAAAGAAGGAGTGGGAATCACATAGATGGGATGACATTTGAACAGCCCTACTTAATAGGGATATGAAGGCATTCTGGGCACTAGTTTGCACAGATAGTCGCGAAGGGAAGCCAGCACTTGAGCCCAATATTGCAGCAGATGCTTGGGAACTACATTTCCAAGCCTTATACACCACCCAGGAAACAATAGCCTCAAAAGACAAAATATCCCCAATTATCGTTGGGACTCCTCTTGAAGAGGCTCCAGGGTTTACCATATTAGAAGTCCTAAATGCAATTAGGAAGCTCCCCCAAGGTAAAGCCCAGGGCCTAGACAAGATCCCGGGGATTTATTTCGGGCAGAACCACAAATTTGGGGTCCCTACCTTTGGGCAATATTTAATGCTATCCTGCGAGGTATGGCAATCCCGGACACCTGGCTAGGGGCCGAAATCCTTCCAGTTTTTAAAAAGGGTTCACCTCTTCTCCCGACCAACTACAGGCCAATCAGCCTGATAGATGTCACTCAGAAATTGTTTGCAAGGATTCTCCTCGACCGCCTCCAGGTGTGGATGGAGGAGTGTGAAGTTCTGAGTGTCTATCAGGCTGGTTTTAGGAAAAATATTTCCACTATCGACCAAATCTTTAGGCTCCAATTGCTGTATTGGAAGACAGTGTCAATAGAGGGTGGCAGCCTCTATTTGATATTCGTCGATTTGAAATCCGCCTTTGATTTGGTCCCTAGAGTTAAACTATGGGAGGTCTTCAAGCAGCTGGGAATTCCTACATACCTCTTGATATTGATTATGAGATTACATGCTGGCAACTTTGTTCAAGTAAGGTTTGGGAAATTTGGGGATTTAACCCCCCGCTTTTCAGTCAACAGAGGAGTAAGGCAGGGGTGTGTGCTTGCCCCTACTCTGTTCTGTCTATTCATTAATGATCTGATTGCCCAATTAAATGAGACAAAGGACAACGATGCGCCGAAGTTGGTGCAAAGCAAGGTACCTGCAATGATGTTTGCAGATGATACTTTGCTATTATCTAAGTCCCCTATGGGCATTCAGAGGATTTTAGATAGTTTTGTGACATTTTGTAATAATTGAGGGCTTGAAATCAACACACTAAAGACCAAATTCATGGTCTTTAACCCAGCTAAAACATCTCGCCCAAACCCAACCCTAAATGGCACCTTCCTAGAAAGGGTCTCTGTTTTTGACTATCTTGGTGTTACGCTCACTGAATCATTTGAGTGGGGCCCACAGTTAGCCAAAGCAAGCCTTAAGTTAGCTCAGACAGCTGGGGGAATAAATAGAATTCATAGGAATTCCGCCCATAAAATGGTCGCCCCCGTGGCAGAGATATATAAAGTACAAGTGAGGAGTGCGGCAATGTATGGGGCTGAACTCTGGGGAAATTGCTCTTCTGATGGACTCTCCAAAACTGAGAATAATTTTATGAGACAGCTGTTGGGACTTCCAGCAAGCACCCCCCTTATTCCTCTACGCATGGACTTAGGTATCAGACCCATTGGCGAGGAGGCGGGACTGCGACCACTAACCTTCTGGCGTAGACTGTGGGTGACCCCAGAACTAGCAGCCTTCCAGCTAGAACTAAAGGAGATCCTGTGTTCTCCGAGCGTGGGCAAACTAACATGGCTTTCATATATCAGGGAGTTATGTTGCAGGATAGGCAACCCAAACCTATGGAGTAACCCCGAGGTAGTCTGCCCGACAATTTCACGCCCAGATTTAGTTAGAGCATATAGATCCCTCAAACTAGCCGACAATCAGGGGAACACCAAAATTGGCCATCTAACAGCTGACTTTTTAAATATCAAAGCTGAGTACCTCATTGAGCCCTTTCTGGATGATATACAACCTGCTATGGCAAGAAAGTTGTACATTCAGTTTAGAGTGGGGACACTGCCGCTTCGTGCCTTTAATAATAAATGGTCAAAAGCCTCCGGCCCAGGGTGCACTGCCTGCAATAATACAGATGAGTCTGACATTCATGTTTTTTTTCTGTCCTGGCTATAAAACTGCCAGACGGCGATGGCTTGTCCCACTTTGCAGAAATTTAGGTTTTAGGCAGTGTATGGAGGCATATAGAATATTAAGAACTGATACTCACCCTCCAATTGTATTTGCTGTGTCCCGATATCTGAACTCTATGTGGATCAGACGTAGGCTGCTGCTAAATCCAAAACCCTAAGCATAAAGCTCCCATATTGTATATGTTGCCTTATTTTATTCATTTTTATTTTTTTAACCATTCCATAGCTTAATCTTAATCCTTTTTATATTCGGTATAAACTACAGTATTAATGAAATGAAACAGGACAGTACTCAAATAATATATGGCCACCTTTTTATTAATGATTGTGACTGTATACTGTGTATCTGATCTGGTAGTTGTTGCTTGTTGATCAGTAGTCCTTTATTTGTTTGTTTCTTTATGATCTTTTTATTGTACGATGAATTTTAATGTTGGTAATCTTCAAATATTTTCGGCTTTTATTTTTATGCACTGTTTGTGTTCTGTGATTTTATTGTCAAATACTTTTATGGTCTTTTTTGACCGAAATAAAGTTGATTGGATTGGATTGGAAAAGAAATTATTGATTTTCACCATGACAAAATGGCGCTTCTCGCTGAGAAATAATGGATTGTCCTTTGTTTATGTTGTTGTCGAATGTGAGACTTCTATTTCCTTTAAATGATGTCCGTTTCCGGTGTGCTTCGTAACACAGACGAAGGCCACTGCTGAAACGCGTTTGTTGCGTGAGTTGCGTTGCTAATAAAATTTAAAGCAACTGTCCCCGCGAGTGCTGGTTCTTCATAGAATTAAGAAGAAAGGAGCTGTGAGATATTACGCAGGTGCACCCCTGCGACTCAGCACCCGTCCGCGAGTGCTCCGAGCAAGGTGCTTGGGAGCGTTTATATATATATATATATATATATTACCGGTTTCGACCCTCACACGGGTCTTCATCATATGCAAATGAGATGGGCAGTCACATCGGGGTTTAAATACACTTAAATCTTGGAGAGTGAAGAGGGACTACGGATTCCATTTAGATACACCCATATTTTTTTCTTTCGTGGGCTGGTGGGAGAAGCACGTGGCCTGGGGGAGACACAGGATTTTTGGGTGGGAAACATGATACTATGGGTTAGGTATATCGACGACCTTTTTATTATTTGGCGGGGCAGCCGCTCCTCGGCTGAGGAGTATGTTGCTTCACTAGATAATAATGAACTAAATTTGAAATTTACAAGCTGTATCAGTGATAAGTCGGTTACCTACCTAGATGTAGAAGTCTATATTGAAAATTCTACCTTGTTAACCCGCTTGTATAGAAAACCTACAGCGGGTAATGTAGTTTTACATGCAGGAAGCCATCATCCTAAAAGCCTCATAAAAAACATACCATTTGGAGAACTGTTGCGGCTTAAACGGAACTGTACTACGGTGCAGAGTTACAAAGAAGCCAAAGATCAGGCTTTAGACCGCTTTAGGCAAAGAGGCTATGGGAATGCAGATCTTAATTTAGCAGAAAGTAGGGTTGAAAAGATCAATAGAAGGGATCTAGTAGTAGCAAAATGTCCCACAATGGTAAAAGCAAAAGAAAATGAAATGGGCATAATAAGAATGATAACAAGCTACAATGAAAAATCAAGTAATATCCTACAGATCTTTAAAAGAAATTGGCATATCCTGCAGACAGATAACATCTTAAAGAATAATCTCCCAAATCGACCAATGATTACATATAAACGATGCCAATCAGTGGGTGACCATCTGATTCATAGTCATTTTAATCAAACCCCGAAACCCATGAATCACTTAAATATAGCGGGTTTTTATCCTTGTCAGCGATGTAAAGCCTGCAAACAGAGTAGTAAAGTTGTAAATTATCCAGGTAGGCCAGGGGACCCGAGGCCCACCCGTAAGATTGAAACATTTCTGAATTGTAACTTCGACTTTACAGTCTACTGTCTAATATGCCCATGTTCCAAGCGCTATATTGGTAGTACTATTCATCCCACAAAAAAATACGTTTTGGAACATATGCGAGCCATCACTAATAAAGACGCTACGTACCCTGTTGCACGTCACTTTGAAAAATTCCATCAAAGCAACAGGGACCTCCTTAGATTTTATTGTATTGACCAGATCAATAAAAGGAGAGAGGTGGCAATAGAGTGCAGCAGTAACGTATCTTGGAGTCTAAATATATCATTGACCTTCAAACCAAGATGCCGATTGGGCTGAATAACGATGAGGAGATGTGGGTACATCTGGGGTAAAACAATAAATAAAATATAAAATAAAAACGATAACCAAAAAGATGAAGAGATATCTCTAGATGAATAATAATCTTAAAATGTAGCTGCTTTCCAATCCAGTATTTTATTGGCTCCCATAGAATGACTTTTTAATTGCCCATACAGGGCACAATTATGTTAGCATACTGATGTCATTGGCTCTTATATTATACACAAGGCGTAAATAGTCTCCCACTTTTTTATTGATATAAATGTTATTTATTACATGTAATCTTTTAATAGAATTGGTGAGACACTTATGAACATGTGTGTATATATATGAATTTATAATGAAATAACGTTTTAGAGCATTAATATATGTTTTTAGAAATTGTGATATAAATGGATTTAATTATAGTACAATTCTGAAATGTAGTAACATGTATTTATTTGTCATCATATTGGGTTTTTTATATTGTAATTTGCACAGCACTTAGCACTTTGGGATTAAGCACTGTTTATATTTACATGTTTTAAGATGGCTGCCATGAAATGTTATTCAATGAAGTGCAAGTCCATCTTTTGTTTTTCACTTTTATCACGTGATGTATGATGTATTTTAAAAGAATCACGTTAATGAAAAACTAACCGACATTGAGGAAGCCGTGTGGCGAAACGCGTCTGTTGGAGGGAGGTTTTTTGCACAATAAAGTATTTAACAACGAACTCCGTTTGTGCTGTCCGTTGTGGTCACGGATAGGTGTGCCTGGTTTGCAGCATATATATATATATATATACATATACCAATAACATGAAATCTATTTTTTTAAAACATTCTATTATAAATTAAAACATCAAACTACTTAACAATCTTTAAACTTAAATTACCCACTCCAGTGAGTGCACGAGTAGTTAAGTGTTGGATAGCCGAGGGGTAAAAGTTACTATTCCAACTCCATTGAGTGCAACAGTAGGGAACGTGATGGATAGCAGAGGGGTAAAAATTACTATTCCCACTCCAGTGAGTGCAACAGTAGGGAAAGTGTTGGATAGCGGAGGGATAAAATGTACTATTCCCACTCCAGTCAGTGAAACAGTAAGGAAAGTGTTGGGTAGGGAAGGGGTAAAAATTACTATTCCCACTCCAGTGAGTGCAATAGTAGGGAAAGTGTTGGACAGCGGAGGGGTAAAATTACTATTTCCACTCCAATGAGTGCAACAGTAGGGAAAGTGTTGGATAGCGGAGGGGTACAAATTACTATTCCTACTCCAGTGAGTGCAATAGTAGGGAAAGTGTTGGATAGTGGAGGGATAAAATTTACTATTCCCACTCCAGTCAGTGCAACAGTAGGAAAAGTGTTGGAGAGCGAAGGGGTAACAATTACTATTCCCACTCCAATGAGTGCAACAGTAGGGAAACTGTTGGATAGCGGAGGGGTAAAAATTACTATTCCAACTCCAGTGAGTGCAATAGTAGGGAAAGTGTTGGATAGTGGAGGGATACAATTTACTATTCCTACTCCAGTGAGTGCAACAGTAGGGAAAGTGTTGGATAGTGGAGGGATACAATTTACTATTCCCACTCCAGTCAGTGCATCAATAGGGAGAGTGTTGTATTGTGGAGGGGTAAAATTTACTATTCTCACTCTAGTCAGTTCAAAATTAAAAACAAACAAAATATCATCAACAAAATAATATTTTTTTTTAAGTAAATAAAAAATATATATATATGTTAAAAATAAAAATAAAAATATAGGTGTCCATTACGATGGCGGGCGGAATAAAATCCGCCATCTACCATAGCGGTAAAAAACCGCCCGCCTACACCGTCTGAATACCGACCGAGCAATCAGGATGTCGCGAAGCGAACACCGCCCGCGCGGAAAAAACACACAAAATACCGCCCGTCTATGTCCGAGTCGAAGTCCATCCGTCCGCCATGGATGCAAACCCGCACGACAACCCAAAACCGCCCGCCCTGACTACCGAGACACCGGCCGTGAAATTAGGATCTTCCCGACATGAGCGCGGCAAATCCACAAATACACCGCCCGCCATCGTAAACAACAGTGATGAAAATGGACACGGCGGAAGCCCTGGCGGCCACGTCCCTGCACAGAAACCATCCGCGGACTAAAGAAACACACACAACATGGCCAACAAGTCCACACAGCAAGCCACGCCCAAATACCCAAACACAGTACACATCCCGAAAACACATCCCCCCTGGACAAACAAATAAACTACAAATCCCAGAACACCAGCCACAACACACCTGAAAACAACAGCACATCATGACACACCCACATAGGTAAATACAAATGCAGCCCCTTCACAGACCACAATCCCTTGCAACACTACAAACTGAGGACGAGAGTACAGAACACAGCGAGACAGAAAGGACAGCAGCACACCACAGACACGCACCCATCACCACCACCACCACCACCACCAAACACCGGCCCCACAAACCCCCTGCACATCACACACCACACACACACACCGCACCAGCACCACAAACACCAAACCACACACCATGGCAGCACAGAGAATGCCCAAGTTCACTTCCACTGAGCTGACGGTCATGGTCAACGAGATCATCAAGGTGCACCCACAAATCTATGGGAACCAGGTCCAACAGACACCACTAGCCACCAGAAACCGGTTGTGGAGCAGGATCGTAGACCAGGTCAATGCAGTCGGGAATGTGCCACGCAACAGAGCCGAAATCACTAAGAGGTGGCACGACCTGAAAAGCGTGGTCAAAAAGAAGGAGGCCAAGAATCGGCAGCTGGCTGACAGGACTGGCGGAGGAAATCCCGCGCTATGCAAGACCTTCAAGGCGTGGGAGGAGAAGGTGCGAGGCATCCTACATCCGGAGAGTCTCACCAGAATACCAGGGGGAGTGGAGGCTGGTAAGTACAAACAAATGTATACCAGCACACCGCTATGTACTCACATGCACTACCACAATGCCACAGCTCTGAGGGAAAAACACCCCCATGTCCAGTACACAATACACAAGACATCACTCACACATGCAACAGACTAACTAACAAAACCATGGGGGCATGTGTACAGTCAGCCAGCACCGCAACTCCCACCAGGTCCCCTTGTACTCCAGATGCGCCAGAAGGAGCACTACCCACACTCATGTGTCAGCCATAGCTGCACTAACCGACAAGTAACAGGTAAGTAGCCAGAACACAAAGTCAGTGGGTCGGAGGGGGGACAGCTGAAGTACAACACCCACCAGGCCCCCAGTCCTACAGCGCAGCAAGGTGGAGCACACCCCACACCCATGTGTCACCCATAGCTGCACTAACCGACAAGTAACAGGTAAGTAGCCTGAACACAAAGTCAGTGGGTCGGAGGGGGACAGCTGAAGTACAACACCCACCAGGCCCCTAGTCCTACAGCGCAGCAAGGTGGAGCACACCCCACACCCATGTGTCAGCCATAGCTGCACTAACCGACAAGTAACAGGTAAGTAGCCGGAACACAAAGTCAGTGGGTCGGAGGGGGACAGCTGAAGTACAACCCCCACCAGGCCCCTAGTCCTACAGCGCAGCAAGGTGGAGCACACCCCACACCCATGTGTCAGCCATAGCTGCACTAACCGACAAGTAACAGGTAAGTAGCATGAACACAAAGTCAGTGGGTCGGAGGGGGGACAGCTGAAGTACAACACCCACCAGGCCCCTAGTCCTACAGCGCAGCAAGGTGGAGCACACCCCACACCCATGTGTCAGCCATAGCTGCACTAACCGACAAGTAACAGGTAAGTAGCCGGAACACAAAGTCAGTGGGTCGGAGGGGGGACAGCTGAAGTACAACACCCACCAGGCCCCTAGTCCTACAGCGCAGCAAGGTGGAGCACACCCCACACCCATGTGTCAGCCATAGCTGCACTAACCGACAAGTAACAGGTAAGTAGCATGAACACATAGTCAGTGGGTCGGAGGGGGGACAGCTGAAGTTCAACACCCACCAGGCCCCTAGTCCTACAGCGCAGCAAGGTGGAGCACACCCCACACCCATGTGTCAGCCATAGCTGCACTAACCGACAAGTAACAGGTAAGTAGCATGAACACAAAGTCAGTGGGTCGGAGGGGGACAGCTGAAGTACAACACCCACCAGGCCCCTAGTCCTACAGCGCAGCAAGGTGGAGCACACCCCACACCCATGTGTCAGCCATAGCTGCACTAACCGACAAGTAACAGGTAAGTAGCCGGAACACAAAGTCAGTGGGTCGGAGGGGGACAGCTGAAGTACAACACCCACCAGGCCCCTAGTCCTACAGCGCAGCAAGGTGGAGCACACCCCACACCCATGTGTCAGCCATAGCTGCACTAACCGACAAGTAACAGGTAAGTAGCCGGAACACAAAGTCAGTGGGTCGGAGGGGGACAGCTGAAGTACAACACCCACCAGGCCCCTAGTCCTACAGCGCAGCAAGGTGGAGCACCCCTCCCTCCCAGTACAATATGGCATCCATTGCATTGCGCCCTCCAAACCAACAAGTAGGTAGAGTACTGTACAGGGCGGGGTGTCTGTAGGCATGAGGACAGTATTACGACTAACATTTGGGACATGTCACGTAGCAGAGGAACACGCAGCACTGCTCCCTGTCATAATCATGTGACCAATGTGCACACGGACATGTATTACAGAGTCATAGCCCACATGAGCCATCACAAATACAGCAACACCCATGGAGCCACGTCTGCATGCACAAGTCCCACTGGAGTACTGACCCACACGGCGGGCACTGTGCCACTCATCACACACATCAGCAACACCATCGAAGTCCTGTCCATGTAGTCGTTACTGCCTGTTCCCCACACAACGTACAACATCGCCCATGTAAGTCTAACCTGTCTAGAACTAACAGTGTGGAACCCCAGTAATGCACATAAACACCACTGGACCCATGAAACACACAGCCACACAATGCACATCCAACATACCGTCCATCTCATCTGTCAGCCCCAGTGTCATGAAAGGTATGTCATCGCGGAACAGCTGGCACTCATACAGTAGTTCTGCAAAGATACCTGCCCATCACAAATAATGTGTCTGCAGTGACTGAAGCGCACATCACACTGATTTACAACATACATAATATAGTCAACACCCCAAGAGCACTGCATTGCTGCACATGGCCGAGGGTAGCACGCACACCAAGGAATTGGCCCATCTGCAATACGTCGTGTGGCACACAACCATCACTCACTCACTACAATGCTTGCAGTGTAATGTCCATAAATGATAACAGTGAGCAGATATGCTGGGGATGTCAGACATACACACACCTTTGTCTCTGCACTGTCATGTTGCCAAAACACATGTCCCGTTCTGCACCCATATGTCACAGTATGTACCCCAAAACCATATTTCACCTCAAAGCGTTGAGGGGCTGTACCCCTTTTGCCATCTGCGTGTCTAAGCATTCCATTTGAACCCCAAAACCATATTTCACCTCAAAAGCGTTGAGGGGGCTGTACCCCCTTTTGCCATCTGCGTTTCTAAGCGTTCCATTTGAACCCCAAAACCATATTTCACCTCAAAAGCGTTGAGGGGCTGTACCCCTTTTGCCATCTGCGTTTCTAAGCGTACCATTTGAACCCCAAAACCATATTTCACCTCAAAAGCGTCGATGGGTCTGGAGCCCGCATACACCCAAGCCACAAAATGTAGGAGTACAGCAACACACACTGATTGTCATTGCTAATCCGTCCCATGCCACATGAACACAACACACAGTTCCATTGCCTTGCCCACGCATACACACAACGTACATCCACACACACGCCACTGGGAAACCTGTGCACGACAGTGCACGAACTGTGAATGTCAGACAACCAATACAAACTTTGCAAGGTGCAACACAATAACCTATCTCATTCTCCCCACAGGTGCCGAACAGCTGGATGCTGGAGAGGGAGACAGCAGCCAGCACAGCCAGTCCGCAAGCCCCCGACCCGGACTCACGGATGTAGAAGACCTGGACACCTCTTCGGACGAGGACCACCGAGCAGGCCCATCTGGAGTGGCAGGGCCCAACCGCTCCCCAGGGCCCCTCCTACCCACCAACACATCACCCAGGGCTGCTGACCAGTCACAGACCCCTGCTGCCACGGTCGTTGCAGCCACCACCACCGCCGCAACAACCACCACCACCACCACCACGCCATCCCTGGCCACAGCACCTGCGCAAGGGGTGGCACGCCCGTCGGGCTCGACCCTGGGAGCCAGACAGAGGACCGTGGTGACCAATGTGGCAAGTGGGCAGGTCGGTGGCAGCAGTACTGGTGGGAGGAGCAGGGTCAGGCCAACGCCATCTGAGCCTGGGAGCCAAGCCCTGCCGCAAATCACCAGAGTCCTTGGGGCCTATGAAGAGGCCCAAGGACAATGGGCCAGGTCGGCTGCCGACACGCGGGAGGTCCTTGGGGTGTTGAGGTCCATGGACGCCCATATGGGCCAATTCGTGACCCGTATGGACCAACTTGTGGACCTCATGGGCCAGCTGGTGGTGGTGGTGGTGAGGGCCCAAGCAAGGCCAGCCACACCACCGCCGCCACCACGTGCTGTGGCGCAGGGTCGTGCAACATCTAGTTCCCCTGCATCCACAGCGAGTGAGCAGTCCTCAGCCACCACCAGCAGCCCACCAACACAACCCCCCCTACCAAACGTGGAAGGGGCCGTCCGAAGAGGAAACAGGTGTCCAGAGAGGACTACGCACGCTCCAAACGCCAGTGAGTCAGCCAGCCACCCTGACCACCTACTGCACTGACTTGGACTACGATCCTACCCCACACTGCCATGTGAATGGCATGTGTCTGTTGGACTGTGGACATAGAACTTCATGGGTACACCTTGACCATCACGCAGCCATGTCCGTCAACTCATTGTCACAGCATGCACCACTTCTGTCATCACCTTGCACATAATCACATGTCACCGCTGTAAATAAATACACCTTGATCACAATCTGCTTCATGTGCCCTGGGTTTAATCAACGATGTGCAACCGACAACATGAGCAGGAATGCCTCTGCTGTGTGGCATGTAAATAGGCCAGGAGATGTTGTAGGGACCTAGGTGTGAAAACCAGAACAAGAGTCCATTCAATTAGTGTGTCACACACCCATCACACAGTACTTGTCACCAACTACAAGCAATGTACACACATCTCACAGAGCAACGGGGCACAATGCCACAGCCACTGTCAGTGGCATACTACCCTCGACATGGACCATTGCCACACAGCACTCAGTGAACAAAAGGCCTCCGTCACAATGCACACATACACCTGCACAACTACAGCTACATCAGCTGTCGTACATGGTCACTCACCGTCAAGTGAAGTAGCGGGCGATGAGCTGCTGACGCACATTCACAGCTTCCTCCTCTCCACTGTCCTCGTCACTGGACCCATCCTGGTCTGCAGGCGGGGGCCCGGGCTGATCACCGTCATCCACTATTAGGGGGATCTGCTTGCGAATAGCCAGATTGTGCAGCATGCAGCATGCCACAACTATCTGGCACACCTTCTGTGGGGAGTACGCCAGTGCACCCCTGGTGCGGTCCAGGCATCTGAATCTGGACTTCAGGAGGCCAAAAGTCCGCTCCACCACACGTCTGGCCCTGCCATGTGCCTCATTGTAGTGGACATCAGCTGGTGTCCGAGGATGACGTAATGGGCTGAGCAGCCAAGGCCCATTCGGATAAGCAGAGTCACCTGGGTGTGAGGAATACAGAGATTCGTTGCAATTCCAACTGTACACAAGACAGCATCGCACACCAGGCACGCTACACGAGTACACATACTCACCAACAATCCAAGCACGGTCCGGTTGCAGATTGGTCATC
Source organism: Calotriton arnoldi (assembly GCA_963921515.1). NCBI lineage: Eukaryota > Metazoa > Chordata > Amphibia > Caudata > Salamandridae > Calotriton > Calotriton arnoldi. The sequence goes on along the minus strand of CAWUFW010006559.1, from coordinate 1,092,649 downwards.
AGACGTGGTAGGATGCTGTTGCGCATGATGTGCGAGTCATGGGCCGATCCTGGAAACTTCGCACACACGTGTGTAATGACCATGTCCGCAAGGCACACCACTTGCACATTCAGGGAGTGGAAGTGCTTCCGATTCCTATATATATGCTCCATGGCCTGTGGTGCTACAAGGCCAACATGGGTGCAATCAATTGCACCAACAACGTGGGGGATCCGTCCAAGGGCATAGAAAGCACCCTTCACTGCCGTCAAATCACGAGCCCTGGGGAATCGGATGTACCAGTTCCTGTACAGCATCATAGCTGACAGTACATCCCGTAGCACCATGCTGAACATGGGCTGGGACATCCCACCTCCACTGCCCACTGTGTGTTGGAATGACCCAGTGGCGAAGAAATGCAGTGCAGCCATCACCTTAGCCGTGGGGGTAAATGCAGTTGGATACACCCTGCGAGGACGGAGGTGGGGTTCCAACAAGGCACATAGGCGATGCAGGGTGGGTCGGTCCAGACGGAATTTCCGGATTACCTCCACGTCCTCCATGTCTGCCAGCAATTGGTAGGGGCGATGTATGTTTGGTCTCCTCCTAGGAAAGATGGAAGTGGACACCTGTCAAAGCAACACGCCACATGGCATTTTCACAAACGCAGAACATAAATGACTGACCAAGCAATTGAATCACAGAACAGCTGACAAGTAGGGACAGCACAGCCTCAATACACTTACACAGGTCCCCTTACCAATAGCAATGAGCAGTGACACAAACCATTGCTATGAGCATGCACATGGGGATTTAGGCCTTAATAACTTGTAAGGCATGATGATGATATCAGACTGCATATTTGGGAAGCGGCAACACCACGGCAATATAACTAGCTGCTGTGCCTGACACAGCTTCCGTGGCTGGGTGAGTATGGCACACACCAACAACGCTATGGACACAGGCTGAGCGGCAACAACAAGTGGGTCCTGTTGCACGAGGGGATATGAGACAGTCATTGATGTCCCTACTTCACCCTATGTACAGCACTGTACGGATCACACCTCCAAAACACATTGACAGGTGTACACATTGACAGCTCCATGACAACACAGCTGTGTGATTGCAAATACACATCACAAGTGACACGTAACGTAGCACGTGCCAAGTGGGAGATGTACATAGTGAAAGATGGCATGTGTGTGCATATGCATGTCCCATGCTCCCATGCCAATGTGTACATGATGATGTGCCAACAGACATGTGGAGGCTGAGCACTGGCCGTCCCTGCCCATGCGCACAGCATGTTGTGGCCCTGTCCAGTGTGGACCTGCTCCCACACACAAGTCATGGCCACACCTGCAGATGCATTGCGCACATCATACTGTGTAGTGCACATGGCATCAGCGGACTGTACCCGCCATGGGCCAGGCCCTTACGGCCAACTCCAATGGCCCTCGCGGTTGCACCCTGCGTGTCCCGCAAAGGAGGTAAGCATCACGGGCCAGCTGGAAGAAGGCCATCGTCTGCAATTTAAGCAGGCAGACACGGTACACCAATTGCAGCGGCTTGGACCCACTGAAACTGCCCCAGGGGGCTATATGACTGTGGGAGTGAGACCGGCATTACCACAGCTACCAGGGACTGCAGCCTGGCATCCCTCAACAACACCTGCTGCTGCCACCTGTCCACCTTAACGTCGATGACGCTGAAGATATGTCCAGGTCCACTCACCAGTGAGGAGCTGGAGATCCTGGATTCCGAGCTCCACGCACACTGCACATGGCTATCCCTTGCAAAAGTTGTGTGTGTGAGACAACCACCGTGTGTGTGGGAGTGCATGTGGGGGACACACATGTCGTTGATCCGCAGCACCATGAGTCAGAGCCTGTGGGGTTCCAACATGCACTGCTCACCATGCTTACTGCAGGTGGCAGGGGTATGTGAGCTCTCGGGCGCTTTGCTATGTCTGTCTCTCCCGAGTGGTGGTACATGGCAACTTCATGTCAGACATCCAGTGACACAGCTAATTGGCAATGCAGGTCTCAGAGCACTTGTTGCTCGTGAGAATGGCAGGCTGGGGCCATGCTGCCCTTCTCAGTCCCAGCAGGCCTGGGCTGCACATTGACTGCACAATGCAAGTAGGTGACAACACAGACTGCCCAGTGGGTTACATGTGTCTTCTGTTCAGGACCCTCCGGAAAAGCGCTAACTCAGCACTGTCGATTGGACACACCATGCCTCGTGATAGGGATGTGTGTGAGAGATAGTGGCACAGAATGTGACCTCCATTGCGGGGTGGGCCATGCACAGGGCGAGTATGTTGATGGTTGCGCAGTGTTGGACACAGTGGGTACACCCACACAGATGTGTTGCCTTGTGATCTTTGTGTAGGTCCACCTGACAATGGACAGTAGATGTGGACAGGCTACACATTGCTCGATGTGCTGTCAACCAGCATGTGAATGGGTTGGACAGGTACTGTGTACACACTCCCAGCAGCATGCATTCACGTTGTGGTGTACACATGCTGTTAGGCCATGTCCGATTACTTCCTGGCTCTGTTGCACGTCTCGGAGTATTTGGGATGGGTCAGCAGCATGCCACTGTGATTGGTGGATGTGGGTGATGTTGAGAAGTGCATTAGTGACATTCCAAGCCTCCTGTGCACCATCCCTGCAGTTGGAATTCCTCCAGCCCAAGGACTTGTGAGGAGCCATTGCTACCAAGTTGATGCCTTTGTGTGTGTGTGACCGCCAGTGCAGCCAATTCCACAAAGGGTGTGACGGCATCTGCCGGATGGGCCACTACGTGGCGTTGACGGATCGGGGGATGCCCCCTCGTATTGTCAGGTTAGCACGGCGCTGCATTTCATCAGTAATGGTCTGCATCTTGACAGTCACACGGCCTGTGCCGGATGCACGTTTGTTGGGGCATCAGCAGCAAGCAAGTTTGTGGGATGGTATCTTTTGCTGTGAGAGGCAGCATGTGTCCACAGCCTACCCATGATCTGGGTAATGTGATGTTTGTTTTGTGATGCAGTGTGTAGTAACTGTAGTCTGTGCTGTGTGCATCTGACATGCATATGCTAGTCCTGAGGCTTAAGATGCAATTAGGGCACTCTGCATTTCCAATGCACTCGGAGTCCTAGCCCTCAGGTACAACCTGTAGTAGGCTGGTGTGGCTATTCACATGTATTTTAGGGGCACTGTGCCTACTCTGATTTCGGTCGGACATATGTGTGCGATGCCTCACCTCATGTCTCTGGTACTTGCACATCCGGCACACCGTGCAACAACAGTTGTGCTCGTGTGAACGACAGGTGGATGGCATGGGCTCATGGCCATTGTGGGCTGTCAGGTTGCAGTCTGTGTGAGTAGTTTCCCATTCTGCTCCATGCAGGTATGTGTTTGGCCTAATTACATAGTGGTCATCCTTGCCACCATCAGGATAGTGGTTGTGCACAACGCGAGTTGGGGCTATGGTCGCAGGGTGACACAGGCCGTGTGTAGTGCGATGTGCACTACATTCGTGGCACTAATTAGCGGATTCCTTTCCTGTACGCCAGCCATTGGGTGTTGATTGTGGTGGCTGTATACTATTGCACAGGTATCGTGCAACATGTGGATTTGGGTATGTTCTGTGCTGCTTCCCTTGCACATGTCTGTGTCATTGATGCCAGATGAGTGGGACCACCTCGCTCTCTCTCATGTGGCATCTCCCCTGGGTGCTGAGGGACAGGGAACACTCAACAGTGGGGTGGCTTCGGATGTAGCAGCTGCACAGCTGCTGAGTGAGACAGTTGTGACCTGCGCCTCGGAGGGGCTAGACGTGTGCTGGATGAATCACAGGCCCAGTGGGCAATTTCCGCGTTATCTGAGGACTGAGGTGATGCATCCATGTTGTATGACACAGGGGACGTGGACTCTGGGTCTTCTTCAGCCACGCGGAGGCCAATGACCGCCCTCCCATCCACTTCCACTGGTGCAACACGTGTTGGCACAGGGATGAAGGATAGGGTGTCCTTCACACCAGGCACAGCTGCCCCTGCACATGTGACCCCTGCTGCCCTCAGTGCTGGGTCTGTTGAGCTGATGCGCCATCTGTGCGTGGGGCAGACAGCTCTCCTCACTTACGTCATTGCCCATGACATCACTTAGCCGCAGGAGACATGGATGATGGAGAGCCCACATGTACGCGTGGGTGGACTACACCAGACCGTCCAATGGTTGTTACCCCCAGTGAAGGTGTGCCTTCAACTGCGCCAATCTCAGACTGACATTCCTGACCCTTTCCCCACCCCCCTGGGGAGTGGCACATCTGACGGCAGCAGTGCACAAGACCTAAATCGGAGGAGTGGGGGGACGCTGACGTCCCGACCGGATGTGACATGTTGGAAGGTGGCTTGCACCGTCAGACTTATGGCCTCCCCTCGCTCACCCCAATATGCGTTTGCATCTGAGAAGCCAGCGCGTGCACAGGCAGCTCCGAGCTCACACCAGAGAGGCCAAAGAGTGTATGTGTGGGTCCATTTGAACGAGTTGTCTGTCTCGCGGTATAATCAGAGGCGGGCGCCGTCCACCTGCGTGGTACCCCGACTCGAGACCTGGACAACATTGACAATGCATGACAGGCTCCGCAGTCCGGATACACCACCTGCAACACACAGGGGCTGTAGCTGCCCTAGCGGCCCAGGCCGCGTCCAACTGGAGCTAATGGACCCACACATTCACTCTTTGACCTCTCTGGGGCGAGCTTGGAGCTGCTTGTGCGCGCGCTGGCTTCTCTGTTGCAATGGCATGTAACGTGTGTGGGGAAATAGGCAATGAGTGCGATGGTGCGAGCCACCTTCCGTGACGTCACTCCCGGGCACGATGTGTGCGTCCCCCCACTACTTATGTTTGACTTGTGCCATGCTGTACAATGAGGATGTGTTGCCTGCGTGATGTGACCAGGAGGAGCGCGCCATGACCTCTCACCCACCATGCTCCTCTGCCATCCCGTGCCCTGGATAGCCCGTGCAGGTGGACAATGTTGGGGGTACACCTGGTCGACAGGGGATGTGCGTGCCTTGGCAAGGGCCTGGCGGACGCACAGCAGTATCCAGCATGTCCACAGAGGGTGGGCTGACGTCTACACCTGATGCATCATCTTTCGTTTGGCCGCCTGTTGTGCACACACGTGTTCACATTCATCCCCAGACAGGTGGTCTTTACAAATGCCCAAGACAGCGGTAATCTAGTGCTCCCGAATCCTCCCAACACAGTGTGTTTCAACATTGCATGTGCGCACCTACCCGTCACACCCACCCACCTGGGCCAAGCGTAACTCCCGCTTCACATGACACATGTGTGTCTTTCACAGTTGTGCTACTCTCTCAGGGCCGGACCTGCAACTGTCCCGTAGCACACACACAGCACCGAGTCGTACTGGCATCCTGTTAGATTGGTAGGCACACTCACACATCTCCTTCTGACACAGTGGTGGCTGTGATGGATATTGTGACTGCCATGGCAGTGTTGGCTGGCCATGGCAGGGCACACTCACACACATTGCATCCGCGGCACTACGTGTCACTACTCGGCACATCGAACTGGGCACTGTCCCTGGGGTTGATGAGTTATGCCGCCTGTCGATGTAATCTGTGACTGGATGCTGTTGTTCCTGTAGTCGGTTGTATCTGTGTAGTTGATGATTGCAGTTGTTGCAGTGTGTGCTTGGTTAAGTGGGGCACATGCCGTGTATGTGACCTCAGCAATTGCAATGTCTGGTCTCACATTCCAATGTGTTGTACACGTGGCAGGGACTTCACTTATTTCAGACTCTGCTACTTGTGTGTGTGATGAATCTGCTTTTCTGTGCAACGGATTGACTGCATGTATTTGGTGTTATTTCTGGGTAAATGTATCCGTGTCATGTTTGCGTGCATGCAATGCACAGGGTGTGAGTCTAGCCACAGGTGGACTGGCAGCATGCGCTGAGTATGCGGGCATGTGTGAGCTTACTTGCTGTGTGGCCAGCGGTGTAGGTGTATGTTAGTCTTGTGATGTGCATTCTGCCTGGGCACATGGCCTACTCTCAATGTGTGCATTTGGGAGGTGGTGGTGGGTGGTGTGGGTGGTGTGAGTTTGGGGTGGCGTTGGTGTTTGTGTGTTGTGGCCATGTCGACTACACACATATGTTTCCCAGGCCCATGGTGGATGTTTGTATCCGTGTTGAGGTCTGTGTATATGATGAGATGTGTGTGTGTTGTATGTTGCACGGTATGCAGTGTGTGGGTGTGTCCTTGCAGTTCAGGATGACTCCTACTTGTTATGGTTCAGACGTTGTGTGTGTGCAGGGTGTGTCACTGTCAAGATTGTGCCTAGTTCAATTGTGTATGTCAGATTTTCTGCAGTTCTTACTCATTGTGCACCCACCCAAACTGATGTCGTGTGTGTGTTTTGACAGGCATTGCTGTGGCATGCTTTTGCGTGGCTCCTACTTTTGGTTGCTGAGTGTGTGGTCAGACTGTGTGGGAAATTGTAGACATGTGTAGGACTGTGCTTTGTAGTGACCAGGCCGTCAGTGTTGATGAGATGATCTTTCGGGCACCTTCAGAGTCTGACAAGTCCTGCTCCAGGAGCTGTGGTATTGCACTGTGGCCACTGTTGCGGCTACTCATTTGCGTTGACATCCAATGACAGTGGACTACATGGTCATCTCACGACTGTCGTGTACTTCACACACTCTCATCCTCTCTCATTCGTACTTGTGTTTGTGAAATGATTCAGCAAAGTCACATTTTTGCTTCAAGCCATGTATTTGGACTTACGTCCTCTGTGATGCAGTATAGTGGACACTACTGGCAGCGAAATGCATGTGGAGGATGTACTTAGCATGATTACACATACAAAAGGGGTTAGGGGTAGATGTGATTAGTTGTTGACTGTGGAATGAGGGCTTCAGAGTTACAACTGCCTTGCCCTTGCTATGCTAATGTACATTTGCTAGTTACTGAGGAGCTCTCGACTTTGACACAGACAGTAATCATTTTGCCTTACGAGACAGCTTGACATCATAGGTACAGTACATCTCAGTTCCATGGTACAGGTTTACTACAGTAGTTACTCCGACACACGTGCGTGAGGGGTGACATCAGAGCATGAGCCTACGTGCATGCAGCAGCGTGTCACTAGTTGTTGCAATGTGGTGGCTACTGAACATGTCACATTCACTGGGGTCATGTTGTTGGGGGATGCATTTGTTGTCCATGCAAAAGTCCTGGCACGGAAGTACAGACAAAGGTGAGGTGACAGTTCTCACGTGATACAGCAGACAGATTAGTGTGCACTGACCGGTGCATATGTTCATGTGCGCAGGATACATATTATAGCATAGTTGTTCATGCAGTATTGTCCATGTGGTTACTGTACACAAGTCCCATACCTCTGCCTCCCCCTGTTCATGCAGAGATATTTGATGTGGTGAGGAACAGAGAGAATGTCCCGAAAATGTCCGATGTCATGGCAGTGGAGTTGATAGTGTGGTGTTTGTTGCAGGTTGTATGGTATAGTTGTTGTACAGCTAACTGCCCAGTCCGTGTGAAAGCCAAGCATAGGTACGGTGTTGAACATCATTGTTCAATTGGGGGTATTGCGTCGGGGCCCGACGAATTGACAAGTTGTCAGGTATGCGATACCTTCCAGCAGGGCTTCCATGGCATTGGTGTTATACATGGATGCCATCCAATGAAGCGGATGGTGGCTGTCAATGTGTTCATTGTAAGTTGTACCTTGTAGGAGCCTGATGGGACATGTTGGATGACATTCGATGAAACTGTGATCCAGAATCCGTTGTGTGGAGGCACACATGTCCCATTGCAGTGTGTGTCCGATTGCAGCCACATACGCCATGCCCCCATAGACTGAACAGATCCTGTCGTGTGCGTCCAGGGGGGCGAACAGTTGTACCAGGTCCGCCTTTGGACATGCCGGGTTGGAGAGACATAAATCCACAGGACAGTGGAAGGGACACCTCCGACAGTAGAAGACGGGGATGACGCAGCTGAACATTGCGATGCGGTAAGTTACTCGGTAACTTACGTTCAGCATGGCCAAGTTTTCACAGCCCACTATCTGTAGCAGGCTGTCCATGTAGAGCTGCATCTGTCCGGCGTAGTTGGGTAGGTGTGGTGCGACTGCCATTTTGCTACAGGGCGATGTGATGGCGTGCTCCAGCCGGCTGTGCAGTCAGCAGAGTGCACCCTCCGACGATGCTGGGAAATCTGGAATAGTCGTACGGAGGCAGGACTTGGGTTATAGTAGCTTGAGCGGAGGACACAGGTCCTCATCCCACATGTTTCTATGAATGGTCAAGGTCAGTGGTGTCTGACTCCTTCCAGATTACTTGCATGTGAACCACATGGAGGAGTGGACTTATTTTTTTTTTGTGGTCAGAACTTTCTTTCATGTTGTGCGCTATCTGCACATTGGACGGTTTCCTCGGCATGCCTCTGTTTGGCTTGTTGTTGGGACAATGGCTGTATTCTCCGGCTTGTTTTGTCGAAATGTGGTTTCAGAGTGGGAATGGAAGGCCATTCAGTGCTATCTGCTTTCCCGTGTGTGGGCGGCACGCTGCATTTCCGCTATACGTTGGGCCTTGTGTGTGTGTGTTGTAATTGGTAACACCTGTTGTCAGGCACCCGGGTTTTTTTATGTTACGTATTGCATGTATTGGTATTGGGTGCAGGATGGTATTAGTATTTTTGTATGGTACTGGCGTGCCTTTAGCGGACGTGGTACATATTCTGCGGCGTGATGTAGCAGCCACTGTGTGCTTCGCCATGTTATGCACACAAGGGTGTGTCCTATTTTGGCGTGACGTCACTGCCCTGTTCGGTACACTTGTGTGGCGTCATGTTGGCACCTGTGAGTTGCCGGTTGGGAACATGACTGATGCAGGAATGCCACGTGACATGTGCGTTCAGGGTGGGGCTGGTGTGTGGTGTGTGTAGTTGTGTGCCTGTGTTATTTGTGTGCGGCCCATGCATGGCGCTGTAGTTGGCCTCTGCGTTGTGCGCATGTGTAGCTGCATCATCGCCGCTGCGCTGCGTTGCCGTGACGGGGACGTCAGTTCCTGGTCCCGGGTAGTGTGTGCCCGGTTGTTGCGAGTTGTTTCATTTTGCCCGGTGTGACATTTGTGGGTGCAGTGGTGGATGTGTCCTGTCCACACAGGGGTGTCTGGGGGGGCCATGTACAGTTTTTCCGCCCTTGGACTGTTTACGGTGTTTGTGTGCCCTTGTTGTGTGTCTGCCTACCTGCGTCGCTGCGGCGCGTTGACTCCTAGGTGCTGCATCAGGTACAGCATGGGGATGGCCTGGAGTGCAGGATTCATGTCGGGGTGGGCCGCCTTTTGGTGTCCGTACTCGAGCGGTCGAGTTTCCGCCTTGGTATCTCGTGCGGTGTCTCTTAGCCGGGGGAGCTGTTTGTTTGCGGCATCGTAATTTGTACGCCGGGCGGTACGTGATTTCGTCGGACGGTGTGCCTCCATTGGCCGGCGCCGCTACGTGTACGGGCGCACTTTGATGGCGGGCGGCGTCGCGGGCTTACGGGCGGTGTTTGGCTGATTTTACACATCCTAATTGGGCGGGCGTGTGGGCCGCGGCGGGCGGACGGTAACTGGTGGTTTTTGCCTCCGACAGCACGGCGGTAGTGCTTCCGCCCGCCATCGTAATGGGCCCCATATTTATTAAAAATGAAAAAAATAAAAACATATTATAATGCTAAATACATATCACAAATACAAACAATGTTTATATTAAATAAAATAAAAATAAAAATTTCAAACAAATATTTTTATCTAGAAATTATTTATTAAATAAAACATTAACTATTACATACACTTAGTCTATTTACTTCCTACCCCTATAACACCACACAACTCACAACCCACATTGAAAATTAAAAAAGTATTTGCATAATTAGCGTAATTAATTATCAATTAAACAAATATTATTAATTAAAAAACAAATTAAAACACATAAAATGTACTTAACTTCCCACCTATAATTCCCAAATCTCACACCTAAAATTAACAAGTAAAAAAATGTGTTACACAATTAAAAAACATTTTCAATTAAATAACATAGTATTTAACAACTAATTAAAAGGTAGTTAATATTAATTTACTCCCTCCTTCACCCCTATAAACCCAAATCCCACAAACACAAAAAAATAACAATTACACTAATTAATTAATAATGAATTAATGAATATTAGTTATCAACTAATCATTACTTAATTTAAAAAAAATACTTCCCACCCTTTATCCCTAAAAACCCACAACCCGCAACTAAAATGAATTACACAATTTCCATATTTAATTGTTAATAACTTAATTAATATTAAGAACTAATTATTAATTATTAAAAATAAATTACTTTCATCCATTTACCCCTATAAACCCCACAACCCGCACATAAAATAATTACAAAATTACCATAATTATTTGTCAATTAATTAATGAATATTAATTAACAACTAATTATTAATTAATTAAAAATAAATCACTTCCCACCCTTTACCCCTATAAACCCCACAACCCGCACCTACAATTTAGCCCAAAAAAATTAAATCACAATTAACATTATAAAATTTCAATTACAAAAATATTAATAAATAAATATATTAATTCATTTATTATAATTAAATTACTTCCCACCCTATTCCCCTATAAACCCACAACCCGCTACAGAGCTAAAAAACACAACGTTTAATTAAAATAAAATTAATAACTACTAAATATTTAACACATATATTGAAAAACATAAACATTACTTATACAGAAAAATACATCACATACATTTAAAATATATACTAAAATACATAACACTATTAAAAAAAATCAATATTTTAAACAACTATGGGGTCCATTACGATGGCGGGGGGACTTTGTCCACCCGCCACCGCAACGGAGCCAGGGACCGCCCGCCGAAGTCGCGGCGGTCCCGCCAGGCACATTAGGATGCGCCCGCCACACTGCCGGGTGCATCCCGCATTTTGTACATTGTGGCGGGCGGTGCTGTCAGCAGCACCCGCCGCAATGTACAAAATGCATGTTGTGCTAGTGCATGCACAACGTGACAGGCACCGCGCGGTGCCTGCCACCTTGTGCATGCAAATGCAGGGGGGTACCTATGGTACCCCCCATGTGCACCCCCCACCCCCCAACATCCTGGGGGCCCGCAACGGGCCCCCAAATGCGAATACTGCATGCCTTTTCATGGCGGAAATGCCGCCATGAAAAGGCTCCTCACCGCCTACATCCTAATATGGATGGCGGTGTCTCTCAGACACCGCCACCATATTAAACCCGTTTTCCGCACGGTCGCCTGTACGACCGGCGGAAAACCGGCGGACGGTCTTTCCGTCCGCCGGCGTCCCCACCGCCATCGTGATTTGGCGGGGGTAAATGGTAGGCGGGCAGTGGAAAATGGCGGGTGGATCGCCACCGCCATACGGGTGGTGGCGATCCGCCCGCTATTGTAATGACCCCCTATATTTTTGCAAAGTATATTAATGACTTCTATATTTTTTAAATTGATATTTCTTACATTAAAGTCGATATTCTTGACCACGATATTTTTGCTGTCGATATTTCTGTGTCACGATATTTAAAACTCGATATTATTGTACGTCGACATTTCCAACTCGATATTTTAACTGAATACTAATTTTGACACATGCCCAGGTTTACTAGCTTTATTAAATGTTGAAATGCGCCATAATCCATGGGTGAATGCATGGGAATGCCCCTGCTCCACCCACAGAAAGGCTCCCAGCTTGAAATGTAGCACTTTGAGCTGTTGTGTTACATTTCCATACAAAGCCACGTTAGGCATCCGAAATTGCTCCTTGTGTGACTTTGTAAATGTTACTAAAGCCTTTGCATTGTCCTTGAATCGGCCTCGTTTTTTGGGTCCTGCCAGAGTGCTTTCTGGCTGAAAATCTGTTGTTTGAACTTCATGTGTACCTGAATGTTTATTGTCTATTTGTGTTGTACTCTACGTGTTAGTTTGCTGACATTGATGCTTGATTCACCTTGGTCTGCTTTGGCATCTAACAGCCTACCATTCCCAACTCTCCATCAGGCCCCAATTTCTCTCTGTTTTTCCCCTTCATATTTGCACTCTCCTGCTCCCAATTGCCTCTCATGGAACATGCTTTACTTTGTTGTTTCCTTCCCGAAACCAATTACCTAAGGGAAGCTATGCCTTGTGCTCCATGTCGGGATGACCATTCCATTGACAAGGATCCTTCTGTGACATCCCCCCTGGTCCACGTGTCCAGGTCCATTCGGACACCGGGCTGGACACAACAGACGGAGCTGACTAACAGCACTAGTGTCTGCTGCACCCTGACCTCGAGTGGTCAGGTGCCCTTTATTTATTCCCTTGGGCTGCGCCCAGCCCTCGAGATGTGTGTAATGCACATAGTGCGTATTGTGGCCGAGTGGCTCACTACATCCATTATAACTTTTCTGATTGAACAACAAAAATAAAGACCTCAAAATAAGAACAATCGGAAATCAAAAACACCAAAAGATCATCATGCAATGTTCAGCAAAATTTCTCAGTATACTGTTACTCTCTGCACTGATGTCTGGTACACAAAGTCCCGGAGCCTTTGACTGGGGCAAAGGTTTTCCCTGAGGAGGAGGTAGAGGTAGCCTCTTGTGTTCGCCTTTTCATTCGGTCTCGAATGCCCAATGCAACCACCCTCTCTCTCTGCCACCTGTCCTCCATTGCTCAGTGCTCCTCCATCACTGCCATGTGGGCCTTTCCTCTCCAGACTCAGAGCTTCCTCCTGATTGGGAGTGTTCATACTTCTGTCCATTTCCCACTCAGGTTCATTTTGGACACATTCATCTGATTCAATGCTGGGTAGTATCCGGAACCAGGACACGGTCCTCAACACTTCTGTGCTCCCCTTTTTGCTGTCACCATGGTTCACTTTATTCGCACCACTTCCCATGCTTCTCTTTCGAATGGGGATCTATACTCCCACCCTGGTTGGCAATCCTTTATTACCATCCGATCACCTATTTGCAGGGAAGGACTCACTGCTCCCCGATCATGGCTAGGCCTCTCATTGTTGGCCTTTCTTCGATCTTCAGCTGATTGCTCGTCAAGAACCATGTGTTGTCAGTGAGGCCCAGCAGGCAAAACATATCTCACTAGTCTTTTTATCAGCAGGTCGCTAAGAGCACACCCTGAAGTACTGTGGGGTGTTTTTCGATAGGCACATAGGAATTGGTGTTGACTGCAATCAGGATTTTCGTTCCACTCTATTCTTATCTGCAAAGCCTTATTTAAGGTCCTCATGAAACGCTCCACCTCTCTATTAGCCTGCGACCACACTGGAGTTATGCGGTGATGCCTGATATTAAGCTGGTGAAGGGAATCATGAAACTCTTGCCCTTGGAAAGGAGGGCCATTGTCGGTCTTCATCTCTTCTGGCAGCCATAGTAGTGCAAATATTTTCTCTAGAGCGGGTCAAACTTAATTGAATGTCATTGAGTTGACCACCTCCAGGGCAGGAAATTTGGAGTAACTGTCCATTATGACCAACGTCATCCTGTCATTGGGAAAACTGCCAAAGTCCATACTGAGTGATGCCCATGGCTGGGTACAAGCCTCCTCGGTAATAACGGGGGCGACGGGAGGTCCTCCCGCTGTTATGATGCATGAACGGCAATTCCCTATTCTCTCTTCGACCAGCCGGTCCATGCTAGTGAACTACACCTTGCTTCTTAACCTTGCTTTTGTTTTGGCAATGCCTTGGTGTCGTTGATGCACCAGCTTCCCCGCCTTTCCCATAGCTTACAGGGAATGACAATTTGATGTCCCCACAGCACAACTCCATCCTTGCTCTCACTGAGCTCCTCTTGACATCGCCACAGTTGTGTTTGCACCGCTTGTTCCGTGGGTGTCAATCCCCTTACTCCATCAAGAAAATTCCTCCACCGATGTCCCTTTAGTGCAGCCTTCACCTTTTCCAGGCACCTGTCGGCCTCGGTATGGTCAGCGATTCTGGACAATGAGAGTGCATGGGGACACGCGAGCTCTGTAATCATCTTCGAGAACACCTCAGTCCCCAAGTCGTCCTCTTGCTCTGATTCTGTCTTGGCCATTACTGGATGTCTCTACAGGTAAGCTGCTGGGTTGTTGGCTCCAGGGCGGTAGGTCACCTTGAAGGAGTACTGCTGTAATTGGACTTCCCATCCCTTTATTCTGGGAGGCCCTTTGCGGGCTGTTTCCACAAACAGTGTCACTAGTGGCTTGTGATCAGTCACTACTTGAAACTTTTGCCTGCAGAGGTAGAGGTGGGAATATTTGCAGGTCAATCGAATGGCTAGAGCGTCTCTCTCAATTTGTGCATAGTGAGTATTCACATCGGTCAGCTATTGGGACCCACTCGCCTTCCTTTTTCATCTGTAGAAGTACTGCTGCTAGCCCTACGGGGTTCGCATCCACTATCAGCTCAGTTCTTCTGGCCGGATCAATGTACACCATAGTGGCGTCATGGAGAAGGGCTTCCTTGACATCACAAAAGGCTTTTGCAGCTTTGCTATTCCATTCCCATTGGACATATTTTTTTGTGAAAGCCCTCAGAGGTTCCGAGAGTGTAGCGAGCTGGGGAATGAAGTGGCTGCAATAATTGGCCATCTTAAGAAAACTGTGCACTTCCAAAGGGCTTCCTGGGATAGCAACGGTCTTGATGGCCTTGATTTTCTTGGTATCTTCTTGGAGTCCTTCTACCGAGAACCTATAGCTGAAAAATTCAATTTAATTTATGTAGCACAGGCAGTTGTGCCTGTGGTGGGTCAATCCACAATCTGTCAAACAATGCAAAGTGTCTCTGAGCCGTGTTTGATGGTCCTCTAGGGTGCTGTAGAAGATGTAAATGTCATCACTGACATTGATCACACCCACCAACCAGATGTTGTCTCCCTAATCATGTCCTGAAAGACCTCAGCTGCTGAGGAAACTCCAAAGATGAGTCACTTGAACCGGTGAAGCCCTACATTTGTGAAGAAAGTAGTTCTGTACCGGCTCAACTCCTCCAATGAAAGTTGGTGTTATCCAGAGTTTAGATCCAATTTGGAGAACCATTATTGCCGGTTAAATCAGTCACGATCTCATCGATGGTAGGTGTTATATGCCGTTCTCGGCGAATGGCCTTGTTGGGCAGTCTCATATCAATGCAAAGTATTATGGACCCTGGCTGTTTGTGTTTTGGGGCAATAACCATTGGTGATACCCAGGGTGTCGGGCCAGTTACCTTCTCAATTACACCCTCCCTTTCTAGATGATCCAATTCTTTCTCCACTTTTGGCCTTTTATGAAATGGCACTCATCGGTGACGCAAGACAACAGCCCTCACGGGGTCATCAAAGTGAAGTTTCACTGGCACTCTCTTCAGGCACCCCACCCCCTGAAACAATTGCGGGAATTCAGAGAGTATATTGTCCGCATGAGATTGATGGACTGGCTTTCCGAAAAACACTAGCTACAAGTCCTCGGCAGTGTGACACCCTAGCATGGTTCCTGTGCTGTCCAGAGTCACATGAAATTTGGTCATCGTCCTCGCGTCACCACTGGACACTTCCACTTCAAAGACCCCTCACTCCGGAATGGGATCTGTGCCTCCATCTGTGTATATCCTGGCCTTTATTTGGAGAATCGCTGGTCATTGGTTCAGTTTCTAAAGCTGTTTGGAGTCAATAACATCGACTGAGACTCCTGTGTCAATAAGGGCTGCCATCCGCACCCCATTTACAGGGACTTGGTACACAGGTGGTGGCCTTCTTTTCTGATTTTTGCACTCAGTGAACAATATGGTAAACACGTCTTCATCTTTATTGTCTTTTAGCTGGCCCTTGTCAACTCTTTGATGAAGGGCTGGGTCCCCCTTGCAGGTCCTCTAGTGACAGATGCTTTATGTTCAGTGTCTTCCTCCCTCTGACTCTTGTCCCCGCTTGTCCATTGGATGAGTGGCAGACTTTTTCAAAATGGTTGGACCCACCGCATTTCAGTCACACCTTTCTCTGCGCCGGGCACCCGCATGGCGGGTGGCGGACCATCCCACAACTTCTTCACGATCTTTCATTTGTTTTGGCTACCTTGGCTATGCCAGCCAGTACTAGTGTAGCTGAACTGCGAGCCAATGCTAAATCCATTGTGCCGGCTCAACTGTCCACCAGCTTGTGAGATCTTGCTACTATGAGTAAACGTGATGCCCGGTTGGCGTAGTATCAGCTTACGAAGGTTGGAGTATTTACACCCTTAAATTAGTTGCGCTCTAATCTCATCCTGTTTATCGATTCATGAGCACAAACTTGCTAGTGTGCACGCTACACAAAGAATGTGTCAACTGTTTCACCTTCTAGTTGATGCGCTTGTTGCAGTTTGAATCTTTCATAGGATTCAATTGCAGGTCAAAATTTCTGCTATGCTCATTCTCAGCTGCGTCAAAGTCGTCGTCATCTCCTGTATTAGGTAAATTGACAAATAAGTCATATAGTTCA
Organism: Calotriton arnoldi; assembly: GCA_963921515.1. Lineage (NCBI taxonomy): Eukaryota > Metazoa > Chordata > Amphibia > Caudata > Salamandridae > Calotriton > Calotriton arnoldi. The sequence continues at coordinate 1,076,101 of CAWUFW010006559.1, read as the reverse complement.
CCAACGCCCATGTGGAGCATTAGCTCACATTTCACGGCGCCATCCGTCTCTCGCGTGGCCCAGAAGCAATAGTTGAACTTCCAACCCTATGATGCCACCTCTGGGCAGCTGTCGCTGGGTCCTCTAGTTGGCTGAAAGGCGGGTGTGCCGCCACGGGTGCTTGCACACTCCTGTTCTGCGCTGGCAATTCTGGTTCCTCCACCCCCGCACCTCAGTCTTGTGCAGACATGACTGTTCAACTACTGTTCCGTCAAGATACTGCACTTGCTCCTACACTGCCCAGGGTGTCTTTGGGTCGGCAGGCCTCTTTCCATCTGCTGCGCTGCAGGCCTGTAGTAGTATTAATGCTTCTTTTTGCTTTCTTTGTTATATTTTTTTCATTTTTTTCTCAGTTTCACGAGGAAACAGGTACCCTGGCACTTCCAGTTTCGGTTTCTGTTTTGTTCCCCCCAAACAAGAGTCTGCATGGGCGAGAAAAATCGATGTCTACGCTCCTCACCTCCAGCGCTGTGGGTCCTAATGTCAGGCCTGTAGAGCAGTACACTTGATCTTCGTTGTGGAGAAAGTCTTGCTGGAGCGCAGCCTTCGCACGCTGATGCGCCGTCACTGCTCTCCGCAGGAGTAGGGCACTCCTGCGCCAACGTCGGCATCAGAAATTGCATCAGCGCTACCTACAGGTTGCAGGGTCGATGAGCAGCGTGGTTGGCAGCCAGCGCGGTCCCTCTACTCTGGCGACGGGTGTGACTCGCCTTGTTGCCAGTGTAAGATCCCCGCTGTCCCACATGTCGAGGCCCATTCGGACACCGGGCTGGACACAACAGACTGAGTCAACTACCAGCACTCTTGTCTGCTGCACCCTGACCTCGAGCAGTAGGTGCCCTTTATTTATTCCCTCTGGCTGCGCCCAGCCCACGGGATGAGTGTGACGCAAGTAGTGCGTATTGTGGCCGGGTGGCTCACTACACCTTCCTCATTCCATCTCTGTAGTTCTCACCTTTCCACTCTCCTGTCACAGAAAACGTTAAAATGGAGATACAGCAACAAAAAGAGCAACATACACAATTAGCATAACATGTGCGTGTGTTCCGTCTGTGTCTACATGTATGATGTAGGTCTGTGTGCATTGATGTTTTAAGGGATGATCTACTGCCCGCGTATTTGTAAGTGTGAAGTTTTTGTATCAATGCATGTGTGGATATTGTGTTTCTCTGTGTCTGAAAGCACTCCACAAAACTCAACCAATTGCATTTTATCAGTGCTTTGTCTTTCGTTCTGATTAGTGCCCGTGAAAATGATCAAAATGGAAAAGAATGAAGGAAATATTGAGCCATGCCATTTTGCTACATGACTGAAGGTGGCAGTATAGCCCTGAAAATGACAAGAGGCTGCTTTATCTGCTCGGAAACTCCTTGAAGTAGACCGCATTTGTATGCACCACATTAAACAACATCACAGTCACTAGCCGAAAATAAAGCATGGCCCTCTAATCCACAATATCAGTCAGTCTGAATAAAGTAGCATGTTTACTATCATCTGACAACTAGTTGTCAACGTTTGATTTGATTCGTGTGATTTTCATTTCTTCTAGAGGATCCTTCCTTCAACCATAGTATCTCTTAGGATTAAACCCCGAGTTCCGAAGAATACCTATTGAGCTATGATAAGCTACTGACAGTAAAACAGGAAGATTGTTTTGATTCTTAACTTAAGGACAAGATTGAAAGCTCTTTTTTGGTTTTTGTCTTTCCTTATTCTAAGCAAAAATAACGAAATTCCCAAAATTCACACTACAGGATATCGTGTAATTTTTACGAACAGAAGATTGATTCTAGAAGAAAATGTATCACTTTGAGACATTTTTTGATCAATCCAGTCTCGAGTCGGTGTTTTGTAGGATGTATTTGTGCAAAGAATGCCCTTTATTTGAAAAGGGCACAAAAGATGTCGGCAAATCTTTTTTGTTCTTAAAGCTTAATTTCACACATTTTCATGTAATTTCTAAGGTGATTTTTCAAACCCCACATCTTTCCATATGTTATGCAAGCAACAGACGTAAGAATGATCCTTCCCACAACCTACAACTCGTAGGGAAAAAATATCATTGTTAAAACTATTTGAAGCTCCACTCAGCAGTGGGAAGAGCACAAAAACATCTGCGTGCGAAAAGTCCTTTTTCCACTGCTGCATACAAGATTGTATTTTAGAGTTTTCACCATTTCCAAGCCATAGCTTGTGTTATAAACCTTGGGGCTTATCTACAATCCCATTGCATTCACTTTTCTTGACGCACAGGCGGTGCAATGAGCTTGCCCATATTTACAAGGTGTGATTTTTTATGGCCTTGTAAATATAGGCCATTTCAGGCATTACTCTGCGTGAAAGGGGCGTTCCATGGGTGTTGCTGTGGGTGTTCCCATGCAACATTATTGGAACTTGACACATTTCAAGATTTACAACATTTTGTAAAACTGGGAATGATTCAGAATCCTACGCATCCCCAGGGGAGGCATAGGAATGGCGCAACAAGGAGAAATACTTTTAATTCTCCTCGTATTTTCCTCTTTCTATGCATAGAGAGAGGAAAATGCATTAATGATTGTTTTTGTGCAGGAAGTTCTCCCTTCCTGCACAGAAACAATCCTCCCTGCATCGCAGGCACCCTTGCAAAGTGATGCAAGGGTGCCTGCGCTGGCACATAACAGCCAATTGTACGCTAGTGCAGGGGAAAGCACAGGGATGCCTCACATTGTTGTTAATATGACGCATCCCTGTGATTTAAAAATGACGCAGCATGGCACAGCTAAATGGCTTGCGGTGGCACGCTGCGTCATTTTCTTGTACATGAGGCCCCTTGTAATGAGTTTCTTCAAACGGAGGGAGCTCCTAAGGGGGTTTCTGTCATACGATCCTGAGGACCAGATTTCCTAACATTTTGTGTTGGGGTTGCGTCACTTTTTTGATGCCGCCCTGACGCAAAATGTATTTCCAGATTTATTGAGCCATGCAAAGCCTGATTTGAAAAAAAGTAATGTAACGCAATGCAAAGCACTGCCTTGCGTTATTTTGCATCAATGAGGTGTTTCAAGCTGATGAGTGTGAACTAATGGAAAACGAAAACTGAGAAACCACGTTGGAAGAAACCAATTCATGGAACACCAATTTTAAGGAAAGACAATTTTAAGGACATACAAAAAAATCAAAAATTAAAGGAAACTTTTTAAAGGAAAGATAATTTTAAGGAAAACCCAAAATTACATTAAACTTGGGTGGAGTTTAGGACTGCTGTGGGGCTTTTAGGTTCAGGAATAAGTAATGTTTTGGGTGATGAGGGGAAAAATTGGAGTTTGATCAGGGTTTTTTTAGGGTTTAGAGATGAGTAGTTTAATGTGATGAGGAGCTCTTGTGGGTCATGGATGGCTAGTATTAAAGGAAGTGAGGGTTTTTAAGGGTTCATGGATAGGCAGAGTTTAGGGATGCTGAGGGTTTTTAACATTCAATTATGTGTAGCAGCTGCGGTGGTGAGGAGATTTTAGGGTTGAGGATGGAGAGGAGTTTAGGGTGGTGAGGGGTTTTAAGGATTCAGGGATGGGAAGAGTTTAGATGTAGAAAGGGGTTTTTAGGGTTTAGGGATGAGTAGTTTAATGTGATGAGGAGCTCTTGTGGGTCATGGATGGCTAGTATCAAAGGCAGTGAGGGTTTTTAAGGGTTCAGGAATGGGTGGAGTTTGGGTGTGCTGAGCTGTTTTAGGGGTATGCGATGGGTGGGGTTTAGGCATTTAAAGGGGTTTTTAGGGTTCAGGAGTGGGTGGAGTTAGGGGTAGTGGGGGATTTTATGGTTCAGGCATAGTGGATTTTTGGAGTAAAAATGGCTTTTAGTCTTCAGGGATGAGTGCACCTTAGGCATGATGAGAAGTTTTAGAGGGTAGGGATTGATGGTGTTTAGGGATTGTAAGAGGACAGTGAATTAAAAGCATCCGAAGTAATTATTTGACAATGCAAAAGATATAAATATGAAACAATGTCCCCTGATGTAAAGCACTGAAATAAATATCTCAGATAAAACTGAAAAAAAGACTTTCAACCATTGCATTAACACTGGTTAAATAAGCATGCAAAAGCCAATTTGGACCAAAAAGACATTCTATAAATTGGTTTCTGCAAAAAAGTAAATGTCATTCATTCTGAAAATTTCTATTAAACAGTTTAGATTAAATGGTTTCTCAGTAATTGTATTCTATGAAATAGATTTTCTATGAAATCACATACATCCTTTCCAAGCAACCACACATGAATTTTGATGCAAACTCAGATTTACTAAAGTCTGTAAACCTGGCTTGGAACCAAAATGGTGCGATAACCCGATCTTGGCATAAGAAGGAGAAATAGCTTTCTTTCTCCTCATTACTTCCTCCCCTTGTTGCTTCCTCCTTGCATTTGGGCTACATTTTCCAGCATGCATACAAAGACGGATAAGCATCTAAGGAGTAGTTTTGTGCGGGAAGGTACCCCTTCCTACACAAAAACAATCCGCAGCGAAAATCAGGCGCCTTTTTCTCATGGCGCAAGGGTGCCTGTGTTGGCGTTGAGCAGCCACAAGTGTACCAGAGCATAGAGAGAGCTGAACAGTGACATCTCTTTGTAAATATGGCTCTGTTCAGCTCCCTCCCTTTCACTCAACGTAGTGCAACAACTTGTCTTGCAGCGTTGCGTTGTGTGTGTGAAAGATGAGTAAATCTGCCTCTGAGTTTCTACTTTTGTCACTGAGCTCATACTTCTATTTTAAATACAGTGTCTGACCCTGAAAAAACTTTTTCTCAATTTGTCTATTATTTACTTCTTCCTTCTCTGGATGAGTCTTTGTAAGCAATTGTTAGTTCTATCATTTGCCATGCGCTCTCTGACACCTTGGCTGATATCTTCAAGTCCTGGTTTATCATTACTAAAGCTAATGGGGGGGCTCTAATCATGTGAAGTCCTGCAGAATGATGCAAGAATGCAGAGGTGGGGAATGCTCGTAGGGCCAATAATGTCTGTGAAACTTGTGTATGTCTTCCTTTATGCTGTAGAGTAACTTAACTCCCATATTCTTATGGTGATTAGTGAACCTTCTCCTTCATAGTATAGTGTAACTCAAGCTTCCTATTCTTATGGTCATTGGTGTATCTCCTCTTTCATGGTGCAGTGTAACTCAATCGCCGCATTCTATTGGTGATTAGTGTATGCTGTCATACTTGATATAGTGTAACTCAAGCTTTCTATTCTTATGGTGATTCAAGTACCTCCTCTTTCATGGTGTATTTTAACCCAACCTTCCTATTCGTATGGCGATTCGAGTTCTTCATTCTTCATGGTGTAGTGTAACTCAACCTTCCTATTCTTATGGCGATTCGAGTTCTTCATTCTTCATGGTGTAGTGTAACTCAACCTTCCTATTCTTATGGTGATGAGTGTATCTCCTTTTTCATGGTGCAGTGTAACTCAATCGCTGCATTCTATTGGTGATTAGTGCATTTTGTCCTACTTGATGTAGTGTAACTCAACCTTCCTATTCTTATGGTGATGAGTTTATCTCCTTTTTCATGGTGCAGTGTAACTCAATCGCCACATTCTATTGGTGATTAGTGTATGCTGTCCTATTTGATGTAGTGTAACTCAAGCTTCCTATTCTTATGGTCATTAGTGTATCTCCTCTTTCATGGTGCAGTGTAACTCAATCGCCACATTCTATTGGTGATTAGTGTATGCTGTCCTATTTGATGTAGTGTAACTCAAGCTTCCTATTCTTATGGTGATTCGAGTACCTCCTCCTTCATGGTGTATTGTAACCCAACCTTCCTATTCTTATGGCGATTCGAGTTCTTCATTCTTCATGGTGTAGTGTAACTCAACCTTCCTATTCTTATGGCGATTCGAGTTCTTCATTCTTCATGGTGTAGTGTAACTCAACCTTCCTATTCTTATGGCGATTCGAGTTCTTCATTCTTCATGTTGTAGTGTAAGTCAACCTTCCTAATCTTATGGTGATTAGTGTACCTCATCCTTCATCATAGTGTAACTCAGCTTTCCTACACTTGGATGGGTATACCTCATTGCTCATGGTAGTATAACTCTTTCTTCCTATTATGCTGTTTCTTTTTGTATATTCTTTCAGTGTATCCTAACTGGTTTGTGGGAAGGAATGTGTGTCCTTCCTATCAGAAAGAACTTCATTAGGTCTTTCAACCTTCCATTTGTAATACAAAGTTGCATTCAATAGGTCATAGCACTAAGGGCTCTCACATCAGTGGATGAGGAAGGTGATTTCACATCCCGCACGTGTCAGGAAGTGTCCAGATCAATTGATGCTTCAGGAGGCCATGCAAGTGTGACCAGGGACAGATACTTTTATGAGCTGCCTCTCTAACGCAAGTTAGAGTGGAGCTTCAGTGTGCTCGCCCAATAGTTTGACTCATCCTCAGCAATTTCCTTTATGGTGTCTGTTGCTATCCTACTGCTGACAAGTGGACACTGCAAAGCAACCTAAATGCCATGCTTTTGACGTGATAGGCTGGTTGTATGGGCAATTACAGGTAGAGACAGCCATCTTAGGCTTTTTTGTTGTGGTCACTGACTGAATTGCCTCTCTTTGAGTTGCAATAGCAGTCAATATTCATGCACACACCCTCAGTGCTAGCTAAAAGATTATTTTTTTTTGGTATATGGTTTATATTTTTAATGCTTTTACGTATCAGCAATGATTATTTATTTGTTACTATCCTGTTCCCATTTCAATGTTCTGACAGATATTGCATAATTTAACAGTTCTTCATTGTTTTGCACCTTGCTGGAGACTTGTGCTTCAATTATTGGCATATTTACAAGCCCCCATCGCCACCACAACGTCACTTTTAGTGACGTTGTGATGGCGATAGGAGCTTTGCCTTATTTACAAGGCAGTGTTAAGCCACTTGACGTGGCTTAACGCTGCCTTGTTAATAAGGCCCCCTTTTATGCTACACTTAGCGTGAAAGGGGCGGGAAATGGGTGTTGTGGTGGGCGTTCCACCGCAACACCCATTTATTTTGACGCTGCCCCCTATTTACAAGAGCAGCGTAAATAGGAGGCAGCGCCAAAATTAAGACCAGGGAAAACCTGGTCTCAAACATGCGAAACGAGGAGAAATGCTTTATTTCTCATCGTTTTTGCTGTTTCCATGTGTGATGCCTTGGGCAGCACACATAGAAACAGCAATACACCAATGATTGTTTATGTGCAGGAAGGCCCCCCTTCTCCAAGCTGTCAAAACGCTTGCTCGAACGCTTGCTCGAAGCTGAGTTTTCAACTTTTTCCCTACATGCGGGCAGGGAAAGAGATAAAAATATTGCTCACTCACGCACGGAGCTGTGTTTCCAGCAGCTTTCTGTGTGCGGGAGCAATGCCAGCGCCTGTAGGAGGAAGGGGGCCAGCTGGGACTGTGGGGGCCTTGAGGATGAATTGAATTTGTTATCTATTAGAGCACAATCTGATATGCAGTGACTGTGATGAGTAGCTTCTTTTTTGTCGTCTCCTGGTGAGAGCAGGATCCATGGATCTCTCTTTTAAATACCCTAAGTACCCAAAATGCATAGCACCAAGCACACCCCCACTCACAAACATACACAGGCACTCACACGCCCACTCACTGACCCACACAGTCACTCACAGACCCACACAGGCACTTACAGACCCACTCAGACACTCACACAGACACTCACACACCCACTTGAAGACCCACACATGCACTCACAGACCCACTCACAGACACACACAGGCACTCACACACCCACACACACTAACACAGGTACTCACACACCCACACAGACACTCATACACCCACTTACAGAGGCATTCACTTCCAAGTGACAAAAAAGGTGAGCGAGCCCGGATCACCATAAGTAATCTGCGAAGAAAACTATTTTCTATTTTTTGTATTCAGGTACAGTTATGATACCCACACACTCCTGCCCGTACATAGCAATTGAGCGACATTTAGCTTTATACAGAGTTATCATCTCCCTCACAGGCTTATGGGCTAGTTTGGATGCAAAGTGAAAGACAGTTTCTGCTGATCTAGTCAGTTGCTGTGCCGTCAACATTACCAATGATAACCAATTTAATTGGGAGTCAAAAGGTAACACTTAGGGGCCGATTCCGATCTCGGCCGTTAGGGCTCCGAATCGGATTCGTCTTTACCGGATCCGATTCGGAGCCCTATTTCCCGACCGAATCGTACGTGCGTCCGGGCGAGCGAGTACGATGCGTGCGCTCGTGAAATCTCCGACCGACTCGTTCTCAGGACCCGACCGCTCCGACCGACTCACACGGGGACGACTCGCACCGCGCAATGGAGACGTTCCCCGGCCGGGTAAGTACGATGCGCACCTCGACCGCTCCGACCGACTCGCGCAGTCCGGCTCCAAGGAGGTGTCGGAGCCGCACTTTGGGGGTCCGTGTCGGACCCCCCTGGAAGCGTAGGCACGCGAGTCGCACACAGGGGGGACCCATGGGTCCCCCCTACACGTGCATGTACGGCGTGACCCGCATCGACGCGAACACGCTGTAGGGGCGCCCTTGTTCGCGTCATGCCCATTGAGTCAATGGGAGCCCGTGTATGCGTCGTACGACTGGCTCCCATTGACTTCAATGGAGTCCGACCGAATCGAGTCCGATGGCATACGTGCGCATCGTACTCGTTCGGTCGGGCTGCTAGGGTCCGATTCGGTCGGAAAACTCTCCGGGTCCGGCTCGGTCGGGGAGATTTCCGGCCTGAATCGGAATCGGCCCCTAAGTGTTAGAAATGGGGGTCTCTAGTTGGCACTGGCTGGCGCCAATGTCCAAATAGGGACCCTTCTTCCTAAGTCAGGGCAAGTGGGCTACCCCCTTTGATAACCCCTGCTCAACCCTGTGGTAACGTAGCACGAGCAGTTAGGCCTACCTCAGAGGCAGTGTGTGAAGAATTTATGACCATGCACAATAAGGCAGTAACGACACCACAAAAGGACACAACTCAAGTAGGTATAGAAAAATAGTATCTTTATCTAAGGTTTAACACAAGACTCTCAAAGCGTTTTAACCAGCCACAATGCACGTAAATCAGTAGGGACTTAAAAAGGCAATAACGTATTCACCAGAACGTGGCACCGACTGAGTTCAAGGCCTGGGTCTACGCGACCCGTTGCGCACCAGATACCTGCCGATGGACGGGGACACAGCAAGCAGCTTCTCGAAGAAGCGGAGACAGTGATAGGCGGACTCCCAGCGACCACAACTCTTGACTGCAGTGGTCCGCAACGTGCTCTCACAATGATTCGGGCACTCGGGGACAGGCGGGCTCTCAGCGGCAGCAGCACGCGGCTGCGGCGGCCCGGGCTGGTGGTGGCGATGACTCTCGTCGTGCAGCTCCGTGGTGGGCTCACAGCGGAAGCAGCTCTCTCTTAGCCGCGGCGGCCTACAGGACGACTTTTGATGATGCAAAGTTGGCAAAGGTGTGGGCACTCAGCGGCAGCAGCTCTCTCTTAGCTGCGGCGGCCCACAGGACAAATCACGATGATGCAAAGTTGGCAAAGGTGCGGGCACTCAGCGGCAGCAGCTCTCTCTTAGCTGCGGTGGCCCACAGGAAAAATCACGATGATGCAAAGGGGCAAAGGTGCGGGCACTCAGCGGCAGCAGCTCTCTCTTAGCTGCGGCAGCCCACAGGACAAATCACGATGATGCAAAGTTGGCAAAGGTGCGGGCACTCAGCGGCAGCAGGTCTCTCTTAGCTGCGGCGGCCCACAGGACAAATCACGATGATGCAGAGTTGGCAAAGGTGTGGGCACTCAGCGGCAGCAGCTCTCTCTTAGCTGCGGCAGCCCAGAGGATGAATCACGATGCTGCAAAGTTGGCAAAGGTGCGGGCACTCAGCGGCAGCAGCTCTCTCTTAGCTGCGGCGGCCCACAGGACGAATCACGATGAGGCAAAGTTGGCCAAGATGCGGGCACTCAGCGGCAGCAGCTCTCTCTTAGCTGCGGCGGCCCACAGGATGAATCACGATGCTGCAAAGTTGGCAAAGGTGCGGGCACTCAGCGGCAGCAGCTCTCTCTTAGCTGTGGCGGCCCACAGGACGAACCACGATGAGGCAAAGTTGGCCACGATGCGGGCACTCAGCGGCAGCAGCTCTCTCTTAGCTGCGGCGGCCCACAGGACGAATCACGATGATGCACAGCTGACACCAGTGCGGGCACTCAGCGGCAGCAGCTCTTTCTTAGCTGCGGCAGCCCACAGGACAAATCACGATGATGCAAAGTTGCCAAAGGTGCGGGCACTCAGCAGCAGCAGCTCTCTCTTAGCTGCGGCGGCCCACAGGACGAATCACGATGAGGCAAAGTGGGCCAAGATGCGTGCACTCAGCGGCAGCAGCTCTCTCTTAGCTGCGGCGGCCCACAAGACGAATCACGATGCTGCAACGTTGGCAAAGGTGCGGGCACTCAGTGGCAGCAGCTCTCTCTTAGCTGCAGCGGCCCACAGGACGAATCACGATGAGGCAAAGTTGGCCAAGATGCGGGCACTCAGCGGCAGCAGCTCTCTCTTAGCTGCGGCGGCCCACAGGACGAATCACGATGATGCACAGCTGACACCAGTGCGGGCACTCAGCGGCAGCAGCTCTCTCTTAGCTGCGGCGGCCCACAGGACTAAGGATGATCTCGACCAGGCTGGGCCAACGGCGGGCACTCAGCAGCTACAGCTCTCTCTTGACTGCGGCGGCCCACACAGATTCAGCGAAGGTTCCGAAGGTTCAAATTAAGGCGGGCTCTCAGCGGCGGCAGCTCTCTCTTAGCTGCGGCGGCCCACACAGAGTTAACGAGGGTTACCAGTCCGCGTTCCTCACAGTAGAACTAGAGGCTCCGGATTACTCGACGGAGGACTCACCTGCAAGTAGAATCCCTCGCACAGGAATTCAGACGGCTGACGGGGTGAAGTCTAATGTCCCTGAGACTTCAGCAGGAGGCGCTCTCAATTCAGGCCCTCGGTAGTTTCTTCAGCAAGCTTGGTGAAAGTTTCAAAGTCCTTTCCTCTGTTCACTCGGACAAAGTTTCGTCTTGACATCCAGAAGGAACACACCTGAAAAAGGTTTCAGCACAGCTTTTTATACCTAAAAAGTCTTTGTTCTCTAAAGTCACAAATCACTGAATCCAGCCAGAACCAGTTCGGTGGGGTCGGGAGCACTTGGTTTACGAGGCGACATCCTGCCCTTTGAGAATCAGGGGTCTGCTATCAGACGCCCAGTGGGAGGTGGAGCCATCATTCACCTTGCCAGGCACGGCCCTGCTCAGATCAAAGAGTCACCCCTCCCCATACTCTAAATGCCGATCTCTCTCTCCAGCCAGGTCTGACCCAGCTGGCCCTGCTCCTCCAAAACCAGACGGCCAATACACACAAGATCGCAAACCCCGAGACACTGAACTGGGGTACGTACTCACGAAGGATAACGCATTTAGAAATCAATGAGGACCAGTTTGGATTGTTAGGCACACAGCAACCGACAATATTATTGGAATTTCGGAACCGGGAGGCACCCTAATAACAGCCGGGACGGAAGTAGAACCGGCGGGGAGAAGAGGATATATTCAATCCACCTGCTCTACAGCCCTGAGGAAGTTGTTTGGGAAATCACCCACGATGAAACACGTGTTGGCTGGGCAATCTAACGGAATAATAAAGAACGAAAGAATAATCTACGAAGTTTATTGATCACAGGAATTTGTGTCTTATCTATATGTGTGATATGATATCAAAATGATAGAATAACACCATAACTTGTTAAAGAAAATAGCGTGTGCTCAGGATCACAGTTTTGTCTACAGTGGACCTTATCTAGGGTCCCCGATTGAGGGTTCAGGGTGTTAGTTTCCCTCACCTTTGCACCGCACAGATAGTTCATACGAGATTAGCGCACAATTGGGAGGCGCCGTTTCCACACTTAGAAAACACCCCGAGGGTCTGTCTATAACTTTAGAATGTTTAATGTTTGTGTAGTTTAAATTGGGTATGTATAGCAAACATAAAAACAGTTTTTGTGACTATAACTTATCTTTAAGCTTTGGTTATTTTTGTGGGGAAAAAAAAAAAATATATATATATTTTTTTTTAAAGAAAATACCCTCCTTTCAGGCTTAGAGTACCAAATAAATTATGCAAAACAGAAAACAAGGAACTCTGGGTAGTTCCCAAGTTTAGGCGGAGAGAGGCTCCTATATATGGAGCACCCTACAACAACAGCGACACTTGGAATCTGCTCACCACAAATGTCTGTTTTTCTAGCAAAATGTTAAGCATAGGATTACCACAATGCCATCCACGCCAAGCTAGAAAGGCACAAAAACCTTTTACCACTCCAGGCACAGTATTACAGCTTTGGATTGGTAAAATACCATCCAATCCAACCTGGAATGAATAACTTGAAAAGTAGTGGCAAAGCAATGAATTGTTAAGCACAATTTCCCTAACATGGTTAAAAAACAACAGATATGAATGTCAGGTCAGAAAACCAGGGTATTCAATTTTCCATGGGGTGTTATTTTAAAAAATGTATGGAGATTTGTCATCACTTCTACATTTCATTTCCTTTCATTTGTTCATCCTGCTCTTTTAAGTTGGTTCTGAGCCACATTCTTGCTAGCTGCAGTCTTGTAATTTTAATGTTTTTTATTTGCACATCTCTTTTATGGCAATTGGCAGAAATAAAGAGTATTGACTGACTGCTAGCTGCAGGAGAAAAAGTATAAAGGTTCCCTGGGCTCACAATCTTAGATCATGGACAGCAGAGGTAGGCAGGTCTTACAGGTTAAAACCGCAGAGATAACACATAGGTTACAGATGAATTATTAGTTCAGAAGACAGAGAGATCAAACTAGCGTTACAAGCTCAGCAGAAGACAGAGAGATCAAACTAGTGTTACAAGCTCAGGCTTCATAATGTAGTGCTCATATGACAATAATTCATATACAATGAAATGCACCCACAGGAGGAAAAAAATCACAGCTGAAGATCCACCTCGTCAGACAATTGCTTGTACAAAGTGTAAATTCTCATGGACTTGCCCCCATCGTCTCTCTTTCACCAACTAATCTAATCGGCTCTGCACCTCAATTACGTCCTTCACTGTGTTCCCAGCAGCTGCCGAAAAGCACCCTCCCTTCTATTCTCATCAACCCTTGCTTATCCTCATGATGAGTTACTTTGCATGACAACTCCCACTATAAGCCACCACGTGATGTACATCCCTTGCCCTTCCTATCTCTAACTCACCTATCCGCTGCCTAATGCAGCCATCCGCTCCCTCTCGGTGCCCCCAGAAGGGTAGCACTATTTCTATGCATGAACCTTCTGGCCTCCCAGCTTACATGTTTGCTCCATTACCTTACAGTTCTTGTACAATGCTACAAGGCTTTGTGTCTAGGTTCACACACTACGGGTCTCATACATTCATAAATATCTCTTGAAAATGCAATCATTTCGTCCCACAATCCTCAGTTTACCATTTTATGGATATATGCAGATTTTCTACTAAATGCAAGATTTCTTTTTGGGATAAATAAACTTCCATTTTAAAAACGAAAAACGAATCTTGTTCTTGGCAAACGTTCTGTTTTCCTGAAATATTAGATTATAAGAACCTGCTTGGTGCCAAACATCAGTGTCATCAAAAATATTAAATTTATTGCCATGCAGATGCAGATTATGCCTTCCAGGTCGCCATAGAAAGGTGCTATGATGCCAAATTAATACCAGTCGGGTCCTATACAATTGCAAGAAAGCATAACATGCCGGGAATGCAGCGGCAACGCCAACGATTTCCACCACAATTGTGTCAACGGTGGCCTCCAGTGTATCATGCCACAGATGCCCAGATTATGCCCTGAATGTCCATCATTAATCAGAGTCAGCAATTCTCTTCTGACTGGCCTACCCAAATCCCACCTCTCCCCTCTCAAATCCATCCTCCATTCAGCAGCTCGCTTCATTTCAGGGTCTAAACGAAGCGACCACATCACTCCTATCCTGTCCTCTCTGCGATGGCTTCCGATCGAGGCAAGATCTATTTACAAAACTGCCTGCATCACACACAAAGCCTTACACATGTCCTCCCCTCATTACCTGGCGAATAAATTGAAATTGTCCGGTGGCTCTCGCCCTTCTCGCAATGCGGAAAAGCTTCTGCTTGAGCCCCCCGTCTTCAAAAGGGAAAGATCGATGGCTCAATCCTTCTCGGGCAATGCGGTGAGAATCTGGAACTCGCTTCCCCCACTGCTCCGTGCCACCTCCTCTACCCGGATCTTCAAAGCTGACCTCAAGTCTCTTCTATTCCAAAGACACTTCCAGAACTAATACGTTCGGTCTTAGGCCCCTCTAGGAAGTTCGCTCGTCAGTATAAAGTTGTACTTTTGTCTGTTCATTCCTTATTTTATGTGTTGTGTTGGTTTTTATGTGCGTGTTCCCCTCATTATAAGTCCCCTGTGAAGTCACGCCCTCTCTACTACCTCAAGGAAGCTCTTCCACGATAGGAATTCTGTATTCCAAGCCTATAGAAGGGCCTTCTCAGTGTGCTTTGAGTTACTGCCACTTATTACAGTATTATGCCTTTAGTGGTATTTTGTACCCCATGTATCATATATTTTGTACCCCATGTACCCCCTGCTGAATTCACGCCCTCTCTACTACCTCAAGGAAGTTCTTCCACTATAGGAAATTCTGTACTCCAAGCCTATAGAAGTGCCTTCCCAGTGTGTCATGTGTGACTGCCACTTATTGCAGTATTATACCTCCATTTGTATTTGGTACCCCATGTTTCATGCACATCTGTCACTTTTTCCTATTGGAACTTATTCCTCTTTTTGTATTTGGTTTGTTTGTTTTTGCACAATTGTCACTTTTTCCTCATGCAATGTAACGCTTGCCTTTGTATTATGCTCATTTGTATCCTCCTCCTTATGTAATGTTGCTGATCCTGTTGTGAAGCGCTCTGACACCCTCGGGTAAAGTCCGCGCTATATAAAAACGCATAAATAAATGTTAGGGTCGGTTGTCTTGTCATAGATTCCCAGAACATTCCCGAAATTACCACATTACCAGGACCGCAGTGGCGGCTGGTGAAATTTGAAAGTGGTGAGGCGTAGATGTTCCAGATGTACATGCAACGAGTGAATGAAGTAACAATCTGGCTGCATTTATATCTCAACAATCTTAGCTGATATTACTCCCTGACCGATCTAACATGAAAAAGAGCTATGCTCCAACAGAGTTCTTTTGGAACTAAATTATTATAGACGTGTTTGTTGAAAATACATTATTGCGCATTTGTTACTTCCATCTGTGCTGAAATTTCCCATTAAGGACTAAAAAACAGCTGCAGCTGCACTTTGGGTTTCCTACGTTTCTATAACCGTCTAACTGGCTCATAAAAAACATTTCATGTTATAATATCTTTAAATCAGTAATGTGTCTTCTCAGTACAGCTGGAAAAGGAAAGTTTTATGCTATTATTTGGGCTTTGAATTGTTCGTAAGAGGAGAGAAACTGCTGCCAGTTCAGATTCCTTATTTCTTGTCTTGCTAATGTACACCCTAAATTAGGTATAATAAGTGGGATAAATCGGCCCTTGACTTATGACCTGAAAGCCTGTCACCACCTCAAGAAACAAAATTCACACCAATCGTAATCAGTGGAATATGTTTCAAAATGCATAGCTCAAATGAAAGACATTTCAAAGCACACCGTGGACATTCGGGTAGCTAGTACTGCTCTGAAGGGGGAGTGGAATGGGGAAATTTCCAAGTACCTGAACCGTACAGTCCTCGCAAAGTTGGAAAAGGAAAACAGAACAGCCGAGAGGCGTGCATGGTTTAAGACAGGCGACTGCAGCAATAATTGCACACGATTCAACTGGGGGTGTGATGGTTGCTGCAGTCATGGGTGGCTTGCTTTTGTTTATCTAGCAGTCTAGGTACTGTGTGACAGGGAACCGCTGCCAAGCACCGCAGCATTCCTGACACAGCCTTCATCAATCAGTTTCCGCTTTTCACTTCTGCTTCATGGACTCCGCCTTCAAGCTAGTTGCTCTGATACCGCAGGTAAGTCTCTGCGACATGTACTGGCTCGTTTATTTACAGTTTGACTGGTATGTACCTGCCACATTGCCACTCTAGAAGACTATTCATGATGTGGAAACACCCTGTGGTTTGAACATCCTTTGGATGTCTTTGCAAGCAAGCAAACAACCGCTGAATAAAAGAGCAGAAAAATATATGGCATGTTACCAGATAAATAGCCGAGCTTGCCCTGTTCCATTAAAAAAACAAGCATTTGCAATGCAATCGGTCTCGCCTTTTGGGACCTTATATGTATTTAGCTATGCAGCACATTAGCCTGGGTGCTGAAACATCTACTGTTCTTTAACATGGAGGGAAAGTAAGCACCAAACTGCGTGACGCACCAGGAATGGGAACACATGGAGAGAAATATTGCCTTTCAGAGGGAAATGGTATAGTCCAAAGCTCTGTTATAATATAAATTCAGGTCATATCACTGAAAATACAAGATTTGAAAAAAAATTATTGTCTACAGGTGCTCGTGGAAGACAATTTCTATGGACTGGAATCTAGAGAATGCTAAAGTGATTCTGGTATTTTACTGACCGCTGCTGGTCGTTTTCTATCAAGAAAGTTAAATGGAGGCAGTTGCCAGAAAAATTAAAAAAAGAAAGTCCCTCAGCAGAAAGCAATTCTGGTATTTTACTGACCTCTGCTGGTCGTTTTCTATCAAGACAGTTAAATAGAGGCAGTTAAACAGAAAAAAAGTCCCTAAGCGGAAGCAGACAAGTCCTAGGGCTGATCTCCAGAGCCCACAAAGTACATACACATATAAGTATATAATAAGTATATACTAAAGTATATACAAGAGGTCTCGAATGCTCGACCTAAAAAATAGAATAGTAAAGAGTGTCAATTGGAATATGTTCCCACCTAGGGTCTGATAACGATCTCGCTCAGAAAGCATTCCTACAGAATCGGTCCCAGAATGCTTTCCGGATGACTCGGATAGGATGAGTCTGACCGAGCAATTTGGATGCATCCGGATGCTTCCGGATACGATTCTGTCGGACTCCCATTGACTTCAATGGGAGCCTGTGTTCCGAAAGAGATCACAGGCTCTCATTGAAGAAAGGGGTGGCTGGTGAAAACCTTGCACCCGGTGGCAGGCACCCCATGGTGCCTGCCACACTGTGCATTGTTGGGAAGAGGGGACCCATGGGTACCCCCACAGGCATGATTCGGAGGGCCCCAGGTGAAGGGGGGCCTGCTACGGGCCCCCAAAGACAGATTCCGGCAGCCGATTTGTTCCAGAGAAACCGATTTGGAGCGGCTGTCCAAATTGGCCATCGTAATCGCTCGCTCGGAAAACGAGTCCATAGAGCTGTACGATTCGACTCCAAAAGACTCGACCTATCCGAATGTCTTTCAGAACGGATTCGGACAGCCCTATGTGTTTACGGTCATCGTAATCGGTCGTTGGGATCTGTGTACGATTCAGTCGGTAACAAGGGTTCCAAATCGGATTCCGCAAACCAGAAACCTATTCGGAGCCCTTCCGAATGGGATCGTAATCGCCCCTAAGTGTTAAGCTTAGTTAAAAAGTAAAGTTATAGTAGCACTCACTGGCTGAAGAGATGTTCCTCGGCAGCAACGTGCTTGTCTACACTTCTGAAAATATTAAATCGAAAGTAAAGACTTTTGACGATGTAGGACTCCTCCTCCAGACTGCCCCTTAGAATTGAACAACAAACTAGCAGTGGGTGAGAATGGAGGAGGTGGAGCCCACACCTAGGTAGTTATCATCCACTCACTCCTTCCTTGTCCTCGTCAGTCTGCTCCGCTCCCAGCCTATTGAAAGGAGTTTTGCTAACTCCACCCTGTGCCACAGCATAAACGCCCAAATGCAAATCTATTCAGCACTGCTAAACATTATAATGCCCAGCACTGTGAATAAATGAATGAATAAGCACTTATAGAGCACATAGCTACCCATAGGCATCCCAGCGCGCGCTGATAGTGCAGCACAGAAGTATCTAAATAGTTTGAATACTCTATTGCAGGGAAATATTCTGGAACAGCCAGGTTTTGAGGATTTTTTGGAAGAGGAGTAGCTGGTTGACAGGGGGAGGGTGTACCAGAGTTTAGCCGCATTATATGAGGAGGAACGCCCTCCATATCTTTCCCTTCTAACTCGAGGTACTTTGGCCAGGTATGCATTTGAGGAGCGCAGGGTTCTTCGAGGGAGAAAGAAAGAGAGCGGGGAGCGGGAAATCAGAGGTATGGCATTCAGAGCTTGTTGGCCCAATTGGTGTATGGGTATATTGAGCAACAATCGTGCAGCACAATTTTGTGATACCTGAAGTTTCTTGTTGTGACCTTTGGGGCTCCTAGATAGAGGGAGTTACCATAGTCCATGTAAGAGAGAATAAGGACCTGGACCATCAGTCTCCTAGCAGGGAATAGGAAAAGAGGAAAAATCTTCCGGAGCATTCTAAGGAAGCCATAGCAAGCGGCCGCAAGCTTCGCTGCTTGATGGTCAAATATAAGAGATTTGTCTAGCCACATACCAAGGCTTTTGATGGTGTTTTTTTTTTGGGGGGGGGGGACTGGACAGCTTGGCCAGTCCAGTCCCAGACCAGGGATTAAGTTGTTGCCCAGGAGCATATGCTCAGTTTTGTCTCCGCTGTGCCTAAGAGTATATTCCATCCATTTAGCCACCTCTTCAAGACATAAGTCAAGGGAGGATGAGGGGGTGTCTTGATTTTGGTTCAAAGAGAAAAACAGTTGCATGTCATCAGCAAAGGTGACTATTGAGATCCCAAAAGGTAGAAAAATATCTGCAAGTGGCCTCACATATATATTGAACAAAGTTGGTCTCAAGGATGAGCCCTGAGGTACTCCACATTTTAAAGGAAGGCTGTCAGATGTGAGCCTTCTTCAAAGACCTGAAATGTCCTATCTTCAAGAAAGAACTGCAGCCAGGAAAGAGCACTCCAGGTGATTCCAGCATTCACAAGTCTTTTTATAAGTATGTTATAGTTTGCTGTATAGAATGCTGAGCTCAAGTCAAGTAAGATAGTTGCAGCTTATCCTCCTTGATTGGGGAATCTTTTAGATTCTTCAACCAATGTCAGAAGGGCAGTCTCCATGCCATGGAGGGGTCAGAATCTGGTCTGAGTGGAATTAAGTAATTTATGATTTTCTAGAAATTGTGTTGTGATGTCACTGCCCTGAGTTGTGCGTACAGGGAGAGGACTTTCCTCGCTCTCCAGTCTAACATCAATCCTTCACCCCAAAAAAACTAAGCTGGTTTATTTATTACAAGCATTAAGTAGCCCTCTAAACTGCTTGAATTGACTTCTACTCTTCCCCATTGGTGATAGGTCAACGCCCCTCATGCCCTTGAACACTGGCCTCCCATGAGAGCGTTAAGCAATAAGCAACTTGTAGTGGATTTGGGTCTGCCACCATCACATTTACTGCTTGATTCTGGACACTGCTAGTCACTTTAGTAGAATAAGAAATGATTAATTTAGACCCAGTATCCCTGGAGGACCTTTCTTGGACTCCTACTTGTCTAGTGGACAATAAAATCTGTTTCAATATGATTGGCAGAAGCTTCTTAACCACTTATATGGATCCTTTATTTTTGGAGGGCAACCATACGGTCCACTCATTTATTCTTCTCCTTGGTTCAACGCATCTATCAGGAGCTTAAGTCTATTTTGTATGCCGAGGAAACAAGATATAAAAAAGGTGCATGTCTTCTAAAACTAACTTTTCCATTTTCTTTTAAAAGGAGAATGTGCGTGTGGGTAAAAAACCATTGTTTGGGGCACCAATGATCTCTATTTTCTCTCAAGTCACTTATTTTCTTTTAGCATGAATCAAATACTTTTTCATTTTTGGACACCACAAAAGCAAAAAATGTGCAATAGTTCAAAAGTAATTGTTTATTTGTTTCTCCCAATAAAATTATTTGAAAAATGTGTATCATCTACATGCTTAGTATAGCTGGTGTGTATTCACTGTCCTGGTA
Organism: Calotriton arnoldi; assembly: GCA_963921515.1. Classification (NCBI taxonomy): domain Eukaryota; kingdom Metazoa; phylum Chordata; class Amphibia; order Caudata; family Salamandridae; genus Calotriton; species Calotriton arnoldi. The sequence goes on along the minus strand of CAWUFW010006559.1, from coordinate 1,055,975 downwards.
ATGCGTAATTCGAGACCTTGTCTAACAACTTTATGGAATAATAAATGTCCAGCTTTCTCCAGGTATGCATTGAGCTGGTCCTAATGTGACTGGATGTTTCTTGGAACTCTGATGGTCTAATGGACACTAAAATCAGTTTTAAAAGCCTGGCAGAAGCCACTGTAACACAAGACCTCATGTAAAGATCTGGTGGCCTAATGTATCCAGCAAATTTGTCCTGGTATGCCTGTTGATGCAATGTATGACTCTCATTTCTCTCCAAACAACTAACTGATGGTCCACTGACGCAAGTAGATATTTTCATACATATTTGACAGTGACCATACTCTCTTAGAATACCTCTGCTTCTTAAGGGACTAATAGATATTGACATGTATGTCTGGCTTTGACCCTTATAAGACCAGATTTGTGGGTCTCGTGAGGCAAATTGACATGTCCCAGTGAGCATAACAGTAGTCTCTTGGACAGATATTCCAGTGGCTCCTGGTGGTATAGTGGCAGATGCATGCTTTATGCCTTCAATTATACCAACTTATTGTAAAATGGACACCATATGATACTTTTTTGACTCCCTAGGAGACTTGCTGGAGCCCAACGTTGATATACGTACTGATATATCTCCACTCCTGAAACAGTTGATTGTCCTTGAATTTTTTGTTGCAGGCTCAATGAAGCATGGTGTCAATGGCACATGGGATGTCTAAGCCCACGTTTGCCATGTTACTCAAGCAGGTAATGGAAAATTTGCTCAAAATAAGTGCACAGCACCTCAGATTTTCACGTAATTCACATTCTGCAAATGCATTCAAAGTTTGATTGGGCATTGGGCTTCCCTAACTTGCTAGATGCGTCAGATTATACCATACTTCACTGGTTGCAAACCATACATGTGAACAGGTATAACCCAATTGACAGATGAATCAAATATTTTACGTGCAAATGGTCTGCTGCTCAGATTTATGTTTTGCCCCCTGCTGAGCAAGGTACCCTGGCTCTACTCATCATGCCATGATCTTCCTTAGAATCTGACTTCTCTGCAATATGGAGACATTCCATCCGCATCACACCAGGCTACTTGGTAGGTGTATCTCATATTCGTTCCACAGGTTTTATATGCGCATGTAGTTGTGTAAACGTCAGAACTATAATGGAAACAAAACACAGCATTGAACAATACCTGTTGTTGACAACATACTCACCAAGCAGATGCTTCATGGGTATTGTAGCCAAGTGTTCTCCACACAATGGAAGTATGAACAAAACTTGATGTTGGAATTTGGGCTACTGGTTGACTGGAGTGTGAGCCCTGGTCAAGCAGCGACCACAATCCTAGTCAGGGTAAAGAACAAACAAATCCCAAATTAACCTGTGCTCAACCTGGATTCTCACACCATACCTTTCTCCCACCTCCCAAAATGAGTAGCAATACAACAATGCACATCGTAGCACCAGGAGGGTCATTGAGCGCACATTTGGCCTACTGAAATCATGTTTCATGTGCCTGCACAAGAGTGGGAGGTGCGTTACAATATGCACCCAAAATAGCTTGCAAGATAGTGGCAACGTATGCCATCCTCCACAATATTGCCACCAGGAGAGGCATATACATTGAGGTGTCTGAGTCAGATTCAGAAGATGAAGATCCTGAGCCACCAGTACAGCAGCCGAAGGATGAGAACAGAGCAGTGGATGGGACAAGGTGCAGGGACCACACTGTCACACATTACTTTGGGAGGTACATCGTCAATAATAATGCATTGTGTATGTTAAACGAACACAAGACGCTGTTGATGTAGTTAGACCAAAATACCTTTATTGTCAGGTACATAGTCTGGAGTGAAACAAAAACACATTTGTACATGAAAAAACAACTCTGCTGGTTAATTCACCAGATAGGAGTGAACTCAGGAATGACATTCAAATCTGCATAGTCAGCTCATTGTTTCTTTCCCCTGTTGCCAGGCGGGCTACCTCCTTGTTGTGTTGCAGCATGTGCTAAGGCTGCTGCTGCATCTCAAAGATGTGGCATCTGAGGCAGTCGCGGCTCCTGCAGGTAAGTGTGGTGGGACGGAGCACGGGGGGAGATGAAAGACGACGGTATAGGAAAAATAAAATAAATAATTAAATCCTGTTCCGTCATCTGTTGACTTCCCCCCGCCCCGCCACACTTAGCTGCAGGAGCCGCGACTGATCTGAAGCGGAGATATTGCTGATGCTAGATCTGTCCTCTCTATCAGCCCTTTCTCTGCCTGTGACTCCCCTGCAATGTGGTCAGTCTGCATAGCCTCAACATCAGATGCTATTTGTTGCAGACCTCTTTTTACATTAACACAAGAATGGCCCATTTCAATCTGTACATTGTCAGTCCTTCTGCACAGGGTTGCTATAGCATGTGCCAGTCACCCGATAAATCGTCTTAGGGTGTCCATCCTGGCTGCACTGCAACTATCCCTACATGTCTGACCAGAGTCAGTGTTGGAAAGTTGTAGACACAATTTCTCGACAGCAGCTTTCATATTGTCCATCTTGTGGTCCAATTGGATTTGGTTCTCTGCATTTGTCTGGCAACATTTTCAAATCCCACTGCCTTACTGTCATGCATACTCTGCAACTTCCTGTTCATGATCTTTATTTGTTTATGTTGCAGGCGTTGAATGGGCAGCACAGACTTTTCCAGCCCTCCATACACATGTGTTTCCTCTGATGCCTGTGGGATCGGCAGAAGTGTTCTGTGGCACAGGTCATGCCCTACGTCACTGTCAGCCATGTCCCAAAAGATGTGGCTGGCGTGGTCTCGCTATGTGAGTGAATGGGTTGCGGCCCCACACACAGGGAGAAGCATTCGCTTGATGCACTACTGTGATCCCTGGTTAGGGAATTCATCTGATTAATCAAGTTCCTTTGGAAATGGAACACTTCTTTGTTCAAATGTTGTTTCTTCAAATCTAATTCATTTGAATAACATTTATGGTTGATTTATTCACAGGTACATGGTATTATGAAATTCCATGTGCTTCTGTTGTATATAAAAAGAATTCTTTTGGAGATGGGATGTAAAAGGTACAGATAGATCACGCAGGCAATGTATCCCCTGGAGAAGGGCCCGGACCGAAATGCATCAGGATATTTGAACTTATGGTATAAAGAATTCTTTAAAAAAGACATTTTCCTCACATTTCTGTGAAGGAAAGTTCTGAAATATGTGGGAAGCCACAAAGTTCCTTCCACCCAGAATTTCCCCAAGTCTCCTGATAAAATGGGTACCACACATGTGTGGGCCGGCTTATTGCCTGTGACAGGAACGACCCCAAAATGCAACATGGGCCCTATCTCAGCCGGCACCTAGGGAATCCTAGCAAAAGTGCTCATTCATAAAAACTAGACACCTGGGGAAATTCAGGGTGGGGTGACTTGTGTTGCTTTCACTAAATTTTCTTACCCAAAATCTCTTGCAAACCCAAACCTTGACTAAAAACACATTTCCCTTACATTCTGTGCAGGAAAATTCTGGAATCTGTGGAGAACCGCAAACTTCCTTCCACCCAGCATTCCCTGAAGCTTCCTGATAAAAATGGTTCCCCACTTGTGTGGGCAGGCCTAGTGCCCGTGGAAGGAATGGCCCCAAAACTTAACATGGACACATCACATTTTTCCACTCAAAACTGTCCCTTCTAGTGCAAAGTGGGAAGCTGTGGATTTTGGGCCCTAGATTAGCCGGCACCGGGGAAATATAGCAAACATGAACATTTTTAAAAACTAGAAACCTGGGTAAATCCAGCGTGAGGTGACTTGAGTTAATTTTATTCGATTTTCTTTTCCCAAACCTCAAACTTTGAATAAAAAAACACATTTTCCTCACATTTCTGTGATGGAAATTTCAGGAATCTGTGGGAAGCCACAAACTTTCTTCTGCCCAGCATTTCCCCATGTCTCCCAATAAAAATGGTATCTCACTTGTGTGGGTAGGCCTAGTGGCTGCAACAGAAAACGGCCTAAAATGCAACGCTGATACATCACATTTTTCCACTGAAACCTGACCCTTTTTTCCGAAGAGGGTAGCTGTGGATTTTGGGCCCTAGATCAGACTGTATCTAGGGAAAACTAGCAAACCTGCCCATTTTTTAAAACTAGACAACTAGGGGACTCCACGGTGGTGTGCCTTACATGGATCCCATGACGTTTCTTACCCACGATGCCCTGAAATCCTCAAACTTTGACTAAGATCTCACATCTTCCTTACATTTCTGTAATAGAAACTTCTGGAATCAGGAGAAATCCATAATATTGCTTCAATCTAGCGCTCCCCCACTTGCCCTGATAAACACTCTGTCCCGCTTTTGTGGCTAGGCCTACTGCCCACAACAGGAATGGATCAAACCAAGGTCAAGGGGGATCCCCTCACAAGGGCTCCCATTGACTTTGGTTTGATCCATTCCTGATACAGGCACTAGGGCCAACCACATAAGTGGTGCAGCATTTTTATCGGTGCAAGTAGGGTGATGCTGGGTAGTAGGAATTTTGTGGATTAGTACGAATTTCGGATGTTTCCATCACAGAAATGTAAGGAAAACGTGTGATTTCAGAAAAAGTTTGAGGTTTGAAGGGCATTATGGATAAGAAAATCTCACAAAATCCACAGAAGGCAAACCACCCTGGAATTTTCTGGTTGTCTAGTTTTCAAAAATGGCTGTGGTTCCTATGTTTGCATGAGTGGCACCACAGCATGGCCCCCAAATATCGTAGATACCCCTATAGCTTATCTATCAATGCAGCTCCTCAGGACCTATTGTGTCTTGGTCTCTTGGACCACTCACACAAGTAGGGTACAATTCTTATTGGGGGACATGAGGGAACTCAGGGTAGTAGAAAATGTGTGGCTGCCTGCAAATTCCAGGAGCTTTCCTCACAGAAATATAATTGAAATGTTTGTGTTTTTAGTCACAGTTTGAGGTTTACAGGGCATTGTGGGTAAGACAATGTTGTGGGATCCACACAAAGCACACCACCCTGGACTCCCTCAGGTGTCTAGTTTTCAGAGCATCTTGGGACTGGTTTTTCAAGTGGCAGCCTACCCAAACAGAAAAAATGCAGCCATTCACCATTGCAAGTGGGGCAATATTGGGTGTTAGCCACACTCTCCCGGCCCACATGTAAAACGAACACCCTAAAGAATCATATGTCCTCTCGCTTGCCTTTGGGATGTGCATTTTTAATTCACAGGGTAGCAGAAAGAGTGTTGAAGCTTTAGGGGTGAGGGTGGGGCCTGATGGTAGGATGGATCAGGCCCAACTTATTATTTAAAATAATATAAATTTCTTACATATAGTGGTCTTTCTGTCCCCAGGGGCAAACTGGGGCAAACCTCCTGTATGCTGTATGGTTGGGAAAAAAGGCTGGTTTGCCCCCTTTTGGGGTGGTGGGGGTGTGGCCAATGCCAGAGTGCAACACCTGCACCACTTTTCTGCCCCAAAGGCAAAATCTCTGGTGTCTGGTGGAATTTCTACCCCTGACAGAGGCAGATTTAGGGTATTCTCTCCAATTGTGACAATTTTCCTATCTGCCCAGGTGGGGGAGAAATGCACTATTGCCCCTTCTGGAGCATGGTATGGCTCAATGCCAGGGAAGGCTGCATCCTCCTTTTTTGGTTTAGGCTTAGTTTTGAATTCCCTAGTCTGAAGTCTGCTTCGGCCCCCTTGGGGGAGCACATTCGGGGTGAATATCCCAATCCTACCCTATTGGCAGTGATTGCTCTCATTCACCCCATGGGGGCAGAAAGACTGTTTGTGCCCTTTTGGGGTGGGGGCATGGTCATGGCGGCAGCCCCCACCTTTACTTTTTCATTTTTTTAAAGTTTTCCTGGTAGCCTGAGAGCTTTCTGCTCAGTGTGGGGGCATTTTGAGGATAATAACCTCATCCACCCTTTAGGGGTGGACAGTAAGACAGCTGCTGCATTATTTGGGGTAAGGTGGGGGCGTGGTCATGCCCATGGCAGCAGCCCCTACCCCTTTAAAAACAATGAGCAAAATGTGCCTGGTGTCTAGTGAGCTTTCTGACCTCCCTACTGGGGGCAGGTTTGGGGTATTTATACCTCCTTCACTCCCCAGGGAGGTAGAAAGATTGATGCCACCTTTTTGTGGGGGGTGGAAATGGCCATGCCCATGGTCAGCAGCCCCTTCCCCTGTACATTGTGTTTTTACAAAATTTCCCTGGTGTATAGTGGGCAGCCCCAACCCAGTATATTTTTTTGATAAAAATTTCCCTGGTGTCTTCTGCCCCCTGGGGGGGGGGGCAGATTGGGGGTAATTTTCCCCATCCGCCCTGAGGGGGGCAGGAAGATTGTTGATGCACCTTTTAGGGGTAGGCGGATCCCATCCCTGTACATTGTTTTATATAATTTACTTGGTGTCTAGTGTGATCTCCACCCCCCTCGGGAGGGCAGATTGGAGGAAATCACCCCTCCACCAGGGGGACAGAAAGTCTGCTGATGCTTTTTCTAGGGATGGGGCAGCCCCTCCCTTCTATTTTTAAAGTTTCCTTGGGTCTAGTGGGCTTTTGTTCCCCTTGGGGGGGAAGATTGGACGTAATCACCACCATCGTCCTCAGGGTGGGGGGCAGAAAGACTGAATTGTTTAGTGGTGGTGAGTAGAGCACAAGACCTTGCCTAAAGGACTGCTCCCTTATGTCCCTGGTATTCTCTTGTGTGAATCCCTGCTTGTCGATTCCCAAGCAGAGATCCAATGGGCAGAGGTACCAATGGAAAGTGAAGATTCTTCCCTTTCCAATGATACCTCTCCCACCCCAGTCAGTACTCGTGGGCTGAGATATGCCCCCGAGCACTAATGCAGTGAAAGTAAAATGAGTCCTTTGGCTCGTTTTACTTTCACTTCAATGTAATGATGTCAGCGTGCCCTGCGTGCTGATCGTCATTACATTAAAGGAAAAAAAAGACCCAGGATGCTCAGTAACCTCTTCCCCATCAGCCCTAGGATAAAGGTAAATAACTGACTCCCTCTGGTACAGAGCATCGTCGGGCCTTTATACTCCTCCCCAGTGTCGGCCAATGGATAACAGACGCACTGGGGGACGAAGTGTGCACCCGCACTGAAGGGGTTAAACAAACCAGGAAGCAACAGAAATATTTACATGGGCCTGACATCTTTGCTTTGAAACCAATCTGCACACTTCCATTTCATCCAACATTAATGTGGGCGCAACCTCCTACATCCGTGGGAGGCAATCCAAGGACAAATTACTCACAAGGGCAGTAGTCTTGGACTTGTCCCCTACAATCACTACATTGAGGGGGTCTTAATCTAGCAGTGAGAGCAGGGTCAGAAGAAGTCCCCATGGGCCACACTGCCACACAGCACCTCGCAAATATAACTGCCCACCTATGTGAGCAAGGGTAACACTGAATGAACATGCTCAAAGATGCTCCATTGCTGACCAGGCCTTATTTCCTTCTCATCTTGTGACTTCCCCCAGCCAACCCCTGTCAATTATATTTGGGTATATATTGTCTCCTGCTGGAAATTCTTAGACTCACCCCCCTGACATTATTGACGAAGCCACACCCCTGATGCACTATAGTTAAAGTGTGTCACATAATTGCTGTTGCATCATGCTACGTTATCTGCTATAATGTGACTAGTTCCTTTGCCTGATGATGATTAGGAGACTGGAAACAGCAGTGGTGGTGATGATTCTGAGGAGGAACAGAAGCAAGATGGCAATGCCAATGATATTAAGGACAAATGTCACAATCTTTTAAAACAACATTGATTTAAATAACATACAGTACAGTACTGGGAGCACAAGAAGTTTTGTTCAAATTAACAAAATACTGTCTGACTTTACCTTCAGTATTGAATAGACAGCACACAAAATGCATATCTATGAAAGGTACTTCCACAAAGCTCAGAAAGCACGAACAAGTGATTAAAATCCATTCCCTCCTACAAAAGCCCCACTTCTTTGCTCAAAGTCATGCCTTAGCAACGAGTCAACCGTCCTAAACCCTCAAATATATGAAAAACCTTCCCATTCCCTGGAGGCAACTCAGAGGGAGGCATATATAGGACCCGATTCCGATGCGGTTAGGAATGGTTCCGACCCTCGGTCGGAGCCATCCTAACTGCATCGGACCTGCCCGTTCGGATTCCTTTCCAACCGAGCCATTCCGATGGGCTCGGTCGGAAAGGAATCCGACTCGGTTTTCCTGATGGCTTCCGACGGGCTCGGAGAGCCCGTTCACCATCCGGAAAGCCTTCAGTACTCCTCCGGCCGGCTCTTTCTGGCCGAGGGAGTACGATGGCACTTTCCCACTGCCTTTTTGTGCCGGTCTTTCCGGCATAAAAAGGCAGTGGGAAACTGTATTTGGGGGCTCCCAGCAGGGCCCCCATGGGTGCGTGGCCTCCGAATGGCGGCCTAGTGCCGGTGCAGGGATCAACAGGGGTGCCTGCCACGGGGTGCAGGGTTGAACAGCACCTCTGCACATAACGATGCGAGCATGCATTCCGTTCGGAATGCATGCTCCCATTGTTAAGTATAGGATTGCGAGCGAACAGGGTTCGTTCGCATCCTACTTGCAGGTCTGTAACCGACGACAGGAGGTCGGTTGGTTACAGTTCCTGACCGATGTCGGACAGACTCAGGTCCGTCCGACATCGGAATCTGGCCCATAGTGTGATCCCTCCAAACAATACGAATAGTTTACATGACAGGTGCTCCAAAGCTCTCTCCGCACCGTAGAGAGACCAAGGCTTCCTTGATTAACAAGGTCACCCATTGGATAAGGGGTGTTCCAAAGTGCCAAAGACTGATTCACCCTGATATTATCAGGGCTTCTCGCCATCCTTCTGCTGAGGGTCATTTTGAGTTTATCAAGCTGACCCTCAAATCCTCTTTCATAGCCAATTGTCTTTTAGCACTTGATGCTCATACAATCCCTCCCCCAAACTTAGAACTCCACTTTAAAACTACACCTTAACTGTTAGAGACCGTCAAAAATAGATCGAGCTACATCATTCATGTCCATGAACGATCGACTGGTGACAACAGACACTATCAACAAGAGTGCACATACTAGTGTTGTGCTAAATTTGGGCCTGGAGGATATAGCAGCGGCCCATGCAGGTAAGAGCGGTGGGGCAGTTGGGCCGGGTTGGGGGGAGATTCGACAGACAATCATGAGGGAAAATTAAATGAATAATTAATTTTCCCTCGTCCTTGTCTGTCGAACCCTCCCCCGCCCCCAACCCGGCCCCACCGCTCTTACCTGCATGGGCTGCTCCTGGAGGATATTACAGCTATTGCTCCACTCTCGTTAACCCTTTCACTAGCCTTACTAGAAATTAGCCCTGCAACAAGATCTGTAAAGGGATTTATGGCTAGCACTATTCCATTATATAAGGCATCTGCAATAATAACACCTACACAGGAAGACCTGGCTAACGTCATCACATAAGCTAACAACCTAATAGAGGGATCATGGAACATAGCGGGACTAAAGAGTAATGTCCCCCAAGACGACTGGTGTGCATTCATTGATAAAGCTGATGTCATCATGTTCCCGGAAACATGGTATGTAGATCTACATCACACTCAAGAATACAGATTTTTTTTCAATTCTGGCACTGGCATCGCAGGCCGGCAGGTAGACCTTCTGGGGGTCTTGCTTATGGGTTATCGGATGCCAGCTAAAGCAATTAAATATTAACTCACCTGACATCTTAGGGATAGAATTTTCCTCATGGAATGGTAAAAACCTTTAATGTACAATGTATACAGTAGAAGCACCATAAAGTCTGCTGATTCTAAGACAATATCAATGCTAACAGAATGTATTGCAATGGCTGATAAGACTACCACTGTTATGGTAGCTTTAACACTTGTTTTGAGCCCTCAGCCTTCATAAGGGGCATGGCTTGTGATAAGGAGGAACAGTGGGGTATCCCCCAGTTGCAAGGAAGCCCCCTATATTTAGTACACGTCTAGGGCTGCCCTTCAGCTAATAGACCTGTCACTTAGCTTCCATCTGAGAGCATGCAGTGGTCGCACAGCATCAGATTTGAGTCGGAAACCCACTTTCAGAAGAAAATCATACTCGAGTAACATTGATTATATTTTTCTAGATGTGTACTCATGGTCAGATCTTATTAATATGGAAGTAATACCTCGCTATGAGAGTGATCATTATCCCCTTTTCCTAACGCTACAGGGAAGCCCAGACCTTGACATTCTCAGACACACAGGGCACTCTTGTGGTGATTTGGCCATCACCACCCATAGAAGGAACGGTAAATGGGATTTAGTAGCAAAAAACGATGTTGCTTATAGCAATTTATATCAACATTTAATTCCAACTCTAGCTGCATTTGACAATCATAGGCTCCGAATACATATCATTATGGACCTCCACACCAAATGCTTTGAGGCTCTAAACTTTTTCTATTTCATTAAACTTGCTAACACGAATAGAACCTCAGATCCAGGTAATTCCTCATGGTATGACAAGGACTATGGGGTAGCCAAAACTCTCTTGATTAATGTAATTAAAAATAGGACTTCACAGGAAATACAAACTGCTGGACCAAACTATGAAGAGGCTCATAAAAAGGTGAAAATATCCTGGGATACAGCACTTTTGGGGGGGGGGGGTGGGGGGACAGTCTGGATGCTGTCCGGACTAGAAATCAGGCAGCTTTTTTGGCACATGACGAGCCATGGAGGTAAATCTAAAACAATGAGACTCAAATCTAATATATTACCCCAGGACTGGGTTGCCCATTTTTAATCACTCTATAGCAAGGGAAATGATGACTAGATAACCAATAAAGCAACAGATGCAGAGGCCTTGACCATCGAATCAGCTAATGATCATTTATGTATAGCAGAAACAGCAGGGGGGCTAAACCACACCCCTGGCGTACCCCCCACCCTATCTTAACCCTTTGGGGGCGTCCGGAATTGCCCTGCGGTGTGGGAAAATTCCACGCGTGCGCAGATTGGACGGCTCCCGGCCGTCCGACGCACACGCCCACCGTGACGTCGGACGGCCAAGGGCCGTCCGACGCATCCAAGGGGTTAAAACCATCTGTCCTCGCTCCTGAGGGGCCAAAGTGGACCGAGAAGTCATAGTTTAGGACTCACAGAAACAGGACCAGGTCGCCATCGATCCTCATGTCAATTAATATCTCCCAGGGTTTGGACATCATCACACTGTCGAAGGCGCAGGACAGATCCATGAATGCCAGGCAAATGGAGCCCTGCCTGGGGATGGGGTATTTACTAATCAGCAGGTACAAACTTAGACATTGCTCCATTGTGCCAAGCCCCTCACAGAATCCGTATTGTGCCTTCAACAGGATATCAGTTGCCCCGACCCAGTCTAAGAGGCAGGCCAATACCATTCTGCCCACCAACTTTATAGCAGAGTCCAGTAGCGACATCGGGCGATAACATTATGGGGATTGGTGGTTTTCCTTTTTAAAAACAGGGACCATAATGACAGAGCGCCAAGATTGTGGTAGACCTGTCTTGCAGAGAGCATTAAAACAATTGCATAATGAAGGGGCCCAACGATCCAAGGTGTATTTATATAAGTCCATTGGCACCCCATCTGGACCAGGAGCCTTCTTGCATGGACTTTTATTAATTGCCTCTCTAATTTCCTATACAGAGAATTCCACTAATAGGGAAATTCCATCTCCTGCTCAACAACCCCAGAATCGCTTGAAGAGCCATAACTTGTTTGTAAATGATGAACCCAGGCCTCCTGACTGATTGTGGTGATAAAGGTGTTCGATTTTACCCCCACCAATCTGGTATTTCCTGTGGCAGCCAAAAAAGGCTCTGGGGGTCTTTCAATCTCCAAACCTTCACCAGCTCTCCCCAGGACTCATCTAGTAATTCTTTCCACCTAACCCTTTTCGCAATCCTATAATCCTGTCTGCATTGACGCACTCTGTGCATATCCCTTGGTTTAGCATTTAATGCCTTATGCAGGCACTTTGAGGCCTTTTTCTATGCCTGGTCAAACCATTTATAACCATCTGGCCTTGGTCTGCTGGGTTTCATCAACAGACTACCCACCAATAGACCTAGTTCGACCAAACGGGTGGCCACTGCGTGAAAACATCTGGAAGACTTAAGACAGGTGAGTATCATGGGTAGGTAGTTAGAGAACATTTTTTCGAGGAGGGTGACCATACCCACATTTCTCCATACCAACCGCTGCCCTTGCGTCTTAGTTTCTAGGGATTGTGAGGTCAAAATCCTCAGGCCTCCACCCCTCCATGGGATAAGTATTTCCAGGCACAGGGGGTTATGGTCACTTTGAGGCCTTTCGTCAATTTTGGCCCTGACAACCCAAGCACAGAGCTCCTTGTTTAATCTATCACAGAGAACCCCCCCCCTTTCAAAAGTTACTTTAGTCAAGTAGAGTGTATCATATAATTCATTGGCATTCTGGAGATTAAACAGTTTAGTCAGTTGATAAAGGACCTGGCCCCCCTTATCCCTGGGTTGTCTGTCACTTCCAATACTAAGGCTATCAAACATAGTTTGTACATTCTCCACCTGTAGGCCCTAGCTTTACATTAAAGTCACGCCCTATGATAATATTGAAAGCACTGCACAAAGATATTAGATGTTCCACAAGACCTGATATAAAATCTGACAGTTACTTAAGATTGGCAATATGGTCTGAGTCGAAATAACCATTATAGAAATTAATTTGGACAATGCTCATGCCATTTAACCAAGTAGTTGAGGAGGCTTGTATTAAGATACTATCAGAGGGGATTGGAATGATGGTGCAATCCAGGGTGACTTTGAACCAAAATGTTAAGCCTGCCTTGCCCCTTCCTGCAGGGAGCGAGTATGAATGATAACCATCCAAAACAATTTCATCAGTGGCCCAAGTCTCCTAAAATAGAGCAACATCATGCTTGCAAATATATAGCCCCCATTCTTTACAGACCAATTTGCTACCTAGGCTCACCACATTCCACAAATGGATGTTCACACAATGCTTCAAATGCCCATCACAGGTTTGGGTAAGCTCGTTAGATGGCTCAATCACCTCTTTCCTCCTATAGGCATTAATAGGTTCCAGAGTAAGGGAGGTAGTGAGGAGAGCCCCGAGGGGGCCCATACTCCACCTGGTTTCCTTGGTGTGGGAGAGATTTGGCTCATTAAGGAGGCTGAGTCAATCATTTTCAGATAGGTCACCCAAAGGGGAGAAACGATTAAGAACTGGAACAGCAAAATAGGATATGTGTGGGGAAATTGGGTGCAGCCTTCTGGCCAGGTCCCTATTAAAGAAACCCCGGGGAAAAACACTGATCTTACCACAATGGGGGTTAACTAGCCCTGGATGCTCAATAACGTGCCTGACCATCATGGGGTTCCTAAAAGTGATAATAATCCAGTCTCCCTCAAACTCCTTTCTCATTTTCCCGACCTAACCCACCTTTCTGGTGATTAGAATTTCAGGGAGCAAACAACCTTGGAGCCTAAAGTTCCCCTTAATCCAGTGCGCTGCTTTATTGATTTGTTCTAAGGTGGACTCACTTACTTTAGAGTGCAGTTTGGGAACATTAGTAATTTTGGCCGGACATGCAGCCAGGGGGGAAGTCACATCTAGAAGTGCGATCATGGAATGACCCTGCTATCTCGCCTGAGTTGATGGGGCGACCTGCTGAGCGGATACCTGGAGCTAATGTGTTAAGCACTGGTGTATTCAATGGTACGTTTCCCTTCGGCCTGGGGGAGAGAAATGGCTGGATCAGGCTGGGTAGCCTTACTGGTCAGGTTTACAGGGAACTGTACCCCCTCCTCAGGCAAGGGTCGCACGACTCACAAGTCTTGAACAGTACTGGGGGGGGCGGTACTGGGAGGCCTCTGTGCTGCAGTTTTAACACTTCCATCCCTCCCGTCCCCTTCATCATAACAACTGTCCCGTATAGGGTCCATGGAAGATAATTTGGCCTCAATTCGCCCTAAACTATCAAGCAACCCAGACATCTTACAATTAATAACATCAACAATTTCTTTGCCCCGGATTCGGGGAAAACATTCCTGTCATGGGTACGACTACTCTATACCGAGCGCCTGGCGCGTGTGACGGTAAACGGAGGCAGGTCCACGATTTTTAAATTGCAAAAAGGGACAAGACAGGGATGCCCGTTATCTCCGTTGATATTTGCACTTGTACTCTGATCCAGCGCGGCTAATATAAATTTTTCCTTATGACACTAATACAGAAAAACACCTACACAACTTTGATCACTTGAAACTTATGTCGGTGGGGCCCATAACACCGCATGCATACATTCATTCAATGCTCTGGATCAAGCGCTAAGGAAAAATGAGTTGCTGGACAAGTGGGATACCTTATTAAAATGACAGAATTATAACCTATACATTATATACATTAACTTCGGATCCTGTCGGTTCCAAACATCAAGGTACTCCGCTATTCGGTCGATGAACCAACTAGTAGAATCAGTTGATGGCGATTATGACCAGCTCAATCACAATTAAAACCTTTAGCATTTATAAATCACAATTTTATTAAAAGAACCACAGACTCATTTAGAGTTAGCATATACTTTTATCGAAAGTCTTTAAGCAAAAAGTAAAATTCATTTTAAGCAAATACATTTATTATATCAGGAAGCATTTCAGTAAAAGGTTAAGAAAAATGGGAAATACTCATTACCCTTGGCCCTAGGGCGATGACAAGAATGATTGATCAGGAAAGAAAGATGAACCACAGATCACAGGATGGACTCCCAAAACTGACTGACTATCCGGCTAACCTCCTCGGACGCAATCTCCTCCCGGGCAACTCCCGCAACGGTCTCGTTCCTTCCCCAGTCAAAGTTCGTAGTTCAAAAATGACAGAGTCTCTCGCAGCATCAGGATAGAATAAAAGAAGACGTTTTTTCACAACGTAAGAGCAGACTCTCTTATACTCTTATATCCTATTTTCTGGCTCTCTACACTTAAAAGTTGCAATCTTTAGAGGCAGAAATCACGCTAATTGGTCCATTGGAGGGGTGGTGATGGTCACCTCATCGCCCTCCTTGTTCGAACCGGTTTGGGGACAATAAGGCATACAATAAGTCTCATGACCACTGAAGTCCAAAAGTAGTTCAATTTGCTAATATAATTTGTAACAAACTCCGATGGTCACATATTAGTTCATCCCCTGTCGCTCGATTTTCTCATCCGTTCCCATGCATATATGCTGAACTCCTGGCACGATTCCCGTGGCAGGTCAGACTGGCCTTGACATCTCTCACTCCGGGCATAGGCCGCATACACGTGACTACAGCGTCCATATTGTTCATGCGCAGGGGCCATTTTATTGGGTGCACATATCCCATCCTTTCCAGCTGCCATTTTGGAAGCGTGGCCTAGCACGCCCGAACGGAACTAATATAAGAACAAACACAACGGAAATTAAAACATGGAAAATAAGCCTTTCTGTTTACCACTGCCATTCTGAAGACCCGTGTTAGGTATTGTAGTGTAGCTCCTATTTCCCTTATAGGCTCTGCGCATTGGAATAATATATCCTATAGGTTTGACATAGGACTAAGGTCGGTATGTCCCTATCGAGTATATTAAACTTAATTACTTGTGCCAGCTAGCTCAGAGGCCACTAGAAACTTCTTGACGACAAGAAGGGAGTAGTTTCTGGAAGCCGCAAATCATGACCACTGTGTTTCCCTTACAGAATCAGGACGTGTCCCAGAGTCGTAGAAACAATAGATAACTATTTCACTCAGCTCAGTCGTGCATGTTTTGGTTACTCTCAAAGTTACACAGAAATAACAGACGGGCGTTTTCAATAAAAAGGTTTATTGAACAGTCTTGTTTCTGTTGTAAGTTAAATGTGCTGTTACGATCACAAGACAGTATGCGAGATAAATAATGTACAGAGTGAGCAGTAGAAATAAATAATACTGCGTTAGCATTATCTTTTCAGCATATATGCATTTACATAAAATGACACAGCCTAAAAATGCGAGTACTCATACGATGCGTTTCTAGCCTAGTTCTACCCCAGTGTACCTAACCTGTCCTAGGTGTAGGGAGAAGTAGAAGTAGGTGATGTAGTCCTGACTAGAGTATACTAAGAGTATGTTACGCCTAGTATGCCAAGAGTCTAGTATGCCAAGAGTCCCTCTAGGTTCTAGTCTGCTCCATACCTGAAGAATGAGAGAGGTAGGAATCTCTTTCCTAGACTCAAACTCCAATACCCCGCAAGGGAAGTTAGATCACTGGAAGCTGGACTCTCTGCGTGCAGGAATGACAGCGTCTTCTCAGTGCGTCCGGCCGGGAATCGGGCTCCTCTGAAGTCGAGGTCTCCTCTGATTTACAGGGGTTTGGGAAGGTATATTTATACCTGAAAATGTTAGCATTGACGTGAGTTGGGCAGCGAAAGACGTCATGAATGAACCCCTAAGGAATAATGGTTCATGCATAATATATGAGTCCTTGAAGAAATTAATAGTCCTGGGCAAGGGAAACTCCCGCAGCCTAAGGGTCTGTTTTTTCATGAACTCGTTGTGAGGCTAGGGTGGATGGATGTCTGAATCCATGCCTGTATTTGGAGTGCATGGTTTATGCCTAAATAAGGTCTGCGATTTTATGCCTATATAAGGGCAAGGCGAATTGTGCCTATATAAGGACATGAGTCTGGAAAGCCCGTTTATGGACACCGTAGGAAATATACAACACCCACTCCTCTTTCGTGTGTACGATAATGCTAAAATGCTAAACATATAAAATGCTAAAACATTAAAATGGAGTACTGCATATTAAAAATATTTTCTAAAAGCATTAAAAACCATATTAAAAATGCAAAGGTTTCTGTACATCATTAAGCAATGTTTTTCATTTCCAGCATAAAGTTCGAAATAAATGCAATCGGAATGAAATATAAAAGCAATAATTACATATGACGAAAATGATCGATAAGTTGTACAAAATCAAAGTTATTTCCTGTCATAAAAATTAAATGAACTGTTCTAGACACACAAGATGACTAAGTGTCCCTGGAAGTACTGCCAAGTCCGTATTATAAGGCTAGTTCTACTTTAAGCAGATTGAAGTGCCATTTTCGTTCGAAAAAATGGGACAAAAGTTCAAATTTGGTAGAGTTCCAAGTGTTTGAAAAATGAAGGCCAAATTGTTACTGCATCTCTGGAACACAGTATGCTGATTCAGAGTCAGTTTACGGGTCTGGTGTAAACATGAGATCATCTATTTCAATAGTCAAAACATCATCCACAGTCGTTGGTGTAAGTTGGAACACCTCGTGTAAGAGATTGACCGCACAAAGATGTGAAGCATCACTCTCAGCATAGGTCGCCGCAGCAATGTTCGCGTCCGTTGTTACCTGTGTGCCTGGAGTTGTCTCTCGTACCTCAGCAGCAGCCGGAAGCGTCTGTGAGATCTCAATGAATGCTGACATCAGGATTGGTAGCCTCTGGGGACAACACAAAGCATGGGCCGTTATCGGGACCAGCAAAGTATCGACGTCTTTTGGCGTGGCTGATGGATATGTTAGACAAGCGTCCAACACGCATTCTTCACCGCATAGCAGGCATCGTAGAACAGGTAAGATGCAATCTTGCCAGATTGGTCTGAATGACAGGAACCAAGTTGTATTAAGGTCCCGTAGACGAGTCATGCCCAATAGCTGTACTATTCGCTCACTGCACTTTCTTTCAAGGAGAGTTTTCTCCATTTCGCTCGGAGTGATATCTGCGAATAGGCTGGCCATAGCGCAATAGCAGAAAGATGAATAAAATTCCGGCAACAAGTGCGAGAATTAATGGTATGCCACCAAACACTGAATGTGCAAAGTTGGGGATGATTCCAAGTATAGCCTGGAAAGGTGCTAACAGACCGGAGCAAATGCTCTTAAATACATGTACAATTCCGGTCGTATCTGATATGTTAAAGATACGTGATACCATTTCTACGAAATGTATAGGGCAGTTTGTACGTATTAAAGTCTGTATCTCAGCCGAAGTCCTTGTTACTTGTAGATCATAGGTTTCTTTGGCCGAGGTCAAAGGCACTGTTTGCTGTAAAAGCATGGCTTTCATTCTGCTCAAAGTATCAAATCTTATAAAAGAGACGTTCAGCGAAGGCCATAGCGGCGACTCCTGACTGTGTCTATTGGGGAAACAATACTTGCATACAGCAAGTGACCCTGAAGTTGACCGTTAATAGATATGGGATGCCTGGCAACATTCCACAGCAACTCTGATCATTCAACATGAGGTAACTCCCGTTAGAAAGTTGTCCAAACGTTGGATTAATCACAGCAGCTGGTGTACCCCGCTGATGGCAAGACAAATTTGCCACAGAACCATTACAAGTCCCGTGTAAAGAAATGTCCTGACACATAAGTGAACCGGTCAGTGCATGTTTATAGTTGGTACCGCTAAGAAACACTTCACGATCCCCACTCCAACATCTATGTGTATACGGTAAATCCCAAGATGTCTTAATGTATTCCTTACCCAACCTTTCATATTTGCCTGCTTGCATTTGTCTGAGGCAATACTGAAACTGAAAAGTTGTCACAGGTAATGTTATTTTGCCATGAATAACCCATTCTGTAGCTGGTTTTTCTGCCACTGTGAATGGTAACTTCTCCAGTTTTTCAATGCTTAGCACTGTATACCTTGCTCCTCTTTGTGCCAATTCGATCTGTTTATCAGTGAGATTGTATTCTGCAAACAGAGACGACGTGTTGATGAAACGCCAAGGCACATAGCCCGCTCGCAAAGATTGCAGCGTCCAGCTCAATAACACTATAGAACGTAATTGAGATTGACCTTGTTGTAACATAGCCAAATCTTGTTCTAGAATGTCGATAGCAGATGATACAATGCCATCCAATGAATATATTCTGGAGGACAAAGTTGTTAACCCATTGTCGACCACAGAGAGTGTTTTCTCAAAATTAATACGATCAAGTTCACGTATTCGTTCTGCGGCCTCTATCTGTGACACTTTCCATGCTTCATTATAAGCAGCATAAATGCCGGCATATATGAAACGTTTTTGACGCGGTTTTCTTGGTCCAAGCAAGAATTCCCTAAGATCTGCATCTCCTGTAAGTAAGGATAAGTGTTGTTTCACATCCTGTAGTGTAGATCTATGCAGCCAATCGAGGCATAATTTTCCTACACTGTATGATGTTACTACCCCCGGATGTTGTCTTTGGACATATCTTGGGTCTGGCCTATGAATAGTAAAGCCCTGAGTTTTGTTCAAGAACCTTTCCTGACAGTTGTTTGTGTCTAAGGGCCAGATCAACCATTTCTTCCAATTTGGATCAAATCTGTTGAATTGTAGTATATTGTCAACTGTCACCACTGCCTTTGTATTATTATCACTGGCAGGTGTTGGCACAGAAGGTGATTTCATCTCTTTGATCTTGGCCAATCCAAGACAAGATGTTTGTTGGACGGTTTCATTCAAAAACAGTACTTGTTCAGGGATGATACAGGCTCTAAATAAAGCTTCTATACCCTGTACTTGCCATTCTTTACTACCCCAGACAGTTTTTGTCTCTATTGAGTCTTTCCATAAGTCGAAACCCTGTGTTGACAGTTGGGCAATAAATGCTGCAGAGTAAATCTGTTTCGTATTTGTTAACATAATTTTCAGTCCTGTTTTGTTTACATTTCTGTAGTAAAACGTTTCTGAGTCAGATGTATTGTAACCTGAAAAATATGGAAACTTACTAGCAAAAGTTTTTGAACTACCTTGTGGTGGTGTAGGACAATGTTCCCATTGGTTAAACATAAACACATTTCTTGGATATGCAGTTTTATGCAAATAATGATGACCATAGTGGTTATAACAATACAGTTCTTCATAGTCTGATGAACCCTCTAAATATTCATTTTTAGAAAATGCAGCAGATTTTTCTAGATCAAACATTATGTCAGTCACAGTCTCAAAGTCCCAATCATCTGAATAGGTACTGGACGTAATTAAATCACTTAGTGAAATTTTAAACAAATGTGGAATGTTCAATTGTTCCGTTGGTCCGAAAATTTCATAATCTGTTTTGTCCCACACTATACCATCCTGTATAGGAACAGCTGTGATGTTCACTGATGACAAGTCTCTTGCTTCACGATGGGAAGATTTATGTGGTTTCAAAAGTACGTTAACGCCTTTTCCTTCACTATTCACATGGATGTATCTGCCACTTATAAGCACGCTTACAGTTGTTACCAAAGCTAACCAGAGCAGGAAAACAAAAAGTCCAGATGTAATCCAGAGTTCAATCCATGGAGAAACCAGATAAGTCTTTTTCAGAAAGTGAATAAAGTCTTGTACTTGCTGCTTTAGTTTGAATGATGCTGGCGTCGTTTCAGGTTCGCTTGGATCTTCTGAGAACGTATCAAAGTCAATGAAATAGCCAGAAGCAGTTCTGTCAATTGTTGGAATTGCATCAGGATTTGTAGAAATCACAGGAGACAGTTCATCACGTGTCACGTTGGTGTAGACAGGTGTATTTGGACGAACTGTTATTTGGTTGTCAAGAGGGATGAGTTCCATAGCTTGGTTGCTTAGTCCTTCATTTGTTACAGCTGAATTCTCGATCGTGATCAGTCTTTCAGTCTGAACCTCTTGAATAGTAGCGAGAGGAGTGCGTCTGCTACTAGGTCAGAGTCCACGAGGCCTACTGCTTAGTATTGGCCACATACTGTGGTTTGATCAGGTCGATGGACACAAATCTTTTCTCCTTTCTTCCAGCAAGGGGCGGCAGAAGTACTGTCCTTGTTCCTTGAACAGCTAGAACAGGTACCGGTTGTCTGTAAGAAGGTCTAAATTCCTTCTTGTCCGCGATTTTTTCTCTGACTAGATCCCCAACTTTTGGAATCCAGACAGGCCTTGCTGGGACCGCCGATATTTCCCCAGTGGTGGTTGGCTGTAGGGATACGTTGCTTTGTTTCGTTCTTAATTTGTTAAGATCCTGTAAAACAGCCAAACGATCTTTGATATCAAATGGTTTATTTTCCACCACTGTGCCTACGTGTTCTAAGTCTGGAACCCACATTCTTGTCCCAAATAGGACCTCATATGGAGTGACCCCCCCTAGAGAACTTCTTGGCAGATTGTTGAGAGCGCGCTGTACGCTATTGAGGTGTTTGACCCACCCATCACCCGAACCTAATACCCTAGCTGTTATAGACTGCTTTATGTCCCGGTTTTTCCTTTCCACAACAGAATTTCCCTCAGGATGGAATGGAGAGGAGTACCGCAATGCAACGCCCAGACTGGCCATGGCCTCCTTGTAAGCCCTAGAGCTAAAAGCAGGACCCTGGTCAGAATGTAGCGTGCCTACTGCGTATGTGCCGATAAAGACTCGCAAATCTTTTATAACAGTTCGAGCGTCAGCCGAGCGCTGAGGCCATAACCATAGGAACCTAGAGCATGAATCCACTGCAACCATGATGTATTTATAATTACCGTCCCTTTGCAAGGGACCGCAGTGGTCCAGGTAAACACAAGCTAATGGTTTGTCTGAAATTAACAAGGGTGTCTGCGCAGGACGTTTCACTGTTGATACTTTCATCTGTTGGCAAATATCACATTCTAAAACATAGTTCTTAGTTTGTTTCCGAATGCCAGGCCACCAATATCTTTGCTTGAGTAAAGATACTGTCGCAGAAACACCTGCATGGGCAGAAGCTATCCCTTCGTGTGCTGCTAGGATTAGTCCTAATCTGCGTTCCTTGTTTGGAATTACCCTATCCCCCACCCCAGGGATTCGAGCAAAAGGAACGTTATTCGCATCAATTACATAAGAGTACTTGAGTGGAAACTTTTTGGTAACGCTGCACTGCTGCCTTTGCTTGAAGCATTGACAGCTAACATTATCTCACCGTCTATTTTTGTTTTTGAACGAGTGATCGCAGCTACGGAAGCCGTCTGAACAGCCC
This sequence comes from Calotriton arnoldi, assembly GCA_963921515.1. Taxonomy (NCBI): domain Eukaryota; kingdom Metazoa; phylum Chordata; class Amphibia; order Caudata; family Salamandridae; genus Calotriton; species Calotriton arnoldi. The sequence continues at coordinate 1,033,977 of CAWUFW010006559.1, read as the reverse complement.
CCTTTGCGGCTTCGTCAGCCAATGAATTCCTGCAACGTTAACGCCATCACGCTGATGACTCAGTGTGTGAATCACGTGAGCCTTTGGTAGTTCGTTTTTCAACTGAACTACTTGTTCCCAAAGCAGTTTGTGCTTTATTGTGCCACCTTTCGCATCTTTGAAACCATTTTCAAGCCAGGTTCGTAAATAGTCATTATACGACTGAACACAGTAAAAGGAATCGCACACGATTAGTGTGAGGAATTCTCGATCCGTACTCTCAAGTGCCAGTTTGAATGCTTGTAGTTCAGCTCGCTGAGCTGTACAATCACCTAGTGATTGAGTTTTTGTGACCATAGGTCTGAAGATGCCATTTCGCATGCGACCTTTAACGATAGCACACGCTGCACTGTAAGCTTGCTTACTCCCTGTTGCGGGCTGTGCGGATCCGTCAGTGTAAATTATGAATTCATACTGATCGAGAGGCAGAATCTCAGTGGGCAGAGGACATTCTTGTTCATATTGGAGAAATGCTTGTGTTTTTAAATCTGGATCAAAACGTATTCAACATCAGGTGCAGCAAGAGAATTAACCCATTGTATCCATCTCGGATGTAGTGCTTTAGCATTTGGAATGCTTGCTTTTGTGACCGCTTCTAAAGCTGGTACCGGGGTTACGACGATTATGCGTTTCCCTTGGACTAAGGCTCTTTCTTTTGCTACAGCTGTTTGAACTCCTGTTAGAATTTTTTCAGTAGAACTGAATCGCATTTCCGCTTGTGTGTACAAATGTGATTTGTACGCAATTGGTACTTTCTCACCCTCATTGAAGGTTAAGTAGGGGAATCCACATTGACCCGAAATTATTCGGATCACCAAATTTGTTTGACTTACGCGTGTTTGTAAGTGTTTGGTTGCTAACATGTTAGCCTGGAGTGAACGCAACATTTCTGTGTGTTCCTGTGTCCAGTTTTTGATTGAAAAATCAGGTTTGATTAATGCGTAGAGAGGTTTAACCCTTTCTGCATAGTTTAGTATGTATGTTCTTCCAAAATTTAGGAAACCCAGGATGGATTGTAAGTTTTTAGCGTCTTTGGAGGTTGGAGCAGCGCACATTTCTCTAGAAAGTTAGCTGCCAAGCTCTTGCCTTCACTTGAAAGCTCATATCCCAAAAATAGGATATTGAGATGGGCAATTCGGGACTTTTTAAAGTTGAACTTGTAGCCCTCAGAGGCGAATCCCAGTATAATGGTGCTCACCCTGTTCAAGTGTTTTTCCAAGTCATCGTCTGTCAGATAAATGTCATCGACATAGGACAATGCCTCGTTGTCAAAATTTGTAATAACTCCGTTACTCTCGCTGAGAATAAACCTGGGCTGTTCTTGAACCCTTGTGGGAGTCGACAAAAGTGACGCTGGGTCCCCATTATGGAGAATGCCGTTAAGTACCTACTTTCAGGTGCTATATTTTGACAAAAGAAACCATTTGAGATGTCTAATGTTGTTTTGTATTTTTTACGCACAATGTTATTCATTAATGCTGTGCTATGTGCATTTTGCACTGCAAAAGTTTTAGAACAAGTGTTTAAATGTCTGTAGTCCAAAACTAGACGATATGTATTGTCTGGTTTGGAGACAGGAAACAAAGGATTGTTCATTGAGGAGGTGCATGTTTCAATCACCCCTTGATATTCAAGTTGATCTAAGATCTCCCTGACCTGTTTTTAGCTTCTTGCTTAATAGGATACTGCCTCTGTGCAGTTGGTTCATGTTTCAGATTTATTTTATGGTGAGGTGAGTCCTCATCCCATCCTACATGATTTTTATATAATGCTGGAGCCTGGGCCACTGCCCATTTTCTGGCATATGTATATTTTAGGTGAATTGGTATGTGATTGGAGAAGGCAGGCATAATAATGTCCTCGCCATGTGGGCACTCCCTGATAAATTGTGGTGGCCAGTCCTTTTCTGCTAGAAGTATGTCATAACCCTTTGATAGTCTTTCCCAAAAGAGTGCCTTAACCTGTCTAGGTTTGTCTCCCTCCATCCGGAGTGTTATGTCAAATAACTTTTGTGGAGTACTAACCCTGGTGTCTACAGTCTCTACTGTAATGTACTCATTCAAGTCCACTATCTCCAGAAGTTCCTTCAGGTTCTGGCGAGCTATTGTGACTTCTGCTGCACTGTCCAGCATTGTCTGAGCCCATTCTCCGTTCTTGAGTTGTGTTCTCAGTATTCTCGGCATGTCTGATCTTCAGACCTGCTACTTTCTTTTTGGAGAATTGAGGTTTTGCCTTGGTCTTTGGAGCGTGTTTGTCGTCTTTCGATTTCACACGTTCTTCTCTATGTTCTGTTCGTCCTCTTCTTTCCGAAGTCTGTGATGAGACCTGAAAGGGACGAGAGGAACGTGTATCAGTATCTTGATACCTATCAGGTTTTCTCAAATTATCCCTATTCCTGAGGTTATACCTCCTTTCAGAGGGCTCCTTTTGAGGAGACCTACCTCGGGATTGAGAACCTTTCTCATTTGAATTTTGTTTATTAGACTCCCACTTCTTTTTAGAGGATGTAGGAGTTTGTTTAATTGAGTCCTTCTCAGGACTTTCAGATAGTTTCGGTTTAACTGGTCTCCCACCCAAACTATCTCTGCCTAATTCTGCATAAGATTGTTCTATAATTCTGGGTAGCTCTGTTTGATGTTCTGTAACATCAAATTCCCTTAATTTTTGTCGGATCGCCACTGCTGCTGCCTCTCCTTTAATATTAGATAATATTATTGTTGAGACCTGGTCAAAATTTTTCAGTAATTTCATACCTAAATTTAAAGCAGGCTCTGCCCCGTATTCGTTTTCAATTTGTTTTAGGACATCAGGTATTACCGCAATTGACGGAATGCTGTGTGTTTTAGTGTAGATGGCAGCAAAGACTGAGCCCCAAGTGGTGCAGTCTTCCAGTTGTGGTGTGATCCCCATTGGTAAACTAATAGTTAGGATTCTGTGTTTCTCATGTGGGCTAGTATTTGGAAATACTGCTTCGATTTGAGTAATTTTTTGAGCTATCCAAAATGGAATTTGCTCCCGCTTAGTGGGCATTTTACCCATGACTGCGTATAGAGTCTGTGGTGTAATTTTTAGAGTGTTCCCCTGGTGAGGGGTTTGATTTGGAATTGTTAATGGTGGTTGGACTGTAAAAGTCCGCATGACATATTGAACCAATTGTCTGTAGATTTTTATTAACTCTGTGAGTTGAGTAAGTAGTTCCTCATCTGACATTATTTCGATATCGGGATGAGGTGTATAGCCGGCTAGAATCGGCCATGTTGCTCCTGGTCTACCTAGTGGACCGAGCCTGGTTATTTTTTGTGATGTTTTAGGGCGCCTTTAAACCAGAGCTGATGCTCTTGGTATGTTAATGGAATTTCTATATCCTCGAAAGGAATGTATTCCTCTGGTGGTTCATCTTCTTTGTAGAAGTGAAACATGTGTGTTACTGAATTGGATTCAGGAAACATTACCCATGAATAGAATACCTCTGTCTGAAAGGATTCATGTGCCTCAATCACGAAAACTGCTCTACCTCCTCTCGGTGATAGGCCATGTTTTATAAGTTTTAGAGTAATGGCTCTTCTTAAGTTTGGAGGGATGTTTATGACACCCTCCTCGGTTTCATTTAAACCTGTGTTGTTAAAAAGTGCTGGCTGGGCTGGATCAGCCGCAGCTCCACCGTTTCCGGTGTCAGTGTCGGAGCCAAGCATTTTGTTTTTTGAAAAATGTAGAACAAGTTTCAAGGAAACAAAGATAAGGTGCACAATATTGTGGAACACTGTATCCTTCAACGTTGAGCAAACCAAACATCTAATATATAGGGTACTGCCCTATGTAGCCGTGGCGGATACTAACCCTGCCCACTCCAGACGTCTTTTGGAGTATATGGGTAGGGGTCTCTGAGAGAGAAAAAGAAAAAGATGCACGGCTGAGTTACTCAGTATCTAACGTTGAATTACTGCCTTACCAAACCGTTGGGCGCCATGTAGTGTAGCTCCTATTTCCCTTATAGGCTCTGCGCATTGGAATAATATATCCTATAGGTTTGACATAGGACTAAGGTCGGTATGTCCCTATCGAGTATATTAACCCCTTCGCTGCTAGGCCTTTTCCCCCCCTGTGCTAAGCCTTTTTTTGGCTATTTGGGGTAGTGCGCGCTTAGGCCCCTGTAACTTTTTGACCACATAAGGTATCCACGCCAAATTTGCATCCTTTTTTTCTAACATCATGGGGATTGTAAAGGTACCCAGGGTTTGTGGATTCCCTGGAGGGGACCCAGAAATTAGCCAAAATACAGCAAAACTTTGTTTTTGGGGGAAAAATGCGAAAAAGGGCTACAGATGAAAGCGTCTTGTTTTTTCCTGCAAATGGCATCAAAAAGGGGTTGTGGTGCTGAAATCACCATCTTCCCAGCTTTCAGGGACAAGCAGACTTTTGTCATAAAACCAACTTTTTTACACAGTTTTGGCATTTTTCTGGGACATAGCCTATTTTTGCTATTTTTTGTGCTTTCATCCTCCTTCCAGTTAATGGTAGAAATGGGTATGAAACCAATAATGGATCCTAGAAAGCCATACATTTCTGAAAAGTAGTCAAAATTCTGAATTCAGCAAGGGGTCATTTGTGTAGATCCTTAAATTTTTCCTTAAAGAAACTAACAGTTAAATGAAGGAAAAATTGAAAATTAGTTGAAAAAAACAGCCATTTGTGTCAACGTTTTCACCTGTAACTTCTTCTAATTATGACAGCTATTTGAAAGCAATATACCGTTATATCCGCTGGACCTTTCTGGTTGTGGGGATATATAGGACTTGTAGGTTCACCAAGAACCCGACGAACCCAGAGCCAATAACTGAGCAGCATCTTGCAATGGTTTTTTATTATGTACCGGGTATATAGCAATTATTTTGGGAAAATGTATACATGGAAAAATTGTTATGAAAGACACCTATGTATTTCTGAAATGGGAACAAAATGTAGATTTTAGAAACAGTAGATATTTGCACATTTCCGAAATTGGGAGTACCCATACTAGCATGAGAATTATAGGTCATTTTTCAAAATGACTTATTTTTTACACATTGTCTTTCATTTGGAAGGCAGAAATGCATCGAAAGTCAATAGGTAATAACAGTTGCTCTACAATTCTGTGTTACCCTAAGTCTCCCGATAAAAATGGTACCTCACTTGTGTGGGTAGGCCTTGTGCCCACAACAGGAAATGGCTCAAAATGCAACGTGGACGTACCACATTTTCACAATGAAAAATTACCCTTTTTTTGCAAAGTGCCTAGCTGTAGTTTTTGAACCCTAGCTCTGCGGGCACTTAGGGAAACCTAGCAAACCTATACATTTTTGAAAACTAGATACCCAGGGGAATTCAGGATGGGGTGACTTGACTGGCTCTCACCAGGTTCTGTTACCCAGAATCCCTTGCAAACCTAAAAAATTGGCAAAAAAAAACCACATTTTCCTCACTTTTCTGTGGTGGAAAGTTCTGGAATCTGCGTGGATCCACATAATTCCACCCACCCCGCGTTCCCCAAGGTCTTCCCCAAAAATGGTACCTCACTTGTGTGGGTAGGCCTAGTGCCCGCGACAGGAAGCAGCGCAAAACGCAATGTGGACACACCACATTTTCACAGTGAAAAATGACCCTTTTTTTGCAAAGTGCCTAGCTGTCGTTTTTGAACCCTAGCTCTGCCGGCACTTTGGGAAACCTAGCAAACCTATACATTTTTGAAAAGTAGACACCCAGGGGAATCCAGGATGGGGTGACTTGACTGGCTCTCACCAGGTTCTGTTACCCAGAATCCCTTGCAAACCTAAAAATAGGCACAAAAAACACATTTTCCTCACTTTTCTGTGGTAGAAAGTTCTGGAATCTGCGTGGATCCACAAAATTCCACCCACCCCGCGTTCCCCAAGGTCTTACGAAAAAAATGGTAACTCACTTGTGTGGGTAGGCCTAGTGCCCGCGACAGGAAGCAGCGCAAAACGCAACGTGGACGCACCAAATTTTCACAGAGAAAAATGACCCTTTTTTTGCAAAGTGCCTAGCTGTAGTTTTTGAGCCCTAGCTCTGCCGGCACTTTGGGAAACCTAGCAAACCTATACATTTTTGAAAAGTAGACACCCAGGGGAATCCAGTATGGGGTGACTTGACTGGCTCTCGCCAGGTTCTGTTACCCAGAATCCCTTGCAAACCTTAAAAATTGGCAAACAAAACACATTTTCCTCACATTTCTGTGGTGGAAAGTTCTGGAATCTGCGTGGATCCACAAAATTCCACCCACCCCGCGTTCCCCAAGGTCTTCCCCAAAAAATGGTACCTCACTTGTGTGGGTAGGCCTAGTGCCCGCGACAGGAAGCAGCGCAAAACGCAACGTGGACACACCACATTTTCACAGTGAAAAATGACCCTTTTTTTGCAAAGTGCCTAGCTGTCGTTTTTGAACCCTAGCTCTGCCGGCACTTTGGGAAACCTAGCAAACCTATACATTTTTGAAAAGTAGACACCCAGGGGAATCCAGGATGGGGTGACTTGACTGGCTCTCACCAGGTTCTGTTACCCAGAATCCCTTGCAAACCTAAAAATTGGCAAAAAAACACATTTTCCTCACTTTTCTGTGGTAGAAAGTTTTGGAATCTGCGTGGATCCACAAAATTCCACCCACCCCGCATTCCCCAAGGTCTTCCGAAAAAAATGGTACCTCACTTGTGTGGGTAGGCCTAGTGCCCGCGACAGGAAGCAGCGCAAAACGCAACGTGGACGCACCACATTTTCACAGTGAAAAATGACCCTTTTTTTGCAAAGTGCCTAGCTGTAGTTTTTGAACCCTAGCTCTGCCGGCACTTTGGGAAACCTAGCAAACCTATACATTTTTGAAAAGTAGACACCCAGGGGAATCCAGGATGGGGTGACTTGACTGGCTCTCACCAGGTTCTGTTACCCAGAATCCCTTGCAAACTTATAAATTTGGCAAAAAAAACACATTTTCCTCACTTTTCTGTGGTGGAAAGTTCTGGAATCTGCGTGGAGCCACAAAATTCCACCCACCCCGCGTTCCCCAAGGTCTTCCCAAAGAAATGGTACCTCACTTGTGTGGGTAGGCCTAGTGCCCGCGACAGGAAGCAGCGCAAAACGCAACGTGGACACACCACATTTTCACAGTGAAAAATGACCCTTTTTTTGAAAAGTGCCTAGCTGTCGTTTTTAAACCCTAGCTCTACCGGCACTTTGGGAAACCTAGCAAACCTATACATTTTTGAAAAGTAGACACCCAGGGGAATCCAGGATGGGGTGACTTGACTGGCTCTCACCAGGTTCTGTTACCCAGAATCCCTTGCAAACCTAAAAAATTGGCAAAAAAAACACATTTTCCTCACTTTTCTGTGATGGAAAGTTCTGGAATCTGCGTGGATCCACAAAATTCCACACACCCCGCGTTCCCCAAGGTCTTCCCAAAAATATGGTACCTCACTTGTGTGGGTAGGCCTAGTGCCAGCGACAGGAAGCACCGCAAAACGCAACGTGGACACACCACATTTTCACAGTGAAAAATGACCCTTTTTTTGCAAAGTGCCTAGCTGTTGTTTTTTAACCCTAGCTCTGCCGGCACTTTGGGAAACCAGCAAACCTATACATTTTTGAAAAGTAGACACCCAGGGGAATCCAGGATGGGGTGACTTGACTGGTTCTCACCAGGTTCTGTTACCCAGAATCCCTTGCAAACCTTAAAAATTGGCAAAAAAAACAAATTTTCCTCACTTTTCTGTGGTGGAAAGTTCTGGAATCTGCGTGGATCCACAAAATTCCACCCACCCCGCGTTCCCCAAGGTCTTCCAAAAAAAATGGTACCTCACTTGTGTGGGTAGGCCTAATGCCCGCGACAGGAAGCAGAGCAAAACGCAACGTGGACGCACCACATTTTCACAGTGAAAAATGACCCTTTTTTTGCAGACTGCCTAGCGGTAGTTTTCGAACCCTAGCTCTGCCGGCACCTAGGGAAACCTACCAAACCCACACTTTTCTGAAAAGTAGACACCCGGGGGATTCCAGGGAGGTATGGCTTGCGTGGATCCCCCAATGTTTTCTTACCCAGAATCCCCTGCAAACCTGACACTTTGCTGAAAAAATCCCTTTTTTCACACATTTTTGTGTGGTAAAGTTGTGGCATCACCGGGCTGACACAAATTTCCTACCACCCAGCGTCCCCCAGGTCTCCCGATAAAAATAGTGCCTCACTCGGGTGGGAGGCTCAAGTACCCGCGACAGGCAAGGGCCCACAACGTATTGAGGCGACCTCAAATGGCCTATCACAAAACGACCTGGTTTTGCAAGGGGTCCCATGACGTTTTGGCCCGAGGCTCGGCGGCCACCTAGGGAAACCTACCAAACCCACACATTTATGAAAAGTAGACACCCGGGGATTCCAGGGAGGTATGGCTTGCGTGGATCCCCCAACGTTTTCTTACCCAGAATCCCCTGCAAACCTGACATTTTGCTGAAAAACTCCCTTTTTACACACATTTTTGTGTGGTAAAGTTGTGGCATCACCGGGCTGACACAAATTTCCTACCACCCAGCGTCCCCCCAGGTCTCCCGATAAAAATGGTGCCTCACTCGGGTGGGAGTCCCAAGTACCCGCGACAGGCAAGGGCCCACAACGTATTGAGGCAACCTCAAAATGGCCTATCACAAAACGTCCTGGTTTTGCAATGGGGGTCCCATGACGTTTTGGCCCGGGGCTCGGCGGCCACCTAGGGAAACCTACCAAACCCACACATTTCTGAAAAGTAGACACCCGGGGGATTCCAGGGAGGTATGGCTTGCGTGGATCCCCCAACGTTTTCTTACCCAGAATCCCCTGCAAACCTGACATTTTGCTGAAAAAATCCCTTTTTTCACACATTTTTGTGTGGTAAAGTTGTGGCATCACCTTGCTGACACAAATTTCCTACCACCCAGTGTTCCCCCAGGTCTCCCGATAAAAATGGTGCCTCACTCGGGTGGGAGGCCCAAGTACCCGCGACAGGCAAGGTCCCACAACATTTTGTGATAGGCAATTTTAATGTCGACTCAATACGTTGTGGGCCCTTGCCTGTCGCGGGTACTTGGGCCTCCCACCCGAGTGAGGCACCATTTCTATCGGGAGACCAGAGGGACGCTGGGTGGTAGGAAATTTGTGTCAGCCCGGTGATGCCACAACTTTACCACACAAAATGTGTGAAAAAGGGATTTTTTCAGCAAAATGTCAGGTTTGCAGGGATTCTGGGTAAGAAAACGTTGGGGGATCCATGCAAGCCATACCTCCTGGAATCCCCAGGTGTCTACTTTTCAGAAATGTGTGGGTTTGGTAGGTTTCCCTAGGTGGCCGCCGAGCCCCGGGTCAAAACGTCATGGGACCCCCTTGCAAAACCAGGTCGTTTTGTGATAGGCCATTTTGAGGTCGCCTCAATACGTTGTGGGCCCTTGCCTGTCGCGGGTACTTGGGCCTCCCACCCGAGTGAGGCACCATTTTTATCGCGAGACCTGGGGGACGCTGGGTGGTAGGGAAATTTGTGTCAGCCCGGTGATGCCACAACTTACCACACAAAAATGTGTGAAAAAAGGGATTTTTTTCAGCAAAATGTCAGGTTTGCAGGGGATTCTGGTAAGACAACGTTGGGGATCCACGCAAGCCATACCTCCCTGGAATCCCCGGGTGTCTACTTTTAGAAATGTGTGGGTTTGGTAGGTTTCCCTAGGTGGCCGCCGAGCCCGGGCCAAAACGTCATGGGACCCCCTTGCAAAACCAGGTCGTTTTGTGATAGGCCATTTTGAGGTCGCCTCAATACGTTGTGGGCCCTTGCCTGTCGCGGGTACTTGGGCCTCCCACCCGAGTGAGGCACCATTTTTATCGGGAGACCTGGGGAACGCTGGGTGGTAGGAAATTTGTGTCAGCAAGGTGTTGCCACAACTTTACCACACAAAGATGTGTGAAAAAGGTATTTTTTCAGCAAAATGTCAGGTTTGCAGGGATTCTGGGTAAGAAAACGTTGGGGATCCACGCAAGCCATACCTCCCTGGAATCCCCTGGGTGTCTACTTTTCAGAAATGTGGGTTTGGTAGGTTTCCCTAGGTGGCCGCTGAGCCCCGGGCCAAAACGTCATGGGACCCCCTTGCAAAACCAGGTCGTTTTGTGATAGGCCATTTTGAGGTCGCCTCAATATGTTGTGGGCCCTTGCCTCTCGCGGGTACTTGGGCCTCCCACCCGAGTAAGGCACCATTTTTATCGGGAGACCTGGGGGGACGCTGGGTGGTAGGAAATTTGTGTCAGCCCGGTGATGCCACAACTTTACCACACAAAAATGTGTGAAAAAAGGGATTTTTTCAGAAAAATCTCAGGTTTGTAGGGGATTCTGGGTAAGAAAACGTTGGGGGATCAATGCAAGCCATACCTCCCTGGAATCCCCCGGGTGTCTACTTTTCAGAAATGTGTGGGTTTGGTAGGTTTCCCTAGGTGGCCGCCGAGCCCCGGGCCAAAACCCAGGTGACCCCCTTGCAAAACCAGGTCATTTTGAGATAATGTGTTGTTTATTTCTGCAGCGTGAAAATTTTGGCACAATATTGCAAGGAAAATGTGACAGACATTTTGAGGTTTGCAGGACATTGTGGGTACCATAACTTGTTGGGATCCACAAGAGAGATATCACCATGTACTCCCATGGGTGTTTCGTTTACGACAATATCTACAGTTAGTAGGTTATTCTTAGACGGAATGTACACCTTGGCAGACAGACTAAAAAGACAAAGATTACTGCACAGCCATCTATTCCTCAAGCACACACACATACTGGTTGGATTTGGCACGAGGGCAAGTGATGGTTCAGTATATACAATTTTATTAACAAGAGATTTCACAAAAATGAAATGCACTGTCAATAATTGAAAGGACAAAAACTGAACCAGTGACTCGCAGCTCGTGAGCTGTAAAGCCACGTCAAGGCCCCAACCGCTTTACAGGCCATTCACACACCTTTCATACGTGATACACACAAGACCATTCACACCACCAGGCACGAAACAAACACATTACAACATTCACAAAAAGGGACAAGGTACACCCTGCTTGAGAAAGACAAAAAAAATATTACTGCACAGCCATCTAATCCTCCACACACACATACTGGTTGGATTTGGCACGAGGGTGAGTGATGGTTCAGTATATACAATTGTATTAACAAGTGATTTCACAAAAATGAAATGCACTGTTAATAATTGAAAGGACTAGAAACTGAACCATTGACTCACAGCTCGTGAGCTGTAAAGCCACGACAAGGCACCAACCTCTTTACAGGCCATTCATACACCTTTCATACGTGTGACAAATACAAAACCATTCACACCACCAGCCGCGGGCCCATCACATTACAACACTCACACCAGCAGACAGCGCCATTCAAGGGCCCATCACTTTCACACGCCCACATTCCTAACACAGCAACCACACAAGCTGATGGATTGCGTGGAGTGTCGCTCGGCTAGCAGTGTGTGTAGTGACCAGCAGCAAGTCACTACTCACACACTGACAGCCGAGCGCCAGTCCACGCACACCGCCAGCCAAGCGCCACTCCACGCACACTGCCAGCCAAGCGCCACTCCACGCACACCGCCAGCCAAGCGCCACTCCACGCACACCGCCAGCCAAGCGCCACTCCACGCACACTGCCAGCCACTCCACGCACACCGCCAGCCAAGCGCCACTCCACGCATACCGCCAGCCAAGCGCCACTCCACGCACACCGCCAGCCAAGCACCAGCCTACACACACCACCATCACATTTTGGATTTTTTTATACAAAAAAGAAAACACAAACAAATTGCAAATAGATACAAATCTACTAACACAAAATCAGAAACTAAATACATTGCACTAATGCCAACCTTGAAACAGAACAACAATTCTTAAACATTACAGACCAGGCAGTTCACTTTACCAATCATGGTTGCTCCCAATAATTCTTTTGCTTCTGGTACGCTCTATAACAAGCAGCCACACACAGCGCCATTCAAGGGCCCATCACTTTCACACGCCCACATTCCTAACACAGCAACCACACAAGCTGATGGATTGCGTGGAGTGTCGCTCGGCTAGCAGTGTGTGTAGTGACCAGCAGCAAGTCACTACTCACACACTGCCAGCCGAGCGCCAGTCCACCCACACCGCCAGCCAAGCGCCACTCCACGCACACTGCCAGCCAAGCGCCACTCCACGCACACCGCCAGCCAAGCGCCACTCCACGCACACCGCCAGCCAAGCGCCACTCCACGCACACCGCCAGCCAAGAGCCACTCCACGCACACCGCCAGCCAAGCGCCACTCCACGCATACCGCCAGCCAAGCGCCACTCCACGCACACCGCCAGCCAAGCACCAGCCTACACACACCACCATCACATTTTGGATTTTTTATACAAAAAAGAAAACACAAACAAATTGCAAATAGATACAAATCTACTAACACAAAATCAGAAACTAAATACATTGCACTAATGCCAACCTTGAAACAGAACAACAATTCTTAAACATTACAGACCAGGCAGTTCACTTTACCAATCATGGTTGCTCCCAATAATTCTTTTGCTTCTGGTACGCTCTATAACAAGCAGCCACACAAAGCCCAGGGTTAGAAGGACACTCAGGGCAGTACATACGAGTCTCCTTCCGTGTACCTCTTCGCCAACAGACTCTACATCTCCTAGTGGGAAAGTCTTTTGAGGGTGTAGGAGGAATGTGATCAGGAAAGTGGCGATCTTTCAATCGAGCCACATCCTCCACCACTCCAACTCTAGGAACACTTGCCTGTTCCACAACAACAAGGCTGCCTATGATAGACTGCTGAAACTGAACAAAAGTCAACTTTGACGCAGGAGAACACTCCTTGAACACAACAAAAGCATTGAAAGTTGCTAAATTGAAGAGATGGATGGCCAACTTCTTATACCAAATGTAAGCCTTACGAATAGCAGTGTAAGGTTCCAACCTCTGATCTAATCTATCAACACCACCCATGTGCTTATTGTAGTCTAAAATGCACACAGGTTTGCGCACTTCAGCAATTTGACCCCAAACAGCCACAGGTGAAGTACTCTCATCATGGATGGTAGTCAGCATGTACACATCCCTCCTGTCCACAAATTTCAATGCTAGCAGTTCCTCACTACGCAAGGCACTGCACTGTCCCCTCTGACGTTTTTTGCAAACAAGCTCTTTTGGATAACCTTTACGGTTAGAGCGGATTGTGCCACAAGCAAAAGTGTCCACTTTCAACAATTCCTTAAACAATTGCACAGCAGTGTAGAAGTTATCAAGGTACAAATGGTGGCCTCTGTTAAACAGTCCTCTAGCAAGATCACACACAATTTTCTCTGAAACTCCAAAAGTGGACGGACAACAAGGGGGGTCAATAGTGGAATCCCTACCAGTGTACACACGCAAATTAAAAACATATCCTGTCCTACTCTCAGACAACATATACAGCTTAATTCCATAGCGTGCCCTCTTGCTAGGAATGTACTGCCTAAAACCAAACGGCCCTTGAACAGGACCAAAGACTCATCAATAGATATTTCTTTCCCTGGAGTATAGATCTCTGAAAATCGATCTACAAAGTGACCAAGAACAGGCCGAATCTTAAAAAGACGGTCACATTCAGGGTGATCTCGTGGCAACGCCAAACCATTATCAACAAAATGCAGCATCCGAAGCAAAAGTAAATACCGATCACGAGTCATAACTGCAGGAAATATGGCCGTTGCCATCAAGGGACTGGTAGACCAATATGAACCCATGGACGGCTTCCTTATCAAACCCATCAAAAAGTCAAACCCAAAAACTTCTTCATCTCTTCCAGATTTGTGGGACTCCACCGGGTAGCTCTAGAATGGGGCCTAAGTCTGGCACTGTTGTCCCTCAAAAACTGTTCAGCATACAAATTAGTCTGCTCAACAATCTCACCCAAAAATACATCATCCATAAAAAACTGAAAATACTGTATAGGCAAATAATGTTCACAATCCACTCTACACCCTGCATAACCACTAAAGGCAGGCAACACCGGCTGCACCATGTTTGGATCAACCCAGAGTCCAGCACTTCCAGTAGGAAGCCTAGCAGCCCCAGGCTGCAATCCAGATGCCTCTTGCACCATCGGCACAGTAGTATCCTCCTCTAAAACAGGCACTTCATCTGCACTGAGAGTACCTTCATCATCCGATGATTCCATGTGGAGAGAAAACTCACTGCCTGAATCTTCCCTCCCTCCTCTCCCTCAGACGCACTGTCAGTCTCATAATCCTGCTCAGAGGAAGATTCAAGAAGCAAACCAACCACCTGCTGAGCAGTCATTCTACGGCTAGCCATAATGCTTACTAATAAAGGTTACTTGTCAAACAAGTCAACAACAACAAACCCTTTGTAAAAAAAGAAATAAACAAAATGTAGCTTTATCACAAAGACCTATATACTCCAACACTATACCACTCACGTGACAGAAGCTGCTAGACTCACCACCACCTACTCTGCACAGGCACAGTAAGGATCAACAATATCCCACTAAAAAAGAAGAAAAAAAAATTACACATAAGACAATGCAAAACATCGCAAAGAATTTCATGCTCTGAACACTAACAAATATGCTGCCATTATGACACCACTTACAAAAAAATTCATTCATGCATGACAATAATACTCATTTGGAGTACACACAACAAAAATATTTTTCTTACCAAATAAATGCAATTACGCAAAACTGCAGAACAACCACTGCCGAAACCGCAAACAGGAATCAAAAGCTTTACACTAGAATAAAAAGGAGAAAAAAACATTACAATCACATATGCAAATAATGCACCAGTCCACACACAATCCACCAGCCAAGCTAAGGGGTAGGTGGGCCAAAGAGTATAAATAAAATATTCACACCCGTAAAAGGGGAGCAACCCTTGCCCTTTTGGCCACTCCCCAACACAAAAATTTAAAAAACCCTGGTGTCTAGTGGCTTCTGCCCTCCTTGGGGGCAGATGGGCCTAAAAACATACTGCTATTCTGCCACCCAAGGGGTCACTCTCCACAAATAAATGCCTGGTGGACTAGTGGGAAGATACCTTTATCTTCCGCACACGATCTCTCACTACTCAACTCTACTCTCAACTCTATTCACAACTGGATGTTAGCTCACCAACTCATTCTGAATCCCGCCAAAACTGAATTCCTCCTCCTCTCTACCTCTCTCTCACCTCCTCCTGTTCAATCTTGGATGGATCAGCTGAACCTACTCAACAACAAACCCATCATTGTCGACAGCGCTAAATCCCTAGGTGTCATTCTTGACAAAAGACTCAACCTAATCTCCCACATCAACTCTATTGCTAAGAACGCACGTTACCAGTTGCGCCTTCTATGGGGGATCCGTCGGTTCTTCCCGGAGAAAGACTTAAAAACCTTGGTACAATCTCTGGTTCTCTCAAGACTGGATTATTGCAATTCTCTTCTGACGGGCCTACCCAAATCCCACCTCTCCCCTCTCAAATCCATCCTCCATTCAGCAGCTCGCTTCATTTCAGGGTCTAAACGAAGCGACCACGTCACTCCTATCCTGTCCTCTCTTCGATGGCTTCCGATCGAGGCAAGATCTATTTACAAAACTGCCTGCATCACACACAAAGCCTTACACACGTCCTCCCCTCGTTACCTGGCGAATAAATTGAAATTGTCCGGTGGCTCTCGCCCTTCTCGCAATGCGGAAAACTTCTGCTTGAGCCCCCCCGTCTTCAAAAGGGAAAGATCGATGGCGCAATACTTCTCAGGCAATGCGGTGAGAATCTGGAACTCGCTTCCCCCATTGCTCCGTGCCACCTCCTCTACCCGGATCTTCAAAGCTGACCTCAAATCTCTTCTCTTCCAAAGACACTTTCAGAACTAATACTTTCACTCTCAGCCCCCTCTAGGAAGTTCGCTCTTCATTGTAAATTTGTACTTTTTCCTGTACATTCCTCACCCTTGCGTGCTGTGCTGGATTTGTGTACCCTTCATTTAATTCACGCCCTCTCTACTCCCTCAAGGAAGTTCTTCCACTATAGGAAATTCTGTACTCCATGCCTATAGAAGTGCCTTCCCAGTGTGTTCTGAGTGACTGCCACTTATTGCAGTATTATACCTCTATTTGTATTTTGTATCTCATGTATCATGCACAATTGTCACTTTTTCCTCATGTAATGTAACGCTTGCTTTTGTATTATGCTCACTTGTAACCTTCTCCTCATGTAATGTTACTGTTCCTATTGGGAAGCGCTCTGACACCATCGGGTAAAGCGCCGCAATATATAAAAAAAAAACTGCCCCCCCCAGGGGGGCAGAGCACCAAAAACATAAGGCCCCCAAAAGGGGAGCGACCCTTGCCCAAGGGGCCGCTCCCCAAAACAGTATTTTCCTTTTTTTTTTAAATTCCCTGGTGTCTAGTGGGCATTCCTGCTGCACGATCGCATGATCGTGCAGCAAGAATGCACAAAAGAGGCATTGAGGGAAAGGAAAGGGTTTTCCTTTCCCTCGATGCCTCTCCTGTTTGAAATCCCCCCTCCCCGGAGCCAAAACTAACCTTATTCCCCGACGCGCTGGAAGCAAATGGCTTCCAGCGCATCGGGGAACAAAGGGAAACCCCCAATGACGTCAGCGCGCCTCGCGCGCTGACGTCATTGAGGGGGGGCGGCGGGGGGAGGCAGGGGAAGCCCTTCCCCTGCCTTCCCCCAAAAACCCGACGATCGGATTCCCACAGGGGGAGCACCAGCGCTTCCCCGTGGGTGGTATTATGACGAGCTGGACTCGTCATGAGCACACGACCACTGTGTGCCATGACGAGTCCAGCTCGTCATGAGCATCGAAGGGGTTAAACTTAATTACTTGTGCCAGCTAGCTCAGAGGCCACTAGAAACTTCTTGACGACAAGAAGGGAGTAGTTTCTGGCAGCCGCAAGAACATGACCACTGTGTTTCCCTTACAGAATCAGGACGTGTCCCAGAGTCGTAGAAACAATAGATAACTATTTCACTCAGCTCAGTCGTGCATGTTTTGGTTACTCTCAAAGTTACACAGAAATAACAGATGGGCGTTTTCAATAAAAAGGTTTATTGAACAGTCTTGTTTCTGTTGTAAGTTAAATGTGCTGTTACGATCACAAGACAGTATGCGAGATAAATAATGTACAGAGTGAGCAGTAGAAATAAATAATACTGCGTTAGCATTATCTTTTCAGCATATATGCATTTACGTAAAATGACACAGCCTAAAAATGCGAGTACTCATACGATGCGTTTCTAGCCTAGTTCTACCCCAGTGTACCTAACCTGTCCTAGGTGTAGGGAGAAGTAGAAGTAGGTGATGTAGTCCTGACTAGACTATACTAAGAGTATGTTACGCCTAGTATGCCAAGAGTCTAGTAAGCCAAGAGTCCCTCTAGGTTCTAGTCTGCTCCATACCTGAAGAATGAGAGAGGTAGGAATCTCTTTCCTAGACTCGAACTCCAACACCCCGCAAGGGAAGTTAGATCACTGGAAGCTGGACTCTCTGCGTGCAGGAATGACAGCGTCTTCTCAGTGCGTCCGGCCGGGAATCGGGCTCCTCTGAAGTCGAGGTCTCCTCTGATTTACAGGGGTTTGGGAAGGTATATTTATACCTGAAAATGTTAGCATTGATGTGAGTTGGGCAGCGAAAGACGTCATGAATGAACCCCTAAGGAATAATGGTTCATGCATAATATATGAGTCCTTGAAGGAATCAATAGTCCTGGGCAAGGGAAACTCCCGCAGCCTAAGGGTCTGTTTTTTCATGAACTCGTTGTGAGGCTAGGGTGGACGGATGTCGGAATCCATGGCTGTATTTGGAGTGAATGGTTTATGCCTAAATAAGGTCTGGGATTTTATGCCTATATAAGGGGAAGGCGAATTGTGCCTATATAAGGACATGAGTCTGGAAAGCCCGTTTATGGACACCCTAGGAAATATACAACAGTATTACCAAGCAGAAGCGACATTTAAAGCCATTTTACTTACCACCTGCATTCTTTGCCACGGTGCAATTTACTATGCAACACAAATCATGCAATTTACTCTATTTACTACTCAAATCACAATATTTATGTTATTTGGCTTCACATTTGTAAATGAATTAGATTTTTCAGTATTTAGCAAGTTGCCCACGTGTAATGTTTAACAAAAAGGTGCATTTGTTGATTAGTTCATGCGTTTCAAACGGTTAGTACCATTAATCGTTATGGGGTCATTAACTTCCAAGGGGTACAAAAATATTTAGTTTCCCCTGCTCCATCAATTTCCCCCTTTGGTGATTTTTAACATCACCACTAAAACCTATCCCTACCAAATTTTATCAGATAAATGTTTCTTGTCCACTTGCATTTGTTAATTTAGACAATCGTGTTCTTTTCATCTTGTTTCTTAGACCGTTTGTACATATTCTCTTTAAACTCTTCCAATTCGATCCCTCCCATCTGCCGTTCTCTTTCTTTATTTTTCTCATTTTCTCTTTTTTTACTTTATTTTGTCTTTTTCTTCTTTAAACACACACATATGCTAATCTCAATAATAGTATTATCACTACTACTAAAGTCACTGGAATTAGTATGTTTCCAATTGAGGAAAAACATTTACCAAGTTTCTCCCAGGCACCTTCAACCTCCAGTGGGGCAATTTCTTTATGCAAATCAGTAATATTCCTTATATACTTCTGTATATTCTGACTTTTATCTGGAATGTAAGTGCAACAATGTTGTACCTTCAGCATTCCACAGACTCCACCCTCTTTTGCCAAAAGAATGTCAAGGGCAAGTCGATTTTGCATTACCAGAGCTCTCATGGCAATGATTTCAGTATTTATCATCAAGAACCCTCCAGCAGTATTCGTTGATAAACGATCTACTACTGTAGACAATTTCCGAATCTTGTATGCATTCAAAGATACACCCACTGCTGGTATCAATGCTCCAAAAATGTCACCTATTATCTCTGAGAAGCTTTCCCTTCTCCTACGGGTTAATGGTGTACCTATCTCGTGAATTCCTTTCGTTCCTCGATCCACATGAAAAATCTTTGGAAAGACTAGGCCTAGATAGCATGATCCGTACCAATGGTCTGGCAACCTATAGTATGCTCGGTTTCCGCAAATATTATAGATCCCTGGAAATACTGGATCTTTTCCTCCTTTGAATCCCCATCCCCCTAAAATTTTGTATGTATCTCGGCACTCACTAGAACCCACGACATAGTGTTATCTCTACTTATACACAATTTTCCCTGTTGGGGCCAATCTAGAACCATCTAGAACCATCTAGAACCATAGCTGCATTTGTTTCGCCTTTGTCATGACCTCCCTCTTCAAACGCCCAAGGTGGGGTTTTTGTCTTTTCTCCCGTTGCCTTTCTTTGAAACTTAACCCTTCTGTCTTCTACCATGTCTAAGAAAACTTTTTCTTCTTTTCTTAAACTACAAGTAAGGTTATGTCTAAATGCATAGTCTAATGTTAATTCTTTCTTTTCAAAGAAAAATTCTCCAAACATCTTTGGAAACTTCACCTTATTTAGTTCAGGGACTACGGGAACTTTAGAAAAAACAGCATCTGTGTCAGTATAGTAATACTCTAATTTACCTGTTTTGTAAAATAAACTAGCTAAAACACTACAAGTTATTCCATACGTCAAAGGAAGGTGATGATACGTCACACCTTCTGTTACAGACGCAGGTAACTGCATGCATACATAACAATCTCTCACATCCATTGTCTCCACATATTCATATAAGAGTTTCGTGAAGACATTCTTGGAGAAATCAGTTATTGACTTATCCCTATGAAATTCAGTACTATCTATCAGTGTTGCAGTGTTCTTTATGTTAGATTTCTTGTCACTATTCGTGTCATTCATGATTGCAGATGTATTTTCTACAACTAATCTTAGTGGAATTATTATTGCTAAAATGAACCAAATAAGCATTAGAAAGCCTGTACAACAGAAACACATCTTACACCATCTACGGAAAAACCCACATCCGGATCTTCTATTCTCAGTGTCTACTATGTTCAAATATTATCTAGTTATATGTACAGAAATGTGTTCCCACACCTCAAAATGACTTTTTGCCGTTTTACCCTTTCTTTCAATGTTCACTGGAACCAATTGCTTTTGACGCACTTTTTTAGTCTTTCAGCAATTTTTCTTTGTCTTTATCAGTTTTGTGTCTAGTCCGGTTTTCTTTCTTTGACTTTCAAGATTGGCGCAGTTCACTCTCACCCACTTGTTCACAGTCTTTTTCTGGGTTCTCGTGACTGCTATCCACTTCTTTAATGTCAGGCAGTGCTATGTATACCCATTCAGGTGACTTGTATTTCAAGTTAAGTCTTTTCACTCTTTTGGGTCTCTGCAATTGTCTTTTATTTGTTTTTCTTTCTCTTTCTTGACTTGTTATTTCATTTACTTGTTCTGCTTTGTCTTTGTTCAAATTTATTAGCTTATATCTCAGTCTTTTAATTTTGTTGGGCCAATTGTCTCCTTTTCTTGGCCTTTTCAGTTCACTTTCCTTTTCTCCTCGTTCCAATCTCCAAGTTCTCTTTCTTGGACCTATTTTTTGCCTTCTTTCGTCTTCACTTTCTTCAGATTCTATCTCAGATCTCACTTCACTTCCTCTAACTTTAAATTTTATAATCTCAGTCTCTTTTTCTGATTCTGAACCTCCTCGTGTTTCTTCCTTTGTAATTCTGAGTCTAAACCTCCTCGTGTTTCTTCCGCTTTAATTCTGTATCTAATCCTCCTCGTGCTTCTTCCGCAATTTCCTCAATCTCTCTATCTAAATCTGAATTTTCTTGAGTTACCTCTACAATTTCCGGAGGAATTTCCCCAAAGCTTGTTCTTGGTTGTTCACCGTCACTGTCTATTGGTTCAGTTTATCCTGTTTCAATATCAGTTCTTTTGTTTTCGGATTCTTTTGCTTGTCTTTCACTGCATTCAGGTTGGTCTGTTTCAGATGCCGAACTGGTATCCGATATTTCCAGATGTCGACTTACATGTCGATCTTCAGGATCTGGAACTCTGATCGTTTCAGCTTCTGCTTCAGATGCCAAACTGGTACCTGATTCTTCCAGATGTCGACTTACAGGTCGAGCTTCAGGATCTGGAACTCTGATTGTTTCAGTCTCTGCTTCAGATGCCGAGCTGGTAACTGATATTTCCAGATGTCGACTTACAGGTCGAGCTTCAGGATCTGGAACTCTAATAGTATGGCTGGCATGAATCCAATTTTTCATACCTGCACACTTTACTGCAGTCGTTGTCACCAGAATCACTTGATGTGGCTTATCTCAACGTGGAACCAAGCAATTTCTTCTTCTGTGGACTTTTATGCGGACCCAGTCTCCTGGACTCAGATCATGAGCTGGTTTTCTTTCAAGAGTGGTCGCATCCGGCCCAACCTGATGAAACACAGAATGTACCACATCAGCCAATCCTTTGCAATAGTCCAGTATGAGATCATCAGTTATAGTCAGCAGTTTGTTGACAGGTACGTATGCTTGTCTCATTGCTCGTCCCATTATTATCTCATGGGGACTCAAACCTGTTTTTCTGTCAGGTATGCTTCTTATGCTCATCAGCACCAATGGTAAGGCATCGGGCCATTTGAGACCTGTGGCTTGACACATTTTCCCTAACCTATTCTTTATGGTGCCATTTACTTGCTCTACCACTCCAGAAGCCTCTGGTCTGTAGGCACAATGCAACTTTTGTTGAATGTCTGGTGCTTCACATATCAGTTGGATAATTTCATTTTGGAAATGTGTTCCTCTGTCTGTTTCTATCGTTACTGGAAAGCCATATCTAGGAATTAATTCTCTCAGCAGGAGCTTATCTACAGTAACTCCATCATTCCTTCTTGTCGGATAGGCCTCCACCCAACGAGAAAACAAACAGACGACCACCAGGACATACCTCAATCTGTTACTCGGGGGCATTTTAATAAAATCTAGTTGCATTCTGGTAAAAGGACCTCCTTCACATCCTATTGTTCCCAAACTCACTACTGTCTTCCTTCCAGGATTTATCTGTTGGCATATAAGGCATCTTTGGCAAAGACTTTCAGCTATAGCCCTAAATTTTGGGTTGTACCAGGTCTGTTTGAAAAGTCTGATCATGGCATCTCTACCAATGTGTGCCTGTCTATGGTACATCTGTGCCATGTTAGAGATCATGCTATCAGGCATAACTGGTCTTTCATCCCTGTAAACCCAGACTTCATCTTCTTCTCTCCGTCTGCAACCGGATTTTATCCAAATGTCTTTTTCCTCATCACTTGCCTCTTTCTGCAATTGTTTTACCTCATCCCATGTTTCAACTGGGTTAGTAAACAGCAAGGGACATGAAACATTTTCTTTTTCCCTTCTCCGATTCATTGAGGTCATATTTCTGGCACAATATTGAGCTAACTCGTCAGCAAATTTGTTACCTACTGCAATGTAATCAGTTCCATTTTTGTGAGCAGTGCATTTTACCACCGCAATCTGTTTAGGCAGCTGTATCGCCTCAAGCAACTTCTTCACAAACTCACCATTCCTAATAGGAGACCCCGAGGAAGTCAGGAATCCCCTCTGGGACCAGATCTGTCCAAAATCATGGACCACTGCAAAGCCATACTGGCTATCCGTGATCACAGTGATTCGGAAATTCTTTCCCAGTTTGCACGCTCGAATCAGAGCAATCAGCTCAGCAACTTGGGCTGAACGTATTCCTCTCAAACAGGATGCTTCCATTATGGTTGCCACTGTACATACAGCATACACAGCACTTAAAACTCCTTCATTTGTCCTCAGGCATGACCCGTCCACAAACATTACATAATCTGATTCTTTTAAAGGTTCATCCCTGATATCAGGGCGGGGCTTTGTGCAAAACTCAAGCACATCCAAACAGTTATGATCAACGTCATCTTTGACCTCTGGATTTACTGCATCTGGCAGTGAGGTGGAAGAATTAACACTTGTGCATCTTACAATGGTTACATTGTCTGCACCCAAGATCACTTTTTCATACCCAGTCAGCCGACTATGTGTCATGAATTGGGTTTTTGTTCGGGTCAGAAGGATTTCAACTGAATGTGGGACATATACTCTCAAAGGATATCCCATCACAATGCCTTCACTCTGTTCCAGACTCACACAAGTAGCAGCTACTGCTTTTAGACATCAGGCAACGCTTTTGCTACCGGGTCTAAAACAGCTGAAAAGTAAGCTATTGGTCGTTTCATTCTTCCATGCCTTTGTACCAATACTGAGAGTGCACATCCGTCTCTCTCACTACAATACAGCTCAAATTCTTTCTCATAATCAGGCATTCCCAATGCTGGTGCCTCACACAAACTTGTTCTCAGTTCCTCGAAAGCCTTCATTTCCTCCTCATCCAAAGCAATCGGATCTTTAACATCCCTCTTTGTCAATCGCTGTAAAGGTTTTGCAATCAATGAAAATCCACTTATCCACTGTCGGCAATAACCAACCATTCCCAGAAACATTCTCACCTCTCTTTGTGTCATTGGGGCTCTCATTCCTTTAATAATCCTTATTCTTTCTGTTGTCACTTTTCGCATCCCTTTCTCAATCTTATGACCTAGGTATTGTACTTCCTGTTGACAGAATTGCAGTTTTGATGGGGACACCTTGTGTCCTCCTTCTGCCAAATGATTCAGTAAAGCAAAGGTGTCCGTAACACATGCTTCTCTGGTCTTTGATGCCACCAATAGGTCATCAATGTATTGGACCATCACAGATTTTTCAGGCATTATTAAACTTTCTAATGATTTCTTCATAATCTGAATAAAAATAGAAGGACTTTCAGTATACCCTTGAGGAATTCGGCACCATGCCAAAATACGCTCTGCGAACCGGAACGCAAATAATGGCTGGCTGTCAGGGTGCAATGGAATAGAAAAGAATGCATGGCACAAATCAATAACTGTGTACCATTCAGCATCATGGGGAATTTGATACAGTATTACAGCAGGGTTTGGCACAATTGGGCAGCAAGGAATAACAATTTTGTTTACTTTTCTCAAATCTTGTACTATTCTATATGTTCCATTTGGCTTTTTCAGTCCCATTATGGGAGAATTGCATGGGCTGTTCATTATTTCTCTCAGAATCCCTTGTTCAATCATCTCATTACAGGTGTTATTCCTTCAATAATTTCTGGCGTCAGTTTGTATTGCGGGGTGTTTGGGTAATTTGTTCCTTCTTTTGCAGTAATTTTTACAGGATCAACTTCTCTCATTAGTCCAATATCTTCACCTGTGAAATCCCATACATCAGACCTGACTGTTTCTTTCAATTCAGCAAGGATTTTCTCTGCATCGAACACAGGAAACGTATCATACAGTCCTGGTTCTAGTTCTGTCATTGTTAATTTATACAGAACATCATCATCTGGTGTCTGGAAAGCAATACCATCTGGAGTACAGTAGATGGTACAATTCATTTTACAAAGCACATCGCGTCCTAATAAATTTACGGGACTACAATCACACACCACAAAACGGTGCATGTCTTTGAATGGACCAATTTCCACCTCTATTGGTTTTGTAAGAGGGGTTTTAATCTGCCTGTTTGAAACACCTACAACTTGGATGCATTCTCCTGAGAGAGGAAGGTTTGGAATTTCCACTGACCTGACAGTAGAACGGGTAGCGCCAGTGTCCACAAGGAAAGTAACATTTACACCATTCACTTTTCCATCCACAAATGGACCTGACTGATCTACCTCTAGAGTTGCGCCAAGCACGCACTCTTCTTCCCCTCCTTGGCACCGTCATAAGCTTTCATCCGATTCATCTCCATCCTGCTGTAACCAATACTGCGAAATTGCAGCTGCGCGCGGCAATTTTGTTACCTGCTCTCCTCCGTAGAATCCTGCCTCTGTACTGTATCTTTGAGGATTTACACTCTTTGGAAGAGGTGGTTGCGGCACCTGACACTGTTGAGTAACTACCTGCGGCTGTTGCGGCTGTTGGTAACTCACCTCATTCTGCACCTGTGGATTCAATGAATGATTCTCGGTATTAACTTTCGGAGGAAATTTACACTCGTTTCTCCAGTGCCCTAATTTTCCGCAATTATGACATGGCCATTTCTTTTTAGCTTCTTCTATACTCATCTGACCTTTTCCCTTACCAATATTTGGTTTGGACGTTGCATCACTAGACTGATTATTCATCTGAGCTTCTTGCTTTTCTGCAACCTTTACTTGTGCCCACATTGCCTTTTCCTTGAGTTTACGCTGTCTACACTCAATATCGTCGCTGCAATATTTTGCATACCGTAGTACCTCATCAACTGTGCTATTCTGCCAACATAACATATGCTGCTTAATCATTTCACTTATCTCAGGTCTTAAGCAATACACAAATCAGTACACAAAATGACTCATGTCTTTTTCACTCAAATTCTCGTATCCACTATACTGTTTAAAGACCAAAAGCAATCTCTGGTAATAAGCATGTACAGATTCCTTACTCTCCTGAGTTGTTCTATCAATCTTTACCCAGTCCGTTTCTTTTGGTGGAATTTTATTTTTCAGAAACGTGATTGCCTGTTCATATTTTCTCATTACTTCTGAACCTGGGGCTCCTGTTTTTGCATCTCTAGGATATTCTTCCTTCGGCCAGTCAATTGTAATTTTACACTCTGTCCATAAATCTGCAGGAACAACAATCTCAAACAATCCATCCAGATCTTCCCACAATACTTTTGAAACTTTTACAAACCTTTCTACCTGTCTATACCATTCTACAGGTTTTGCCCTCAATCTTGGAAAATCATTTGTAAATGACAATATATCTTGTCTGGACCATGGGACATGTACATAACTTCCTCCTGGAGTTTCTCTCATTGGACATTCCTTTACCGTTGGTTCTTTCTCTTTTACTGGAAAAGCCAATGATGCTTTATCAGTTGTTCCCTCTTTTCTTCTTATCCACCTACTTCTCCATTTGTCTAGATTACCCCATTTTCTCAGTAAAACAATTAGTTCTTTTATCTGTGTTAGTCGTCCTGAAGTGTTCAGATTTTCCATGTCCTTTTCACTAAAATCTACCCTGTACGGTTTCTGCAATCCTTTAATTTTCCCAAAATCTACTCCTAGTTCATTCGCTGTTTCTTCCAATTTTTCATGCAAAGTCCTAGCTCTCCAAGTGATGCTTTTACACAGAAACATTAATTCATCATCTTGATAGGACTTCAATCGATCTGTACCAATAGTTCCTAGAATTAATTCCTCCATATCTATCTTTAATCTGACCACATCCAAAAGTTGTGGTTCGGCATCTTTTTTCTGCAGGCTCCTCACCCAATCATTTAATTCCTCTGCAGTCGGACCCACAGGGGTTTTATTTAATTCTATCCAATTTGCACTTCTCTCCGGGGTTTCAGTTGCTGACTCGTCTCCCATAGGAGTCTTATTTATCTGACTCTCATTAATTGTCAAATTTACAGGTGGACTTGACCTAAATGGACCAACAGAATCTTCTTTCTCTCTATTTTCTGGAACTATCCCTTCTCTTACTTTTTGCATACTGGAATTTAATGGAATTATTAACGAGTGTTCATCTATCTTTTGATTTTCAAATACTGGGATTACTGGCCCTATAGTTACTGGCACAGTCACAGCTTCCATATTCTTTGTCAGTTCTCTTATCTTTTCAGTCAACTCTCTTGTGGTTCTGGCTAATTCAGCTGTATTACCATTATCATGTTTCACAGTCTGTGGTGTTTCTAGTTTATTAAATGGACTATTTATTTCAGACATTTGTTCAGGGCTTTGATTTATTACAGTTCTCATTGGCGGTGCATTTGGTGTCACCACCACAGAATCCTGTTGATATGGAGGGGATCTTTTATTTAAAATGTCCTCCAGCAACTCATCCTCTGTGTCGCTAACTCCATACCCATATCTCTCTGTTACTGCATGCTTCTTTTTCTCCGTACACTTTTTCCCTGTAATTTCTTCAACTGTTCTGACAGGAAACATACCATCCGTCATGTTAGCATACCGCCATCGTCTCATCCTGTCTTCATGATTCACACCCCATACTCTTCCATGAACTAAACTATAATTCTTTGCACCTCTGTGTCTTTCCCTTTCATACATCTCGTCTTCCCATTCACCTAAGGCTTCGAACTGTGTCGGTCTAGGTCTCGGTTCAAGTCTCATCATCTTTTCTCTCAAATTTTGAAGTACCGCTGTGCTAAATGAACCATTTTCTGGAAATGCCAATACTCCATCGTCTTTGGTATACTTCGCCCAATTTTCCAACCAAATGCAAGTATGATAGCCATATTTCATCATCATATAAGATGCTGGTGTTTTCGGTGGAGGAAGTACTTCTCCTTCCCTAGTCACAACCTTCTTATCTTTCTCAAAAAAGTTTTTAAGCTTCGCAAACCATGACGGTTTCTCTCTATCATATTCATTATAATAAGGCATTTTCACTGTTGTTTTGCAGAAGCAATTCACACAATCCTTCACCAATCGGTTCTTTCTACAGCTTGGTTATTCGAACCTATCCCAGCGCGTCTCACACTAACGCACCAATCAGAAAGCTTTACGTCACTCTCACACTAACCTATCCCAGCGCGTCTCACACCAACGCACCAATCAGGAAACTCTTCGTTCTTCCACAACTGGCCAATACCAGCGCGGTTCTTGTTGACGTCAGCTCTACTCCTGCTTCTGCTGACCCCTCCTTTACAAAAATTATCGGCACTTTTCTTAACTTTTCTTTTCGACTAAATCGATTAGTTACAACGTAAAACACATTTCCATTGTCTGTTTCTCTAAACAAAAGAGATAGTTTATTCTTACTTACAAGAATACTGTTTCGTTCGATAAGTGTAGCACTTCTCTCTACCTTACCCTTCTCTGAAGCAAGAGGTAAACCCGTTTCTCTGGGGATAAAACACATGTGGAGACTATACTGCTCCTGAGAATTAAGGCCAAAGTTTCACAAGAAAACCTGTTGCTATTTCACTCAAATGCAATTCATACGTGAAATTTCCCTAACATAACACAGTCCTGTGTTATCACCAAATTTTGAAATCAGACAATGCACAATTCCGTGTGACTTCTCATGCCACACGTGTCCACTTCCTACTTCCCGGAACCTTCAAAATTCTGACTTACACATAACGTAATACAAACTCAACATATAATGTTAGTCAGGAAAAATCGATAATCAATAATCACCAAACTAATCTATAGAAACCATAACTCTGCTACCAAGAAATCTGATCCAGCGCGGCTAATATACATTTTTCCTTATGACACTAATCCAGAAAAACACCTACACAACTTTGATCACTTGAAACTTATGTCGGTGGGGCCCATAACACCGCATGCATACATTCATTCAATTCTCTGGATCAAGCGGTAAGGAAAAATGAGTTGCTGGACAAGCGGGATACCTCATTAAAATGACAGAATTATAACCTATACATTATATACATTAACTTCGGATCCTGTCGGTTCTAAACACCAAGGTACTCCGCTATTCGGTCGATGAACCAACTAGTAGAATCAGTTGATGGCGATTAAGACCAGCTCAATCACAATTAAAACCTTTAGCATTTATAAATCACAATTTTATTAAAAGAACCACAGACTCATTTAGAGTTAGCATATAGTTTTATCAAAAGTCTTTAAGCAAAAAGTAAAATTCATTTTAGGCAAATACATTTATTATATCAGTAAGCATTTAAGTAAAAGGTTTAAGAATAATGGGAAATACTCATTACCCTTGGCATAGGGCGATGACAAGAATGATTCATCATGAAAGAAAGATGAACCGCAGATCACAGGATGGACTCCCAAAACTGACTGACTGTCCCGCTAACCTCCTCGGACGCAATCTCCTCCAGGGCAACTCCCGCAACGGTCTCGTTCCTTCCCCAGTCAAAGTTCGTAGTTCAAAAATGACAGAGTCTCTCGCAGCATCAGGATAGAATAAAAGAAGAAGTTTTTTCACAACGTAAGAGCAGACTCTCTTATACTCTATTTTCTGGCTCTCTACACTTAAAAGTTGCAATCTTTAGGGGCAGAAATCACGCTAATTGGTCCATTGGAGGGGTGGTGATGGTCACCTCATCGCCCTCCTTGTTCGAACCGGTTTGGTGACAATAAGGCATACAATAAGTCTCATGACCACTGAAGTCCAAAAGTAGTTCAATTTGCTAATATAATTTGTAACAAACTCCGATGGTCACATATTAGTTCATCCCCTGTCGCTCGATTTTCTCATCCGTTCCCATGCATATATGCTGAACTCCTGGCACGATTCTTGTGGCAGGTCAGACTGGCCTTGACATCTCTCACTCCGGGCACAGGCCGCATACACGTGACTAGAGCGTCCATATTGTTCATGCGCAGGGGCCATTTTATTCGGCGCACGTATCCCATCCTTTCCAGCGGACATTTTGGAAGCGTGGCCTAGCAGGCCCGAACGGAACTAATATAAGAACAAACACAACGGAAATTAAAACATGGAAAATAAGCCTTTCTTGTTTACCACCCGCCATTCTAAAGACCCGTGTTAGGTATTACCTAGCAGAAGCGACATTTAAAGCCATTTTACTTACCACCTGCATTCTTTGCCATGGTGCAATTTACTATGCAACACAAATCATGCAATTTACTCTATTTACTACTCAAATCACAATCTTTATGTTATTTGGCTTCACATTTGTAAATGAATTAGATTTTGCATGTATTTAGCAAGTTGCCCACATGTAATGTTTAACAAAAAGGTGCATTTGTTGATTAGTTCATGCGTTTCAAACGGTTAGTACCATTAATCGTTATGGGGTCATTAACTTCCAAGGGGTACAAAAATATTTCGTTTCCCCTGCTCCATCAACTCGAACCTCTGGCAATCTGGATTAGAGGAGACCCCTTGATAAGGGGCTTAAATTGAACGACGGAGTGGGAAGATAGAATCTCCCTCTACGCCGATGACATTCTGCTTTATTTGGCTAAACCATATTCCTCACTACATAGAATTTTACATATATTCACACTTTTCCAAAAATACTCTGGATACACTATCAACTGGGATAAGTCGCTTATCTAAGTTTTACATGTGGGGAGTCCCAAACTGTGGATCCAAGATGGTAACGAAGGCTTCCGGTATTTAGGGATCTACGTCACAACAAACGCCACAATATTTCACGATAACAATCTGGCCCCCCCGGCTTCGCCGTCTACAAACCGACGTGCAGCATTGGAAGACCCTACCCCTCACGTTGCTAGGAAGAGCCTCTTTATACAAAATGATGGCATTACCTCGTTTGATTTATGCATTACAAAATACACCATACCTGGTCCCAGATAAGTATTTTAAAGTTATAGAGTCAGAAGTCCGGACACTTCTCTGGAATAACGGCATTCCGCGCATAGCATTGACCAAACTTATGAAAAGCTAGTACTATGGAGGAATTGCCCTTCCAGCAATCAAAAGATATTATTGGGCTTCTCAATTAGTCGTCACCAATCACTGGACACACTGGCCAGGTACAGAGCCGGCCTACAGAATGGATAGATATAATATGACCCCAGGGAACTACTTAAGAGCAATCTACGGAGGGAGGAAAAATAGGCCGAAATATACGCCAACCTCGACCACTGTTGCGCTATGGCACACAGTAACAATGGCTCTGGGATGGAAAGACAAGATCACACTGGCCACCCCCCTCTTAGAGACGGATCGACTGGGGCTATTGGCTAAACGTTCAGGGTTTGATAAATGGGATCTGATTGGTCTTTCGATGGTTGGGGATGTATGGGCAGGGGGGGAGATGGTCCCCTTTAGTGCTCTCCAACAAGACTACGAATTAAACACAAAGGAAACCTTTCGATATCTTCAAGTCCGAAATACATTGCATAAAGCAATGCCTAGAGATTCAGATCTCCCGGCCTCGTCATCTCTGGAGGACAGACTCCTCGATGTCTACCTCAAGGAGAAAGCGATTTCTCTGATTTATAGAAAGATACTTAATAACACACTGGACAAAGGGGTGAAAACACGAGATAAATGGGTGGAGGACATGGGTGAAATGAGCGATGAAGAATGCCAAGAAGCGCTTGCTTCCCCCCGAGAGGTGGCGATCCGTTCCAGATTTAAATTAATCCAACTCAAGATCATACACAGAGCGTATTACACAAGCGTAGTGCTGGCGAACATGGGGGCCATAGGTGCTTCGTTATGCCCTAGAGGGTGCGGTCAGGAGGGGACATACATACATCAGTGGTGGGACTGCCCTATCCTGATGTTGGAGATCTGTGGGAAGACAATGGAGATCTCACCCCGATGGTTTCCTCAATAAATGGGATGCAACCGATCTGAGGACCAGTGAGAAAACCTGGGTCTCCCTTGGATGTGTGGTGGCAAAGCGCAACATAGCAAGAACTTGGAAAGGTGATACTAGGCTTAGATTACGAGAGTGGGAAGCAGATATGGACTGCTGCATGCAAGCGGAGAGGGTGATATATGAAGGGAGAGGATGCTCACAAAAACGGACCAAAAAATGGGGGCCGTGGAATAAAAGTAGAGGAAGGACTTGTATCCCCTTTAGCGACTCTTCCACGCAGGATCTTGGAGATCCGAGCGCTCGACGTTCACACTACGATTGAAAATGTAACGAATGATATGACGATGTTGGTCTATTGTAAGGATATAACTACAGATGTACACATGCACTGTGCCCACTTGCTGTCAAATGTTATTTGATTGTATTTATTATTTAATAAAAAGAAGTTTAAAAAAAAATAAAACTATTTCTTTGCCCAGTTGTCTAAGCTAGCCCTCAATAGTCTCTTTACAAGGATGGGCGCTTGATGCTGCCAAGTGCGGAGGAGCAGGTGTATTTGGTTTTAGGGGTCTTGAGAGTATTAAGGGTCTTTTTAGGCTCAGGACCATTTTTCAGTTTTGCCGGTGGGGACAGGGGTTGAACAGCAGTGTGGGCAAGGGGACACGAGACTGGTTTAAAACAATAGGATCTGTCCTCATAATCTGGCCCCATGGTGCTAGAGTGTAAAACTGAGTCAAATTTCGACAAGGCTGTTGAGAATCGCTTCACCGTGCGGAGGATTTCTTTAAACAGAGCACCCTCGACTTTGTCTATGTATCCATCAAGAGTGCTGATATTCTTGCCAATGGCCCCATCGGTCCTAGCTTGTGCTTTGCCATCGTTAGTCACCTGGAGTGCCAAACAACAGACCCCACAGCAAACAACAGACAACAACGGTGAGTTCTTATAAATAGTTTGGCACCAAAATGAAAGGAGGGCTGGAATCAGGGAAGCAATTAAGTATTGAGCTTATTAAAACTTTACAGTACCTCGAAATCCAGGACTAAGGAGGGTTAGTCCAGCCCAGCCTACTCCGGGTTCTGACGGGTGTGGACAGGCCTGCCCTTGGCCCAGGCTCGTCCCGCATAGTGGGAGCCCTCAGCGCACTTTGTAGTGCTGGATGAGGGTTTGTTTGGCTCCTCCCCCAGCATTGTGTTGGTGCCTCCAGGTGCCGGTCTACCTGGGACAATGAGTCCCTTACAGGCAGGGCAACAAGCGTCATCGTCCTGCATAGCGGGAGCCCACAATGCGCTTTGTAGCACTGGAAGGGGGTGTGTTTGGCTCCTCCTCCAGCCTCATGCTGGATCCTTCAGGCACAAATATCCCTGGGACTATGAGTCCCTTGCAGGTGTCAGAGCAACAAGCGGCAGCATTCCTTGCAGCGGAAGCTCGCAGCTCGCTTTGTAGTGCTGGATAGTGGTGTATTTGGCTCCTCCCCTGGCCTCCCGTTGGCACCTCCTTGCACAAGTTTCCCTGGGACTATGAGTCCCCTACAGGTGGCAGGGCAAAAAGCGGTGGCGGACTGCGCTGTGTGAGCCTGCAATATGCTTTGTAGCACTGGATGGGGGGTGTTTGGCTCCTCACCCGGCATCGCGTTTTCTACTCCAGGCGCAGGAACTCCCTGGGACTATGAGTCCCTTACAGGTGGCAGGTAAACAAGCGGCAGCGTCCCCATCTATTTTGTGGGGGTTGTTATTGCTACTGTTCCCAAAATTCAATAACATTGCTGTATTGATTTTTAACAGTGAACACTTTTTAATCTATCTTCATATTGCATTTTATTCATGATTTTAATGTAAACACATATTTGGGGCCATAGGTGCTTCGTTATGCCCTAGAGGGTGCGGTCAGGAGGGGACATACATACATCAGTGGTGGGACTGCCCTATTCTGATGTTGGAGATCTTTGGGAAGACAATGGAGATCTCACCCCGATGGTTTCCTCAATATATGGGATGCAACCGATCTGACGACCAGTGAGAGAACCTGGGTCTCCCATGGATGTGTGGTGGCAAAGCGCAACATAGCAAGAACTTGGAAAGGTGATACTAGGCTTAGATTACGAGAGTGGGAAGCAGATATGGACGGCTGCATGCAAGCGGAGAGGGTGATATATGAAGGGAGAGGATGCTCACAAAAACGGACCAAAATTTGGGGGGCGTGGAATAAAAGTAGAGGAAGGATTTGTATCCCCTTTAGCGACCTCTTCCCCGCAGGATCTTGGAGATCCGAGCGCTCGACGTTCACACTACGATTGAAAATGTAACGAATGATATGACGATGTTGGTCTATTGTAAGGATATAACTACAGATGTACACATGCACTGTGCCCACTTGCTGTCAAATGTTATTTGATTGTATTTATTATTTAATAAAAAAAAGTTAAAAAAATAAATAAAACTATTTCTTTGCCCAGTTGTCTAAGCTATCCCTCAATAGACTCTTTACAAGGATGGGCGCTTGATGCTGTCAAGTGCGGAGGCGCAGGTGTGTTGGTTTTAGGGGTCTTGAGAGTATTAAGGGTCTTTTTAGGCTCAGGACCATTTTTCAGTTTTGCCGGTGGGGACAGGGGTTGAACAGCAGTGTGGGCAAGGGGACACGAGACTGGTTTAAAACAATAGGATCTGTCCTCATAATCTGGCCCCATGGTGCTAGAGTGTAAAACTGAGTCAAATTTCAACAAGGCTGTTGAGAATCGCTTCACCGTGCGGAGGATTTCTTTAATCAGAGTGTAGGAGAGTAGGATCTGCCTCTTATGGTTACCCCCACTTTTTGCTGGTGTATCACTGCTATCCAGGACCCCTGCCTAGCTGCTTCCTCTCTAAATTGATTCCATGTACCTTAAGTACACTTCAGATTGGATTCTGGGGTACCCTTATAAGTCCCTAGTATATGGTATACTATGTACCCAGGGCATAGGTACCCCAGAGGCCTACCAGGGGTTGAAGCATGTATTGTGCCACCCCTGGAAGGCCCTCCAATATGACACCACAGGACTGCTACTACAGCCTGAGTAAGGTGGTGCATGCACCCCTTACAGAGATATAGGTTCACTATACCTCACCTATCACTGCACATACAAACCTATCAGTCACCCCTATGGCAGGCCTTATCAATCCTGAAGGCAGGGTGCTTGGTTTTATGTGAGAGGGTGCCCATGCATGAGCAGAGCCCCTCTGCAGCCTTCGGAATCTCCTCTACGGGGTTGTCTGTGGTGCAGCCTGACCATATACTCTTACGTGCATTATATCTAAACGGTAAATGCTAACTTTGGGATGGCTGCACGGAAACATGTCGTGTTTGGTGTCAAACACCTTGGAATCATACCCCCACACCAGTCCCTGGTGTGGCAGTATGATCCCACCCTTCTAGAGGGAGAGACATGACAGCACCGGTATACCCGGTACCAACTAAACAGAGCCTGGCATCACAAAATGGATGCTGCAGCCACAGACACGAGTCTGGCCTCCTGCTGCTGACCAAAACTCCGGCAGGGGAGGCCTGGACAATAGGTTTCCTGTCACAGGGAGGAGTTACCACCTCCCAGACAGGCCTTAGTGGATTGGGGCTGGGTGGGAGCACTCTCTGAGTGCTTTGAAGTCCTGCACTGGGGGCACATTTGGTGTCCTCGTGCATACCCCAGTTCAAACCGGTTGCAGGGGCTACCAGCCCCTGCTCTGGCGCGAAACTGGACATAGGAAATGGGTGTAGCCACCCCTCTTTCCAAACCCTCCCATAGGTGGGTCCCCAGAGTTAGTCCAACCCCTTTCCTTAGTATAAGTAAGGGAACCCTGGCAACAGGACTTTAGATATCCCTGGACGAAACTCTGTAGCTGAATCCTGGACCTTCGACGCTCTACATCAAGATTAGAGGACTGAAGAATCTCCCTTGGAGTCAAAGAGTGACTCCCCTGCTTGGCAGGCACCAACGAAGCATCTGTCCGGTCTGCATCACTGAAGCTCCCGCCGGACGCCGAAGTCTTTGCATCACCAGAGGTGAATTTCCAGACTTCGCCGAGGCTGCCCTGAGTCCCCAGCAAAGCTGAGGCACGCAGCTGTCATGGGTAACGTGGAACCGTGACCCCTGGACACCGAGCATATTTGCAAGTGCAACAACTTCCTGACATCTCTCGAAACCTTGCTTTGGGTTCCAAGTAGCCCTAGCCCCGAGCACTAACTGCAGCAAAGATCACTGGCCTACACTCCACGAGTGTCCAGTGGGCCAGCTCCAAGTGCGACCACTCGAGGCTCCTTCGCGATCTCTAGTCCATTGGCTAGTGGGTCCCCATGAAGGCAACTCTTCAATTGTTTGGGTTTTTCTGGTTGCTCCAGAAGTGCCCTGACTTACCTTTGCTGGGTGAGTCCGTCAGACCTTGCTGGTCTGCACCGCAGCCTTTTCTTTGTTTCCCCGTGACTTGCCGTTGCCAAGACTTATTGGGTCCAATCTGGTCGCCGACACCGCAGCACTCGACAAACTTTGTAGGACAGCTCGATTCCAGCTTCTGGTTGTCGCCGATGGCTCCTGGACCTCGTGGCTGAAGAGTCAAGGCACCCGTCAACTCACCTGAAGCACCCAACATCTGAGGGCATTCGACTATCGTGCCCCTGGTCACTGGCTAGTGACCTCTGTCCCCTCTGCTTTCAGGTCCTCCTCTTCCTCGATCCAGGCTTGGATCGCACCGGACACTCTTCCTCTTCACGGCAGCAGCACTTTCCAAGAGGTCGCCATTGAAAACGACGACGATTCCTGACACCTTTTAACACGTATGCACCCGGCTTCCCTGGATGAGGTAACTCGAGTATTTCGGTACTCACGTGGGTGTCGGCCCTAGAAACTCTTAAGTTTTAAGGGGTTAACTGGAAGTCCTCTCCGAAGTGTCCTTTTTCTTTTAAAATCCAACCGCGACTTTCCCCATAGAAGTTAACGGCGATTCGCGGCTGTGTTCTCACACTGCACGCGTCCCCGTGGGTCCCCTGTGTCACTACCTTGGGTGGTTCCTTGGGGTCCAAGCACTTCTACAGGCTCTAGGCCTTGTGTCTAGCTCAGTCGTGGTTCTTATACCACTATTTTAGTATATGGTTTGGTACGCCCCTAGGGCTCAAACGTGTATTGTGCTAATAACTGCTGATATTTGCCTTGTAACTTATGTACTTCAAACTCTAGCCTCATAAAGAGACTAGAGGGGTGTGTTTAAGACTAAATACATATATTTTATATATATACCTGGTGTGGTCCTCTTTCATTTGGTCACTCAAGAGATTATAGACTGGTAAAACAAGCTGCTTTACATTCCTCCAAGACTTAGCCTGAAGGCTGCTCTCCATAGCTACCACTAGGATAGCTTTCAATAAAGGTTGTCTTTAACCTATCATCAATAAGGGGTTGTTTGGACTGGTGCAGGGTGCCCACTATAACTAGTGGACAGCATATACCAGGCCAACTTCTCACAATGGTGTGCAGCGTGTGGGATTCCAGCTTGCTATTGTTTTACCAGATAATCTCAAGTGTGTGACTAACTGAAAACCACTAAAGGTACCTGAGGTACATATAAATTCAAGCTTAGAAATACAGTAAGTTCTACTGAACTTAGAGTTGTGTGTCAAGGGCTTAGCACACCCTTTCCACAACTCAAGAGAGATTAGTAGGCCACACTAGAGTAGGTAGTGCATACACCACACCTCACTAGTGATGTCTTCAGGGCCAGGAACCAGTAGGTCCCTGCCAGGAACCAGTGGGCTCCTACCCTCCAAATATGACAACCTCCCATTCTTGGAATTGAGAGAGTTGTACAAGATTAGGAAGCTGAAGACAGGCAAAAGTGCCAACACCCAACATCTCATGGAGATGCTTCTGCTGGATGATCTCAGAAGACCCATAGGGTCTGCAGGGGTAGGCAGAGAGGGTGGGGCAGAGGATGAGGAAGGGACCAGGGGTGAAAATACCCAGGACCTGCCCTCTGAAACTGGCCAGGAAGATGAAAATGATCTTGCCCTGGACAATGCAGCTCCTCCTGCAGATGAGGAGGAGGATCAGGATGACCTCCCCTTTGTCCCACCAGGAAGAGTTGTGAGTGTGCCTAGAAGGTGTCAGACATCGGCACTGATTGCATGCACCTTGCGGGCTGGTTAAGCACCCCCCCGAACGGTGGTATTATCCGTATGCCTACATCTCCCATAATGCCCAGGGATACGTGTAAGTGGGCCTTTAACCGGACACTATATAAGCTCCGCCATAACCGCGTTCAGGTGCTTGTCAATCCTGATCAGCCCTGCAAACCAATGAGACGCTAAGGTGGAACGCTGCAGTCTACATCGAACTCCCAAGCACCGAGACCCTCACGCGCCGCGTTGGTGCGCGGCCCGTAGTACCTAGAAAAGCGCCGGAGTGCGCATTCCGAATCTGGGGTAAGTCAACCACGGCATTTCCTGGTAAAAGCAGAAGCTCGGCTTCTTCACGAGTTCGTGCCAGAGTACGGCACCTTTATGTACTAAGACACAAGCGCTGGTGTGCGCGTTAGAGCCGTTGGGAAAGCCATTGCGGCATTACTTTACTTTTTATGGTTTTGTTTCCTTTGCCGAAAAAACTCTACAAGACAAGAAGAGCAGTTTTGAGCTCCAACTTACTTTCCTTATTTCCCCGATGATTTTGACCTGAACCTCAATGCGCTTGGAGCCGTTGAAAGGCTCGGAGAGCGACATTCTCTTTATCCTGTTATTGTGGTGAACTATTCCTAGCAAGAGTGCGCTTGGAGCCGTTGAAAGGCTCGGAGAGCGACGCTAGTCTAGTGGGATGTTGCGGTCATCAGCCAGGACTTGGTAACGAATAAAAAGATACTTACCTGTAAGTGTTAAAACTTGGTAGATACCAACTAGACCTATACTTCTCTGTACTGCTAGATTCCTAGTTTTCCCCTACATTATGTTTTTCTTTTGTTTTCAGAGCACACGGGTTAGGCAGCTGGAGTGAAGCTCCCAACTCTGAGCCAGCTCTCCCAAGGGTGTTTGCAGCCACATTGCTACCTGTTTCTTTTTCTCCCTATTTACTTTTCCCTTTTTCCCCTGAGGTGGTGTTACTTGTTGAGCGGTTTTGTTGCTCGCAGGGAATTCCATTGTGGGGATAGGGTTACTAAACATCATCCATCGCTCCTGCTGTATCCGGTATATAAGGTTAGTGGTTAACCTGTCTGTATTCTGACAGATTGACAAGCCCACGGATACCTACAGCCTGAGCGATGGATACGAACACTATTCTTACCACAGTGTTAGAAACTTTAACCGTTTTGGGAATGGAGGTGGAGGCCTTCAGAGGTGAGAGTCTAGAACTTAAAAACGAGATGGGCACCATGAGGCGGGAAGTAGCGGGCCTCTCTCGCCAGACCCCTGCTGGGACCAAGGGGAGCTCCTACATCAAGGATTGGACTCTACCACCCCCACCTTCGTCACAAGACCCTGTATCAAGATGGGGAGCCCAGGCAGTAAAAGGGGGTCAGCCAGACACCGGGTTCTTCTCTCATCCGTCTGTTTCCACTCCTTCTCAGACAGGCCCTTCCTCCATACAAGTCATACAACCCTTACAGTTACCCCTTGCCCCTCCTGAGAGATTTTTTGGGGATCCAAAGAAATTTGGGGTCTTTTTGGGTCAGTGCAAACTGCATTTCTTATGTAAACCGACTGTGTTCTCTAATGACCAAGCCAAGACGGCTTTTGTCATGTCGTACTTGGGAGGCAACGCTGCTAGCTGGTCTTTTCCTCTGATAGAACGAGACGACCCCGTTCTATATAACTTTTCGGACTTCTGTGGGGCAATGCGCAGGTTGTTTGACCGAAAGGCACATCAATTATCGCTGGACAAAGAGCTTCTTTCCCTTAAACAAGGCACACAGGACCTGCTTAGCTATATAACCGCCTTTAACAGACTAGTTGTGGAAACGGAATGGCCGCTGGAGAAAAGAACCTCTTTGTTCTACCAAGGGTTAAGAGGTGAGCTTAAGGACGTATTGGCCCAAGTAGTACAGATGCCTGCTACCTGTGACGAATTGATTGACTTAACCGTACAGTTGGACCACAGACTTCAGGAAAGGAAAGGAGACAAACAACGTGCTGACACCCGGTTCCTTCCCTTTCGTCCAAAACCTGTACTGGATGAACGGCCGACCCCCATGGAAGGGTCCGAACCCATGCAAATCGGCGGGACAAGGGGGCCCCTTAGTAAAGCCGAAAGAGAGAAAAGACGGAGACAAAAACTGTGTCTGTACTGCGGAAAACCAGGCCACTTTATCAGGGACTGCAAGGCCCGAACACAGACGGTGATTAAGGGGAACTCAGGAACCAAGAGCCAATATGTGGTAGAACATACCTTTGAGAACCTGGGAAACTGACGTGCCCGAACAAGAATGAGACCCCTTGTTTGAGGCCTAGTGAGAAAGAGGTATTTCCTGCAGTGGCCAACACCATACAAACCTCAGTAGCCCATATGAACGTCTGCGTTTTGTTGGACTTGCCCATTGGGTCATCAATTGTGGTTCATGCACTGTTGGATTCGGGGGCTACAGGCAATTTCATAGATCAACGGTATGCCCAAGAACTTGGTATTCCGTGTGATCGAAAAGAGACACCTGAAAAAGTAAAAGCGGTGGATGGCACAGCCCTGACGTCAGGCCCGGTACGTTTTCACACACGACCTATACTGATGCAAATTGGAGCCAGGCATGTTGAGTATATACAGTTTGATTTAATCGATGCCCCCCATTTCAAGCTCATATTGGGGATGCCCTGGCTAACGCTTCATGACCCCTTGGTTCAATGGGCAGCTCGTACCGTCACAATGAACTCTGCCTTTTGCCGAGAACACTGCACAAAAGACACTGCTAAAATCACCCACATGGAAACCAGTCCAGCGGGTCAGCTTGCTAGTGCTTGTAAGGAGCAGTTCGTGTGTTGTGCCACTACCTTACCGGAAGAGTACGAAAGATTCCATGCCATCTTTGATAAACAAGAAGCAGGAAGGCTACCCCCTCATAGGGACTATGATTGTGTAATTGATCTGGAGGCAGGAGCCAGCATACCATGTAGTAGGATATACGCTCTGACGGAGGCTGAAACTACTTACCTGAAGCAGTACCTAGACGAAATGTTATCATCTGGGTTCATACATCCTTCTTCGTCTCCAGCCTCCTCCCCGATCTTTTTTATACCAAAGAAGGAGGGTGGCTTAAGGGCTTGCATCGACTATAGGGCAATCAATAGCGCTACCATAAAGAACAGGTATCCTCTACCCTTAATCCCCGTACTGTTGGATCAGTTAAAAACAGCGAAAGTGTTCACCAAACTAGACCTTCGGGGTGCCTACCACCTGGTGAGAGTGAGGCGAGGAGACGAGTGGAAGACCGCCTTCAGGACAAAGTTTTGGTTGTATGAGTACTGGGTTATGCCCTTCGGCCTCTGCAACGCCCCCGCCGCATTCCAATTCTTCATGGATGAAGTGTTGAGAGGTCTCCTGGACGTATCGTGCATCGTTTATATAGACGATATTCTGGTTTACTCAACTTCCATGGAGGAGCATGTAGGTCACGTTACTGCAGTGTTGGAACGTTTGCAAAAATATGCACTCTACGCCAAGCTGGAGAAAAGCTTGTTCCACACCTCTGAGGTGGAGTTCTTGGGCTATATCATAAGGCCTGGTGGATTATGCATGGACGACAAGAAAACACAGGCTATCATCCGATGGGAATCTCCTTCCAGCATAAAAGCC
The DNA here is from genome assembly GCA_963921515.1 of Calotriton arnoldi. NCBI lineage: Eukaryota > Metazoa > Chordata > Amphibia > Caudata > Salamandridae > Calotriton > Calotriton arnoldi. The sequence continues at coordinate 992,726 of CAWUFW010006559.1, read as the reverse complement.
TTGCAGAGCTTTTTAGGCTTCGCAAACTTTTACCGGCGCTTTATCAGAGGGTTCTCTAGTATAATACAACCCCTAACACATCTACTGCAGAAAGGAGCATCCTTCCTCTGGACTGAGCCTGCTGAAGCAGCCTTTCAGACATTAAAAAGCTGCTTTACGAAAGCCCCTGTCTTGCGCCATCCCGATGCGAGTCGTCCTTTCGTGGTGGAAACAGATGCGTCACACTACGCGATTGGGGGCGTTCTTTCCCAAAGACACCCTGAGACAGGTCAGCTGCATCCCGTTGCCTTCTTCTCCAAGAAGTTATCCTCCTGTGAGGTTAACTATAGCATTACGGACAAAGAGCTCTTGGCTATAAAGAGGGCGTGTGAGGAGTGGAGGCATTACCTGTTGGGGGCTAGGCACACCGTTGAAATCTACACCGATCATAGGAACCTATTGTTCCTAAAAACTACCAGAGCCTTGACTCCCAGACAACTCCGATGGACTTTATTCTTCTCTGATTACGACTTCGTGATCAAGTATCGACCAGGGCCGCAAAACGGGAAAGCAGACGCTCTGTCACGACCACGTCTCCCCCTCGACACTTGCCAAGTACCAGCTGAGGAAAACCCTGTTATATTGCAGAACGCCTCCTTTCCGATGGATCAACAAGCGTCGGCCACGACGCATGCCTTTATAGAGGATGTAAGAAAACAAACTACTGGGACAGAAGAGCTAGCGTGGGTAGCTGAAGACCCACAACACCGTTCATCTCGGCATCGCCTACTGTATCAAGACAAAAGGCTGTATCTACCAACAGCGCCGTTACAGCAACAGGCCTTGCGATGGGTTCATGATTCCACTCTGGAGGGCCATTTAGGAACTTTCAAAACCACACAAGCAATGAACAGACACTTCTGGTGGGCGTCCTTACGAGCTGACACGGCAGCGTACGTATCGGAATGTGCCGTTTGTGCTCAAGGAAAGGCTCAACACAAAAGACCAAGCGGACTGCTTCAGCCCATCCCTATTCCTCCGACACCTTGGCACACGCTGTCTATGGACTTCATAGTAGACATGCCTCCTAGTTTAGGCAAAAACACCATTTTGGTTCTTATAGACCATTTGACCAAGATGGGTCACTTCATCACCATGAAGACGTTGCCCACCGCCGTGGTGTTGGCCCAAACGTTTCTGCAGCATGTGGTACGTTTACATGGGATCCCAGCGATTATCATTACCGACAGAGGAACGCAATTCACTTCAAGATTTTGGAAGGCGCTGTGTGACATAATGAAGGTGGAAGCCCGTCTGTCTACTAGCTATCATCCGCAGACAGACGGCAAAATGGAGAGGCTGAACCAAACTTTAGAGCAATATCTCAGGTGCTTCACATTACTTCACGAGGAAGAATGGAGCACGCTTCTGTGGATGGCTGAGTTTGCGTATAATAACGCTGAGCACTCCTCTCTAGGTTGTTCCCCCTTCTTTTGTCTAACTGGTTACCATCCGAACATGTTACCTTTTGAGTGGCCCGTACACACTAACCACCCTACCATCCAAGAGCACCATGCACATTTGAGGGCAGTGTTGAGGTCAGCCAAGACGCAGTTAGCTACAGCCCAAATGCGTGACAAACTTTACGCTGATAAAAAGCGATCCTCAGGGCCTTCCTATAAGATAGGTGATAAAGTATGGCTGAACACAAAACACCTGAGAATAAAAGGGAAAACACGTCTGAAACCTAAGTTCGTGGGCCCCTATCCCATTGTGGGCATAGTGAATCCTGTGGCGATGAAACTATTACTTCCCTCCTCCTGGCACATTCACCCTGTGTTCCATGTGTCCCTGTTAAGGCCCTGCAACCCTCACACTAGATTGGTCCTAAAACCACAGCCCCTAGATGTAGATGGCCAAGAGGAGTATGAGGTGAGGGAGGTGCTCGATTCCAAATGCATAAGGGGAAAGGTGCATTATCTCATTGACTGGAAGGGATATGGTCCCGAGGATCGATCATGGGAACCGGTTTCTAATCTTCATTGCCCTGGCCTGTTAAGGCGCTTTCATGCCAGGTATCCCACCAAACCTGGCGGACCGTCGAGATGCCGGCCGTTGAGAGGGGGTTCTGTCAGACATCGGCACTGATTGCATGCACCTTGTGGGCTGGTTAAGCACCCCCCCGAACGGTGGTATTATCCGTATGCCTACATCTCCCCTAATGCCCAGGGATACGTGTAAGTGGGCCTTTAACCGGACACTATATAAGCTCCGCCCTAACCGCGTTCAGGTGCTTGTCAATCCTGATCAGCCCTGCAAACCAACGAGACGCTAAGGTGGAACGCTGCCGTCTACATCGAACTCCCAAGCACCGAGACCCTCACGCGCCGCGTTGGTGCGCGGCCCGTGGTACCTAGAAAAGCGCCGGAGTGCGCATTCCGAATCTGGGGTAAGTCAACCACGGCATTTCCTGGTAAAAGCAGAAGCTCGGCTTCTTCACGAGTTCGTGCCAGAGTACGGCACCTTTATGTACTAAGACACAAGCTCTGGTGTGCGCGTTAGTGCCGTTGGGAAAGCCATCGCGGCATTACTTTACTTTTTATGGTTTTGTTTCCTTTGCCGAAAAAACTCTACAAGACAAGAAGAGCAGTTTTGAGCTCCAACTTACTTTCCTTATTTCCCCGATGATTTTGACCTGAACCTCAATGCGCTTGGAGCCGTTGAAAGGCTCGGAGAGCGACGTTCTCTTTATCCCGTTATTGTGGTGAACTATTCCTAGCAAGAGTGCGCTTGGAGCCGTTGAAAGCCTCGGAGAGCGACGCTAGTCTAGTGGGATGTTGCGGTCATCAGCCAGGACTTGGTAACGAATAAAAAAGATACTTACCTGTAAGTGTTAAAACTTGGTAGATACCAACTAGACCTATACTTCTCTGTACTGCTAGATTCCTAGTTTTCCCCTACATTATGTTTTTCTTTTGTTTTCTGAGCACACGGGTTAGGCAGCTGGAGTGAAGCTCCCAACTCTGAGCCAGCTCTCCCGATGGTGTTTGCAGCCACATTGCTACCTGTTTCTTTTTCTCCCTATTTACTTTTCCCTTTTTCCCCTGAGGTGGTGTTACTTGTTGAGTAGTTTTGTTGCTCGCAGGGAATTCCATTGTGGGGATAGGGTTACTAAACATCATCCATCGCTCCTGCTGTATCCGGTATATAAGGTTAGTGGTTAACCTGTCTGTGTTCTGACAGAAGGTCCAGATCTCCTTCTCAGGAGTCTAACCATTCTGACACCTCAGTAGGGACCTCTGTTTCCTCTCATAGGAGGAAAACCTCTCATGAAAGGAAAAAGAGACTGCTCCAGTATAAAGAAGCTCAGCTTAGGATCAGAAGAGAGCAGTTGGCTATAGACAGGGAGTCCCTAGAGCTTCATAGACAAAGAAGAAAGTTGGGACTAGAGTCCCATGGTGGCAGCAACTTCCCTAGTGGTAGGGAAAGGTCTTATGACCATAGAAACCTGAGCAAGATTGTCCCTCCCTACCAGAGTGGGGATGACATCCACAAATGGATTACTGCACTAGAGAGAGCCTGTAAAGTACAGAGGGTCCCTCAGGAGCAGTGGGCAGCAATCTTGTGGCTCTCCTTTGCAGACAAAGGTAGAGACAAGCTCCTCACTGTAAGAGAAGAGGATGCTGATGATTACCAAGTCCTGAAGAGTGCCCTAATAGATGGGTTTGGCCTAACCACTGAGCAATACAGGTTAAAGTTCAGAGATACCCAAAAGGCACAGACACAGGACTGGGTGGACTTTGTAGATTGTGCTACTAAGGCTCTGGAAGGCTGGTTACTTGGCAGTAAGGTGTGTGACTTCAAAGGATTGTATACTTTAATCATGAGGGAGCAGATTCTTAATAACTGTCAGAATCAGTTGCTACATCAGTACCTGGTTGACTCTGATCTGACCTCTCCCCAAGAATTGGGTAAGAAGGCAGACAAATGGGTCAGAACCAGGGTGAAGCAGAAGGTACAGAACCAAGGTGGTGACCAGAAGAAGCAAGATTCCAAAAACTCTGATGCGGGTGGGGAGAAGGGTAAAGACCAGAAGTCTTCTCAAGGTCCCCAAAAATCTGCATCTGGTGGGGAATCCCAATCTACTAAAGGAAAAGGCCAAAAGAAACCTTGGTGCAAAGTCTGTAAGCAAAAGACTCACTATACCAGTGATTGCACCAAGGCCAAAGACTCTAATCCAGCCACCATTGCCCCTAAAGCAACTGTTCCCCCTAGTCCAGCTACAAGTGGTGGTGGAAATACTCAGAATAAGGGTTTAGTAGGGTTGACCCTGGGTACTGAGATGGGCTCTGCCCTAGTCAGAGTGCCAACTCAGGCTGTCCTAGTCTGTGATGGGGGCATGGATATGTCCCCCTTTGTGAGTCCCAATAATTTGGGCAAATACAGACAGCAGCCTTTAATTAATGGAAGAGAGGCTTTGGCATTCAGGGACACAGGAGCAAGTGTCACCATGGTGACAGAAGATCTTGTGGATCCTGGGCAGATTATACTTGGTGAAATGTACCAAGTGACCAATGCTAGCAATGTCAGAACAGACCATTCTCTGGCAGTTGTTAACTTCTCCTGGGGAGGGGTAACTGGCCTCAAGAAGGTTGTGGTGAGTGCAGACCTACCAGTTGAATGCTTGCTTGGCAATTATCTTGAAACCTCAGCTTGGGCAGAGGTGGAGCTCAGGAAACATGCAGAAATGCTAGGGATCCCTGCACATGTCTTTGCTGTGACTAGGTCACAGGCAAAAATGTCAAAAGCTCAACAGGCCCTGGATTGTGGAATAATGGACCAGGTGCCTCCCAAGAGGAGGAGCAGTAGGGTTAAGGCAGTGCCTTCCCCAATGTCTCAGGAAGAAGATCAGTCTTTTGAGGAAGATGATCTCAGGCCTGAAGAAGGAACTGTCCCAGAGGAGCTTGAACCTGATCAGGTTGAGTTCTTGGGGACAGGGGGCCCTTCCAGGGCAGATCTGAGCCAGGAGCAGCTGAACTGCCCCTCTCTTGAACCCCTCAGACAGCAAGCTGCTTCTGAGGCTGCTGGGAATGCTAGTGGCACCCATAAAATATATTGGGATGATGGACTCCTGTACTCAGAGAGTAGAGACCCCAAGCCTGGAGCAGCCAGGAGGTTGGTTATACCTCTGAAGTTCAGGGGCTTCCTATTGTCACTAGCCCATGATATTCCCTTAGCAGGTCACTTGGGCCAGAACAAGACTTTGGACAGAATTGTCCCTCACTTTCACTGGCCCCACATGTCTGAAGACACCAAGGAGTTTTGTCGCTCCTGTGTAACCTGCCAAGCCAGTGGGAAGGCAGGTGGCACCACAAAGGCCCCCCTGATACCACTACCTGTGGTGGGGGTTCCCTTTGAGAGGGTGGGGATTGACATAGTTGGTCCCATGGATCCCCAAACAGCATCTGGGCACAGGTTTATCCTGGTGGTGGTGGACCATGCCACCAGGTACCCAGAAGCCATTCCCCTTAGGACCACTACAGCCCCTGTGGTGGCCAGGGCCCTCCTGGGAATTTTCTCTAGAGTGGGCTTTCCTAAGGAGGTAGTATCTGACAGAGATGCAAACTTTATGTCCAGTTACTTGACTGCAATGTGGAAGGAGTGTGGAGTGACTTATAAGTTCACCACACCCTATCACCCACAATGCAATGGTTTAGTTGAGAGATTCAACAAAACCTTGAAGGGCATGATTAAAGGGCTCCCAGAAAAGCTTAGGCGAAGATGGGACATACTCTTGCCCTGCCTTTTATTTGTATACAGGGAGGTGCCTCAAAAGGGGTTGACTACAGCCCTTTTGAACTTTTGTTTGGCCATCCTGTCAGGGGTCCATTGTGTCTGGTGAAGGAAGGTTGGGAGTTACCTCTCAAACCCCCTAAACAGGACATAGTGGACTATGTACTTGGTCTCCGCTCCAGGATGGCTGAGTATATGAAAAAGGCAACCAAAAACCTTGAGGCTAGCCAGGAATTACAGAAAGCCTGGCATGACCAAAGGCTGTGCTGACTGTTTACCAGCCAGGACAGAAGGTGTGGGTGCTGAAGCCAGTGGCCCCAGCAGCCCTCCAAGACAAGTGGAGTGGCCCCCATACCATTGTTGAACAGAAGGGAGGGGTCACCTATCTGGTAGACCTGGGAACTCCCAGGAGCCCCCACAGGGTGCTCCATGTCAACAGGCTGAAGCCATATGTGGACAGGGCTGACATGGGCTTGCTCATGGCAACTGATGAGGGACAGGAGGAGGAGAGTGACCCTCTCCCTGACCTGCTCTCCCAGAACCCTGATGATGGGTCAGTGGATGGTGTAGCCTTGGTAGGCAGCCTCACTGCCCAGCAGCAAACTGATTGTAGACAGGTGCTCAATCAGTTCAGACACATGTTTTCTCTGACTCCAAGTCAGACCACCTGGTGCACTCATGAAGTGGACACTGGGGACAGTCTGCCTGTTAAAAGTAAGATTTACAGGCAACCTGACCAGGTCAGGGACTGTATCAGGACAGAAGTCCAGAAAATGTTGGAACTGGGTGTCATTGAGCCTTCAGATAGCCCTTGGGCTAGTCCAGTGGTCCTGGTGCCAAAACCTCACACCAAGGATGGTAAGAGAGAGATGAGGTTTTGTGTGGACTACAGAGGCCTCAATGCAGTCACTAGGACTGATGCCCATCCTATCCCCAGGGCAGATGAGCTAATAGATACTTTGGCCTCAGCCAAGTATCTAAGCACATTTGACCTAACAGCTGGCTACTGGCAGATCAGACTAGCTGATGATGCAAAGCCAAAAACTGCATTTTCTACCCCTGGTGGTGCTTTACCAATTTGTGGTGATGCCCTTGGTTTGAAAAATGCACCTGCCACTTTTCAGAGGTTGGTGAACACAGTCCTTACAGGTCTGGAAGCCTATAGTGCAGCATATCTAGATGATATTGCTGTCTTTAGCTCCACCTGGGAGGATCACCTGGTCCACCTCAGAAATGTTTTGGAGGCCCTGCAGAAGGCAGGCCTAACTATCAAGGCCACAAAGTGCCAGATAGGGGAGAGTCAGGTTGTGTACCTGGGCCACCTTGTGGGTGGAGGCCAGGTTCAACCATTGCAGAGCAAAATCCAGACCATCATGGACTGGGTTGCTCCAACTACCCAGACTCAGGTGAGAGCCTTTTTAGGCCTGACTGGGTACTACAGAAGATTTGTCAAGGGGTATGGATCAATAGTGACACCCCTGAATGGCTTAACCTCTAAGAAAATGCCCAAAAAGGTTCAGTGGACAGTTAGCTGTCAAAAGGCATTTGATGACATGAAGCAGGCCATGTGCACTGCTCCCATTCTGCAAAGTCCTGATTACTCCAAGAAGTTAATTGTGCAAACAGATGCATCTGAGTTGGGGGTAGGGGCTGTACTATCACAGTTGAATGATGAAGGTCAGGATCAGCCAGTAGCTTTTATTAGCAGAAGGCTGACCCCCAGAGAGAAACGTTGGTCAGCCATTGAGAGGAGGCCTTTGCTGTGGTTTGGGCTCTGAAGAAGCTGAGGCCATACTTGTTTGGCACTCACTTCCTTGTTCAGACAGACCATAAGCCCCTCTTATGGCTAAAACAGATGAAGGGTGAAAACCCCAAACTTCTGAGGTGGTCCATTTCCCTACAGGGGATGGACTATGCAGTGGAACATAGACCTGGGAGTAACCATGCCAATGCAGATGGACTCTCCAGATATTTCCACTTAGAACATGAAGACTTAACTGGTCAAGGTTAGTTTAATGTCCCTGCGTTTGGGGGGGGGGGTGTAGGAGAGTAGGATCTGCCTCTTATGGTTACCCACTTTTTGCTGGTGTTTCACTGTTTTTCGACTTTAGTCTGGCTGGGGCCCTGCTATCCAGGACCCCAGCCTAGCTGCTTCCATGTACCTTAAGTACACTTCAGATTGGATTCTGGGGTACCCTTATAAGTCCCTAGTATATGGTATACTATGTACCCAGGGCATAGGTACCCCAGAGGCCTACCAGGGGTTGAAGCATGTATTGTGCCACCCCTGGAAGGCCCTCCAAAATGACACCACAGGACTGCTACTACAGCCTGAGTACGGTGGTGCATGCACCCCTTACAGAGATATAGGTTCACTATACCTCACCTATCACTGCACATACAAACCTATCAGTCACCCCTATGGCAGGCCTTATCAATCCTGATGGCAGGGTGCTTGGTTTTATGTGAGAGGGTGCCCATGCATGAGCACAGCCCCTCTGCAGCCTTCGGAATCTCCTCTCCGGGGTTGTCTGTGGTGCAGCCTGACCATATACTCTTAAGTGCATTATATCTAAACGGTAAATGCTAACTTTGGGATGGCTGCACGGAAACATGTTGTGTTTGGTGTCAAACACCTTGGAAACATACCCCCATACCAGTACCTGGTGTGGGAGTATGATCCCACCCTTCTAGAGGGAGAGACATGACAGCACCGGTATACCCGGTACCAACTAAACAGAGCCTGGCATCACAAAATGGATGCTGCAGCCACAGACACGAGTCTGGCCTCCTGCTGCTGACCGAAACTCCGGCAGGGGAGGCCTGGACAATAGGTTTCCTGCCACAGGGAGGTGTTACCACCTCCCAGACAGGCCTTAGTGGATTGGGGCTGGGTGGGTGCACTCTCTGAGTGATTTGAAGTCCTGCACTAGGGGCACATTTGATGTCCTCGTGCATACCCCAGTTCAAACCGGTTGCAGGGGCTACCAGCCCCTGCTCTGGCACGAAACTGGACAAAGGAAATGGGTGTAGCCACCCCTCTTTCCAAACCCTCCCATAGGTGGGCCCCAGAGTTAGTCCAACCCCTTTCCTTAGTATAAGTAAGGGAACCCTGGCAACAGGACTTTAGATATCCCTGGACGAAACTCTGTAGCTGAATCCTGGACCTTTGACACTCTACATCAAGATTAGAGGACTGAAGAATCTCCCTTGGAGTCAAGGAGTGACTCCCCTGCTTGGCAGCCATCAACGAAGCATCTGTCCGGTCTGCATCACTAAAGCTCCCGCCGGACGCCGAAGTCTTTGCATCACCAGAGGTGGATTTCCAGACTTCCTTGAGGCTGCCCTGAGTCCCTAGTAAAGCTGAGGCACGTAGCTGCCATGGGTAACGTGGAACCGTGACCCCTGGATACCAAGCACATTTGCAAGTGCAACAACTTCCTGACATCTCTCAAAGCCGTGCTTTGGCTTCCAAGTAGCCCTAGCCCCGAGCACTAATTGCAGCAAAGATCTCTGGCCTACACTCCACAAGTATCCCGTGGGCCAGCTCCAAGTGCGACCGCTTGAGACTCCTTTGCGATCTCTAGTCCGTTGGCTAGTGGGTCCCCACGAAGGCAACTCTTCAATTGTTTGGGCTTTTCTGGTTGCTCCAGAAGTGCCTTGACTTACCCTTGCTGGGTGAGTCCCTCAGACCTTGCTGGTCTGCACCGCAGCCTTTTCTTTGTTTCCCCATGACTTGCTGTTGCCAAGACTTGTTGGGTCCAATCTGGTCGCCGACACCGCAGCACTTGACAGACTTCGTAAGACAGCTCGATTCCAGCTCCTGGTTGTCGTCGATGCCTCCTGGACCTCGTGGCTGAAGAGTCAAGGCACCCGTCAACTCACCTGAAGCACCCGACAACTGAGGGCATTCGACTATCGTGCCCCTGGTCACTGGCTAGTGACCCAAACTCTGTCCCCTCTGCTTTCAGGTCCTCCTCTTCCTCGATCTAGGCTTGGATCGCACTGGACACTTCCTCTTCACGGCAGCAGCACTTTCCAAGAGGTCGCCATTGAAAACGACGACGATTCCCGACACCTTTTAACACGTATGCACCCGGCTTCCCTGGGTGAGGTAACTCGAGTATTTCGGTACTCACGTGGGTGTGGGCCCTAGAAACTCTTAAGTCTTAAGGGGTTAACTGGAAGTCCTCTCCGAAGTGTCCTTTTTCTTTTAAAATCCAACTGCGACTCTCCCCATAGAAGTTAACGGCGATTCGCAGCTGTGTTCTCACACTGCACGCGTCCCCCGTGGGTCCCCTGTGTCACTACCTTGGGTGGTTCCTTGGGGTCCAAGCACTTCTACAGGCTCTAGGCCTTGTGTCTAGCTCAGTCGTGGTTCTTATACCACTATTTTAGTATATGGTTTGGTACGCCCCTAGGGCTCAAACGTGTATTGTGCTAATAACTGCTGATATTTGCCTTGTAACTTATGTACTTCGAACTCTAGCCTCATAAAGAGACTAGAGGGGTGTGTTTAAGACTAAATACATATATTTTATATATATACCTGGTGTGGTCCTCTTTCATTTGGTCACTCAAGAGATTATAGACTGGTAAAACAAGCTGCTTTACATTCCTCCAAGACTTAGCCTGAAGGCTGCTCTCCATAGCTACCACTAGGATAGCTTTCAATAAAGGTTGTCTTTAACCTATCATCAATAAGGGGTTGTTTGGACTGGTGCAGGGTGCCCACTATAACTAGTGGACAGCATATACCAGGCCAACTTCTCACACAGAGCACCCTTGACTTTTTCAATGTATCCATCAAGAGTGCCGATATTCTTGCCAATGGCAATATTCTTGCCTAGCTTGTGCTTTGCCATCATTAGTCACCTGGAGTGCCAAACAACAGACCCCACAGCAAACAACAGACAACAACGGTGAGTTCTTATAAATAGTTTGGCACCAAAATGAAAGGAGAGCTGGAATCAGGGAAGCAATTAAGTATTGAGCTTATTAAAACTTTACAGTACCTCGAAATGCAGGACCAAGGAGGGTTAGTCCAGCCCAGCCTACTCCGGCTTCTGACGGGTGTGGACAGGCCTGCCCTTGGCCCAGGCTCGTCTCGCATAGTGGGAGCCCTCAGCGCACTTTGTAGTGCTGGATGGGGGTGTGTTTGGCTCCTCCCCCAGCATCGTGTTGGTGCCTCCAGGTGCCGGTCTACCTGGGACAATGAGTGCCTTACAGTCAGGGCAAGAAGCGTCACTGTCCTGCATAGCGGGAGCCCACAACGCGCTTTGTAGCACTTGAAGGGGGTGTGTTTGGCTCCTCTTCCAGCCTCATGAGGGATCCTTCAGGCACAAGTATCCCTGGGACTATGAGTCCCTTACAGGTGTCAGAGCAACAAGCGGCAGCATTCCGTGCAGCGGAAGCTCGCAACTCGCTTTGTAGTGCTGGATAGTGGTGTATTTGGCTCCTCCCCTGGCCTCCCGTTGGCACCTCCATGCACAAGTTTCCCTGGGACTATGAGTCCCTTACAGGTGGCAGGGCAACAAGCGGTGGCGGACTGAGCTGTGTGAGCCTACAATATGCTTTGTAGCACTGGATGGGGGGTGTTTGGCTCCTCACCCGGCATCGCGTTGGCTACTCCAGGCGCAGGAACTCCCTGGGACTATGAGTCCCTTACAGGTGGCAGGTAAACAAGCGGCAGCGGCCCCATCTATTTTGTGGGGGTTGTTATTGCTACTGTTCCCAAAATTCAATAACATTGCTGTATTGATTTTTAATAGTGAACACTTTTTAATCTATCTTCATATTGCATTTTATTCATGATTTTAATGTAAACACATATTAATAGTGCCATTAGAACAATCGTTGACCGCACATGAGCTGTGTGACAAAGCTCAAACTGCATTGCTTTGTAAGAAAGAATTAATTTTGTATTATTGACAAGGTTATATGAATATGTTTCTTTTATGGTCTTCAGCCGAAATAAAGTATTTTTATTTGACTTGACTTGAATAAACTCCTCTGTCCCCTTCTCAAGATTACTCATGCACACAGCTGATTTTCTCTGACTTGCTCTGCAATGTTTCTGCTTCCTCTTCTCTACTGCCAGCCTCAAGTCCTTCTGTGATGTCCTCTATCAATGGCACACCTAAGGTGCTGCTCAGGAATGTTCCCTCCCCTGACTTAAGGTTCATTTGGGTGGTGTTCCTTCCCTGTTGCCAGAGTCTCTATATTATGCATTGAGACAGTGTCACACATCCTTCTTTTTAAAATATTACACTACTTTTTAGGTCGAGTCTAGAGTCAGCGCTCATGCACTGCTCTGCGAGACTTTTTTGTAGTGGAGTATGGAATACAAGCCCCGCCCACTCTCTGCCCATATTTGTCATTGGCTTGTGGCATTGTCCTTCGTAAATGCTGGCTTCTGATTTGTTAATAGGCTTGTTAGTCCCTCCTTAGAACCGCCTTGTCTTCATTTGTAACCTCCCATGGCGACTGGCCCTTTTACTTCGGTTGTTACACGGTACCTGTTGTTTAGTCTTGTAAGCACTATTTTCTTTATTGAGTTTCTTTTACTGCAGGCATGACCAGCTTTGCTTACATTCAGCATGCCATGCCTTTTTTAATGATGTGTTTGGGCACCGCGCTACCTCGTACGGCACCCGGTTTCACGTTTTTTTAATGGATGTGTTCGGGCGCCGCACTGCCTCGCATGGCGCCCGGTTTCATGTTTTTTTTATGGATGTGATCGGGCCGCCGCGCGGCCTCGCACGGCGCCCAGTTTTATGTTTTTTTAAAAATTGGATGTGTTCGGGAGACGCGCTGCCTCGCACGGCACCCGGATCCATGTTTTTTTTATGGATGTGTTCGGGCGCCTCGCTGCCTCGCACGACGCCCGGTTTCATGTTTTTTTTAATCAGATGTGACAAAACACTTAAAAGGTCCCAAAGGCGAGACCTATGGGCTATGCCAATGCTTGTTACATTGGCAGTTCGACACTGAAATTCTATGTGCTGTCCTTCTACAGGTGCGTACTTTTGGGGGCGTTTTGAGTATTTGAATGCCCCATAACCCTGCTGTAGCTCTTGACTACTTCCTCTGCCAACACCTCCACCTACGGACCGCTGAATTTGTATTATTTGAGACCCAGCTGGGATGCATTTTGTCTTTGGTGGTGTTTTTCTGCCTTGTTTGGTGCATTTGTGGCCGAGGACAGCATTGGATGCTAACAAAGCAATTCCTGGCCAAACTGGATGTAAAATGGTTGTTCTATGGTCGTCAAGAGCAGTCTTCCAAATTTTGTGTGTCCACTGTGTTGGACCCATTTCCAGTTTTGTTTTTGGTTGTCTTTCTCAGGTTTTGCTCTCATCCACCTTTTTTCATGTTTTGAATGGCCCAAAATTGCGTATTTTTGGTGTTCTGTACATGCGCAAGATACCTAGTGCGATACATACGATGACTGAAATTGATTGCACCTGGTAAATCCTGTGTATGAATGTGATAATTATTGATTGATCTTATATAGTGGTGTGGTGTTTTTTTGGGTGCAACAACTTTTGCTAATTTACATTACTCCTTGAAATGAAGCTCTTATTCTAGATGAAATTCAAAGTGCAATCAGTATATGTATTGAGTTTTTCCCACTCAGCCATTTGGGAATAGAGGACTGAACAAAGGCAGCCAGGGAGCAAATGGAAGGAGAGAGGAATGTACACGGAGCTCATCTGCTGTCTATAGAAGTGTGAATTCTCTGAGTGGAAGCTTGTTTGCACAGAAAAGTCTTCAGCAGGAGGGTTATGAAAGAGGGCACGACCTCATTTCAAATAATTACTCCCAGTGCCTTTCCTTTATTTGAGAGCTGGTGCTTTTATGAGTTGAACTGGTAGGAATATCAACATAGCACGCCCTGAAATTGCCTGTATCAACATCAAACATTGCTGATTAACTTGAGACAATCATTCCTGTAAATAAAGCAACTCAAGTCTTTTTCCAAGAGCAGGGGGTGGTTGCAGTTGTTAAGCAGTCAAGGCAGTGTTATTATTTAAAATATCTGCTCCTGACCCAGCATGTTCACAGCAAAGCTAGGCTATGTCGGGCTGCGGTCCTCCGAGGATAGATGCCGACCAGCAGCCACTAAATACTTTGGGCTAAATTCACCAAGCTTTTTCCTGAGACTAGTTCTGACTTACTCATAAATTGGTTTGATCACCTCCAGAGGTTGTCAGTGTAAAGTATGATTGCTCCTAAAAAAATAAAAAATAAATAAAAACTTCCTCAAGGGAGACATTCTAACCAGATTTGCTTACCCCAAAAATGAGACCTTCCCTCTTCAGTTTCGTATAAAATAAACAGGGGTTTGGTTTTGCCACAGTATTTAGTCTTCCCGCTCTTCCAATAAAGGCAGTGGGGTAGTTGAATTTTAGAATTTTCAAGTGAATACCTCAAATTCCTTGAAAGAACAAGAAATGTATTTTCCATCTAAAACGTGATCAAATTGTTAAATGTGATCTAATCCAAGAACATGTATGTCAGCACATTCTAGAAACTCGCCTTTAAGGTAGCTTTTGACCGCAGCCAGTGATTTCTGCCTGGGTTTAGTTTGAGTGCTTTATTATAAAGGACATACCATCTGGGTGTGACCTTTTCTTTCTTCTGCCAATTGTTGCAGCAACAGACATCATCAGGTGAGTAACTGCACTTTTAAAAATAAAATACAATATCCCACTTTTGAGTTTTTCTTTTTGAAAATAATAATTAAAAAAAATAAGTTTGACATATGGCTCCATCATGATTCAGAGTTTCAGTGCATTTATCTACTGTGACAGCAGTTGCAGTAAATTAAAGAGACGTCCGCTGGGCTAACTGAGATCTCTAAACTTGGCAGACAGAATACCCTGCCATGGCACAGAGTAAAGTATTCCGCCATGGCGGCGGGACTGAATCTGTCTGGACAAAGTCCAAATTGGGCTACATGGAACCAGCTAACTGAATGCTACACTCACCTTACAAACCTCTCCTCTCTGGAGACATAGGAGAAAGGCTTGAAAAACTGTTTTTATGAATTGTTCCCATGGCTGCCCGCATAGCTATCTCCTAACGTTTTCAATTCCCAAAAAATTGTGAAATTCTCACCTCCCTAAAGACACCCTGCCAGCCATTCCTCAAAAGAGTCACATTCTAAAAAAAATTGAAAAATTTGAATTTTAAATCACACTGGACCATCAGGTAGATATGGTTTAATAATGTAAATACCTAACGGAAGGTTCTTCCCCAAGACATATTTTTGAGATGTACACACATTTGGACTCTTTATAAAGAAGTGTTTCTAAAAATTTGTAGCAATTGCTAAAAATTTGAAAATCAAATTGGCCCGGTAAGACCGGGAAAAATGTCTGTGCTTAAAGACCACTTTTCAGCTGGCATTAGGTGTTGTCCTCCAAACTTTATTTGGTAGCCTACTGGCATATTTGCCTTTTAAAGCACACAAGGCAAGAACTGTTACTCAGTATTCAATGGAATTTAAAGAGTAGGGGGTTTGCCATTGAATCGGAAGTAATATTTGACGCAATTAGTGGTGACTGGTGTGTTTTAAAGCACATTTGGCCCAAAAAGTTTGGTCAGAAATTGAAAGTGTCCATTTAGGTCCTGATTAAAAGTAACACAGTAATCCTTTTCAGGCACAAAAACTGGATCTCAGGTTTGGCATGAATTGCACAGCCCCATGCAATGCGTCCGTGTGATCCTTATCTGTTAAAACTGAATGGAAATTGTATGTGCAAAGAGCATGCATTTCCATTTCTTGCGTCTCACAATTGGGGAAACATACAGGGGCAGATTTACAAGCCCCCTGCGCCACCAGTACGTCACTTTTTGTGACGTACTGGTGGCGCAGGGGGCTGCTCCATATTTACAAGGAGAGGAAAAGCCACCCTGCGTGACTTTTCCTCTCCTTGTAAATACGGCCCATTCACACGCAGCACTTTGCGGTGAAGGGGCGTTCCATGGGTGTTGCTGTGGGTGTTCCCACGCAGCACCCATGGAGCAAGACACATCTCCAGAATTACGAGAAATCGTAACTCTGGAGATGCGTCTAAGCTACGCCACCCTAGAGGTGGCGTAGCGAGCGCACCGAGGAGAAATGTTTTCATTTCTCCTTGTTTGTTCCTCTTTCAATGCGTGCTGCATTCTACAGCACGCATTGAAAGAGGAAAATGGTTGTAGTGATTGTTTTTGTGCAGGAAGGTGCCCTTCCTGCACAAAACAATCTCCCCAGCACGCAGGCATCCTTGCACCACGGTGCAAGGGTGCCTGCGCTGGCATATGGCTGCAGTTTGTGCGCCAGCTCAGGGGAAGCACAAGGATGCGACATATTCTTGTAAATATGTCGCATCCCTGTGCTTTCCAAACTAACGCAACACGGCGCAGCAAAATGACTTGCTGCGCCGTGCTGCGTTAGTTAATTGTAAATCTGCCCCACAATATGTGCGTTATGCCATAGTCAATGGTTCAACACCCAGATTGATGCACAGATTATGCACTGAGGGGCAGATTTACAATTAACTAACGCAGCACGGCGCAGCAAGTCATTTTGCTGCGCCGTGCTGCGTTAGTTTGGAAAGCACAGGGATGCGACATATTTACAAGAATATGTCGCATCCTTGTGCTTCCCTGGCTGGCGCACAAACTGCAGCCATGCGCGGCATGCACCCTTGCACCGTGGTGCAAGGATGCCTGCGTCGTGGGAGATTGTTTTTGTGCAGGAAGGGGCACCTCCGGCACAAAAACAATCACTACAGCCATTTTCCTCTTTCAATGCGTGCTGTAGAATGCAGCACGCATTGAAAGAGGAACAAACAAGGAGAAATGAAAACATTTCTCCTCGGTGCGTCTCAGCTACGCCACCTCTAGGGTGGCGTAGCTTTCAGGCGCATCTCCAGAGTTACGATTTCTCGTAATTCTGGAGATGTGTCTTGTTCCATGGGTGTTGCGTGGGAACACCCACAGCAACACCCATGGAACGCCCTTCACCGCAAAGTGCTGCGTGTATTGAGCCGTATTTACAGGAGAGGAAAAGTCACGCAGGGTGATCTCTCTCCTTGTAAATATGGAGCAGCCTGCGCCACCAGTACGTCACAAAAAGTGACGTACTGGTGGCGCAGGGGGCTTGTAAATCTGCCCCTGAATGTATATAATACCACAGGGCATCGATAATTTGTGGGTTCGCAATTCATGGCAGTGATAGTGGCAATTGTGCTTTTTAAAGTGACTCAGTTGAAAAATCGCCAACCTTTTTAATCATGAGTGCTGCTTCTAAATGAAAACCATTCTGCGCTACTGCCTAACATATGGATTAGATAGATATACATAAAGGGAAGGAATGAGGAAAGAGGGAGGAGTAGAAGAAAGCAAGAAAGGAGAATAATGAAGGGCAGACGGAAAGGAAGGTTGGAGAAAAAGGACGCAAAGAAGGAGAGAAAGACAAGAACAAATGAATGAAAGAAAGAAAAGAGGAAAGTATGACACAAGTAGAAAAGAAACGGAAGAAGGAAGGAGAGAAAGAAAGAATGAAGCGAGGAGTAAAGAAAAAAGAAGGAAAGGATGAATGAAGGAGAGAAGATGAAAGAAAACAAGGACCAAAGGAAATAAATAGAAGGAAAGGAAAGTAGAAAGAAAGAAGAGAAAGATAAAGGAATTGAGAAATGAAGGAGGGGTATGAAGCCCCACATGGTAGCAGGCTTGTGCGAGACAATGACTAGGCTACAGTTTGTAGACTGCTGGAGGGACGTTCACCTTACATTTAGGGAGTCTTGCTTTACAACGCCTCACGGGGCTTATAGCCATCTAGACCCCTTCCTATTGCCGAAAAACGGAACATTGGACATCCAGGGAGTGAAATACCAAGTACGTTTCTTGTCAGACCATGCCCCCTTACTGCTAGATTGCGGGTTGAGGAGACGTAGACAGGACAGCCCGCTGTTGAGGTTGCGGCCGGAGTCACCGGGGGACCAGGAATATAAGTAAGGCTCCCGGTTTTCCTTTTTTACTGATTTTTACAGATAATTACAGACAAAAAACAAAGGGGCATATTTACAAGCCCCTTGCGCCACTTTTGCGCCGCCGTTGCGTCACGCATGTGACGCAGCGGCGACGCAAACCATGTGCCGCATTGCGCTATATTTACAACGTGACGCATCTAGGGAGATGCGTCACGTAGTAAACCCCTGCGCCACATGAAACCTGCGTCAGGTTTCATGTGGGCATACCGGCGCAGGGGGCGTTCCGGCGCAGGAACGCCTCAGAAAAGTGACGCAGTGAAATCTACAAGATTTCACGCAGTCACTTTCCGGCAGCTGGTGCGTCAAATCCTTACGCCTGCTTCAAGCAGGCGAAAGGATTGACGCACCATGTTAGGGATAGGGAAGGTTGGAACAGTGCTGGAGTTGCGTCGCGCTTGCGACACAACTTCAGCACTGCGCAAACCTTCCGCCGGCAGATACGTCACGCATCTGCTTATCCTTGCGCCACGATGCGCCGCATTGTAAATGCGGCGCATCGGACGTGGCGCAAGGGTAAACTTGCGTGACGCATTTTCCCTGGCGCATCCCTGCTGATATGCAGGGATGCGCCAGGGAACGTAAATATGCCCCTAAGTGTTTCCTGTCTGTATTTATTTTTTAAAAGTGGAAACATGCAGAAAAGTGTGCTTCTTG
Organism: Calotriton arnoldi; assembly: GCA_963921515.1. Classification (NCBI taxonomy): domain Eukaryota; kingdom Metazoa; phylum Chordata; class Amphibia; order Caudata; family Salamandridae; genus Calotriton; species Calotriton arnoldi. The sequence continues at coordinate 974,253 of CAWUFW010006559.1, read as the reverse complement.
TGGGTGACTCTCCATGCTGTTTATAGTGATTTCTAGGACAACAGCTGAACAGATAGGCAGCAAGGGAAGTTAAAAATAGGTTGAGATTTCCCTAAATACAGGCATATGTCAACATATATTTGTATTTTAATGCTCATATTTACCTGAAGGTGTAATGTTTTGCTATATTTGGCAGCTTAATTTGCTAAAACGTGAAAGGCAGCAAAGTATGAGTGCATGTTTATCAGTTAAATAAATGTGGAAATATACCATTTTATGACTCCATATATTCACAAAACACAAAATAAATATGGATAAATACCAATAAGACGGGCAAAAAATAAATATGGATAAATACAGACGGAAATGTTAAAAAAATAAATACCATAAAACCAGGAGCCCTAAATATAAGGTAGACATGCAGATGTCTCTGCAGGGCTATTTTTACACCACTTGAACTCCACTGGATCGTGCAGGACTGAATGGGGCACGCTGAAGGTAGTTGATAGTGGTGAAAGCTTCAGCAAGACCTTTGGTAGTAGGAAACAGTTAGAGTGTGAGTTGCGTGAGGGGGAGGAGCTTCTCAGTAGATTACAGCAACAGATGGTGGGGCGGTCTATGGGAGACTCAGTCTGACCGAGGCACAGAGACGGGTGGCAAGCACCTGGGACAGATTAGATTGCCATGTGCGATGGAATTACAGGCAACTACTTCACAGAGAGGGGGACAGGTTGGGATGCATGCTGTCCTTGTTGCTCAATCATGGAAGGTCCCCTGCTGTTGATTCTCTCACTAAATCAACCAGAGGGTGGAATAGCAGAGGGACAGGCAGCTCTTAACTCCCTGCTGTGAGACCACCTGATGGGAATATACACAAACCCGGCATGCAGCGAGTTACCTGCAGTGGCAGAATTCTTAAACGAGATTCCCCGCCTGATGCCGGCCCAGTCGGAGGGGCTAGACGAAGATACAGAATTGGAGGAACTGCAAGAGGCTCTTCCACGTGATGCATGAGACCCAGGGTGAGGCTGTTGAGGCAACATTGGTTGCCTTAGATATCGAGAAGACGTTTGATACACTATACTGGGACTATTTATGGGAGGTACTGTGGCAGATGGGTATGAGTACAGGCTTCTTGACATGGGCCTGCCTTTTGAATCAGGCACCCAGTGCGAGGATGCACACTGGACAAATAGTGTCTGACACCTTCAGAATTGAGAGAGGTACTAGGCCAGGATGCCCACTGTCCCTGTTCCTTTTTTCACTTGCGATGGAGCCATTAGCCATACACCTGGGGGTAAAACTGGGAGACTGAGGTGTGCACGTGGGTGACAGGACAAATGTTGTGTTGAAGTATGCAGATGACACCCTGATATATGTGACGGATCAGGGACACTCAGTGCCTCACCTAATGCAGCTTATGGCTCACTTTGAGTGAGTGTCGGGCTTTCACGTCAACTGCCACAAGATGGTGCTTATCCCCCTGGCATCCCTAGCAGACAGCGAGGAAGCTAGTCTCCCTGCGGTCGGTTTGCCGTGGGAGACACGTCAGTTTTGTTATCTGGTAATGCAGGTAGTGCATGACTCACACCAACAATCCAAACTGAATATGGGTCGGTGTTAGTGGGCCTCATAGCCTCTATACAGTTTTGGAACATGCTACAGTTGTTGGTAATGGGCAGAGGGGCACTATGTAAAATGGTGTTACTACCCCGATGCCTATACGCTATGCAGAATTCATCCTGTGTCCTGCCAAGCTCCTTATCGAAGAGGCAGGATAGATTGTTGGTGTCCCTGGTGTGGACAGGGAAGCGGAGAATGGTTCGGCTAGAGATCCTAAGGCTGGACATTTCTGAGGGCGGACTGGGCCTCCCGGACCTTAAGCTATAATATTTGGCTGATTTACTTCAATATGCAGCATTATGGTGCGATGATGACCTCAACTGGGAAAAGTCGTTTTTCGGTGGATCAGCAGCTGCAGATGACCTCCCCAAGATAACTATGCGGGCTGCAGATCACCCGCGGATACCCCCTTCATAGTCCGACAGGTTGTGCAAGCCTGGGAAAGAGCGGTCGCCCAAGTTCTTAAGCGAGCGCCCTATGCTAAGTTACTTCCCATTTGGTGGCCGTGCCCATTTGTGCACATACGGTACTCCATGGATGTTTCACCCTGGGTGGAGGGCGAATGTCACAGAACAGAAGACCTATATCTGGATGAGAACATCATGACAATGGAGGGGGCAGGACTGCATTAGGGCATAGGTCCCAGGCCAATTTCTGCAGTATGCCAGTGTTTCCTATACAGCCAGAGAGCTGTGGATGAGCTTTCCTGCTGAACCTAGTGAATTGAACACTCTAAAGGCGTTACTGGACCCCGGATCCTCCAATACTATAATTTCCCGACTATACACTGCCCTAAAAAGTGATAGACAGGCAGACTTAACATCCGCTCGAGATAGGTGAGACGGAGACCTAGAGAGCCCCCTCACAGATGGAGAGTGGAGATGCACCTGAGCGCAAGTGCAGGAGGTGGCCAGCAACACCAGGTTTAAGTTGCCACAATTTTATTACATGCATAGAGCAGAATACTTGACACCATAGTGGCTACATAGGGTGTACCCAACATGCACTGCCGTGTGCACAAGATACAGGGCATCCCCAACTGGCTTTGCACATGTCACATGGGCATGCCAATGCACTGGACCTTTTTGGGGGAGATAGTGTGGAAGCTGCACAGAGTGACGGGTATAAAATCTGAATCAAAAGTACAACACTGCTTGGTGGGACTGTTGCCACTACCTAAGAAGGGTTACAGGATGAGATATAAGTTTGCTCAACTGTGACTGTTACTCGCCAAGAAGCTCATTGCAATTCATTGGTTGAACCTGTTGCAGCAGACAGGAAATAAGTGGAGGGTTGACTTATTGGAGTGGGCTGTGGCCAAGGAATGTTGTCTCTGGAAAGTCTGCATAGATGAAAACACGGAAAGGGACCTACAGATCGGGGCCAAAATGGTAGATCTTCTGGGTACCAGTGGCGAAGAGGGAGCAGGCAGCTCTGGCCTGGGCTCTCCCTGGTTGTGATTGAGACAGGCCTCATGGCGTTGAGGTCTCAGGTGCCTCCTGCTGACTCTGCCACACCCCCACACCCTCCTACAACAGCCGACTGGCTTCATTACTTAGACGGGTGAATGGTGCAAACAGAATGAATACACACTGCCTGGAAGGTTGGTTGACTGTGAACCATCAAGAAGATCTTTGGGCACCCTCTGCACCACCTTCCCCCTACACAGGCTCCCTGCACCTAGGCAGACGGTCTACTAAAATTCTTTGAGAGATCATACGTGTGCAATTGTGCATTGCTTCCCCGTCTTTCTAGCCTGTTCCCCCTGCCCCCCCTGATATCACCCCCGCCCCCTCTCCTTCCCCATCCCCTGTTTCGGCAGGCAAATGACGCCCACACTAGACTATCTCCTCTTGGTGGAGACGAGACATTACCATGCTGCAATTTGTTTGTACTATTATTTGTTTGATGTCACTGCGTTGCCCTGATGGCTCTCCTTTTTACAAGTGTATGTGTAGTAACATCTGAAAAATGTGAATAAAGACATTTTGGGAAAAAAAGAAATGAAGGAGAGAAGATGAGAAATAAATGAAAGAAAAATTGAAGCAGAGTAGAAAACGAAATAAGGACCAAAGAGGAGAAGGAGATGAGGAAAGGAAAGAAAGTGAGATGAAGAGAAGGGAATGAAGTAAAGGAGAATAGAAGAAGGCAATAAGGAGAAGGCAGAAAAGAGGAGACAAGGACAGAAAAGAAGAAGTGAAGGAAAGGGGCGAAGGAATGCAGGAGAGACAATGAGAAGGAAAGAAGCAGGGAAATAAAATGAAACGTGATAAAGCAAGAAAGAACCAAAGGAGAGAAAGAAAACAAGAAAAGAAGAGGAAAGACAAAATGAAGAAAAGCAGTTAAGGGAAGAGAAATGAAGGAGGAAAGAAGTGGAGAGAAAGAAAGAAAGAAAGAAAGAAAGAAAGAAAGAAAGAAAGAAAAGAAAGAAAGAAAGAGAAAAAGGAAAGAAGGGGAACAACATTAAGAAAAGAAAGAGAAAAAGCAAAAGTGTAAAAAGAAAGAAATGTAATGCAGTAATACTTTTAATTAGGCAGAACTATAAGAAGGATGATGCTAAGGCACCTACGAATTATTGGTTAATTAGCCACTAGATGTGGGGGAAAAGGTTTTCTCCAAAGTGTTGCTATGCTTGATGAAGACCTGGATGGAAGAAAATAACATTATTCCAATTGAACAAGGTGAGTGCAAAGAAGGCCGCTCAACTCTCGAGCATTGCTTTATTTTATGGGCAATGGCAAGGAAATCAATAGATTTAAGGGGGAAACTAAACTGTTGTTTTGTTGATTTGCGCACCGCCTTCAAACTAGTAGGCTGAAAATTATTGGGGGAAATGCTGAGGAGGCTTGGAATCCACAAGGATCTTCTCTTACTCCTTCAATAGCCAGATAGTCAGAATTGGGCCTGAGTGATATTAAATACTGAAGATACCTTATCAACGAAAATACAGATTTAGAAAAGTCTGTAACAGGGCTTTGTTTTGGCTCATCTATTATTCTCCCTGTTTTTGGCAGATTTACCTAACGCATTAAAGGAAGTGAAAGGTCTATGCCGATGACTTGGTGATGATGGACATGACAGAAATAGGTTTACAAAAGAAATTGGATGTCTTTCATGATCATTGTACAAGGAAACATCTCACTGTTAACCTAGACAAGACTAAGATAATGGTGCTGGGGAAAAGAAAGGGAATGTTTAATGGGTTCCTGGGAGGGAACAAAGTGGATGTGGTTGAAAAATATAAATATTTAGGCGTGTGGTTTGATGCAAAGTTAAATTGGAGAGACCATATTGAATCACTAAAAATTACTGCATTGACTTCGGTATCAGGATTAAAGCAATTCAACCGGATGTATGGTGGGCCCTCCCTACACCTCATATTTGCAGCCTACAATGCAATGCTCTGCCTTCCAATCTCAGTATGGGGTGGAAGATCTAACCTCAGGTGGCAAACTGGATTGGAACTACGAAGAGGGTAAATGTGTGAAAAGACTCCACTCATTACCACATTTAGCTATGATTCAAGTTGGATCAGTGAAAGCAGGAGCTGCTGATCTCCAAATCAGAGTTACAAACACTTGCATATAACTGTGCTTGAGAGGAGACCTGCAGTATTTGAGGGGGAAATCTTCCACTCAGTTTCTGTTGAAAGGTCGGATCAATGACAACAGTTTTCCATATATTCGGGCCTTACCAAACCCCAAGCTCAGGGACGCAGTATTAAAATGTAGGGTTGGGATAAATCTCTGCTACGCAGATAGGAGGACAAAATAAGCAATAATAGATGAGCAGGGTAAGTGCACTTGTGGGATAAAGACAAAATGTAATAGGGCACACATTTTATTCGATTGTTTATGGCTTTTAATTGCGAGGAAAGCATTGTTAAGACACATTTTTATCAAATATGTAAGTCTAAATCATGATCAAGCCCTCAGTTTAGTGGTGAACATGAGATTTTTGAATGGTACGTGCGCAATTGGGAGATTTTAAACTGCTATCATGGGGTTTTTAAAAGATTTGGTAGATAACACGTGTTGCAGCGCAAGCGTGATAAAATGTTTATTATACGCTTACTTGCCTTACTACTCTAACCATACAGGGCCCTTTACGATTGGACAATCTGCAGCATTTCCATTCACCACAGAGGCAATGATCTTCAGATAAATCTTTCTCCGCTGATCGGAGGAATGGAAATTAGGGTAGCCAAATCACCATGTTAGCTGTCAAATAAGGACCATTAATTGACAGCCAACTCATAAATTTGAGATCATATTTAGGTACACCACTCTTAAAACCATGCTATAGAAATAAACAATAACAACGGGTAGACCCAATCTACTGAAGAAGTTAAGTTGGGCAAGAATGATGCAGACCAGAAGCTGGGTTACTGTATTAAAGATCAAAAATGTATAGCCATTAGCAGTCTTTTGAGAATTTCAGTTAAGAATATCACAACTTGCATTAAAACATGAAACATTTAGGCAAGGCTTTGTCGGATGGTTATTTATCAGAATCATGTTACAAAGTTACAGAGTCCCACTGTCATTAAGGCAGAAGGATAGATCATTGTCTAACAGCTCAAAATACTACACGGAAGAGGAAAGGGTTCAAACTTATATTTCATTGAGGGTGAGCCCATTAGCATAAACAAGGAGATAAAAGGAAATGAAAAATGAAAATGGCTCAGCAAAGAAGGTATCGATCTATCAGCTACCGACTGTAGCATCAGCAAAGCAGTCCAAAAGTAAAAAGTTAGTTCTTAGTAATCATCAAAAATCGATCAGCATAGAGCCCAGGTCTCAGAGTAGGAAAAAATAGAATGGTGTCTGCGATGCCCCTCCTTAGGGGTTTCTTCTTTTATAAGGTCTCTAACATTGTCCCAGTGATGTAGCATCACACCACCGTCAGAAGACTATCGTATGTTCAAATTCACATAATGTCATCTAGGGCACTTGCAACAGTGAGATACTTTCCTATACTAGTCATGAGAAACAAAAGATTTGAGTGTCCACATAAGCCTAATATTGGTAAAAAGAAATACAAAGTGTCCATCTATAGCTACAGCTGAAATCCTGTTCCAACAGGAATATTTCTCTGTGAACATTGAAGAAACATTTAAGAATGTTGGGGTATATACATGTACGGAACAAATAAAGCAATGTTTTACTAGTGGTAAATGGTCCATTGTATTAGGTCTGGGGAAAAGTCAGCATTAGAGAAAAAGCATTTATATAACTTTAAGTTAGCATCACATGTTTTAAAAGAAATAAGCTCTAAATCAACTCAAATATAGTGAATTAAAATCAATTTGAATAAGGAATATGAAGAACTTTCACCAAAGATTATTACATTTGAATAGCTAATGTTAGAAATACCCTAATCCCTTAATTTTGCTCAACATTCATATAAGTGCACAATTTTGTAAGTTCATACTATGTTAGACATCTTTTGCCGTGTTTCCCCTGAGTTTTTGCTTTCTGACCTCCCGGTCTTGACTCTGTTTTTGCTGGCGTAGTGTTTCTGCGCACTTTTCTCACTGCTGATCAGTGGTAAAGTGCAAGTGCTCCTGTGGTAAATTGTGTTATGGATTGGTGTTTTTCATGATTGGCCTGTTTGATTTATGTTTTAGTCCCTAGTAAAGTGTACTGCGTGTGCCAGGGCCTGTAAATCAAATGCTGTTGGTGGGCTGCAGCACTGGATTGTGCCACCCACACAAACCCCGTAAAAGGTAACTCTGGCCTGCCATTGCAGAGCCTGTGTGCAGTCTGGTACTGCCATGTCGACTTGGCAAGTGCACCCACTTGCCAGGCCCTAACCTTCCCTTTTCTTACATGTCAGTCACCCCTCAGGTAGGCCCAAGGTACCCCTGTGGGCAGGGTGCAGTGTATGTGAAAGGTAGGACATGCCCTGGTGTGTGTGGCATGTCCTGATAGTGAATTACTACCCATTTCGTTTTTCACTATTGCAAGGCTACCTGTTCCCCATAGGACAGAATGGGGAGTTTGTTTATAACATCTTATAAACATTACTGGCCCGGGAATTAGGTAGGAAAATAGAGTTTAGTATGCCTGAACTCAGTATCTAAAGATGCATCTTTTAGTTAAGGTGATTTTTACAATCTGTGTTTGAAAATACCACTTTTAGAAAGTATTTTTCTTGCTCAGTCATCCCGTGTGCCTCTGCTGGAATGGGGATTGTCTGTCTGGGTTTTGGATGACAGAAGGCTGGGGAGCAGGAGTGTGCTCCAGATAGTCTAGGTGGGTCAGGAAAGGGCTGAATAGACCTGGGCTGCAATGGGGGAAGGGGGAGGAGATTTCCTTGCACCTCAAAGGGCCTGGTCTGCCTCTGACCATGCCGTCTCCACCTCCTGCGAGGAAGTCACACCAGAGAGGGCAGAACTGGTTCTGGTTGGGCACAGACACTCTCTGCCTAAGAGATCAAAGGATTTTGGGATATAAATATTGGGGCCCAGATCCCTGACTTTTAGAACTCTTTTGGACCAAGTAGACTGCCAAGAAGAAGAGCTGGAGAAGCTGTGAGGAGGAACTACCACTTTGCTGTGTGCTTTGCTGTGTTGGCCTGCAGTGGCTGCTTCTGTCTTGGGCAGTGAAAGGACTGGACTGGACTTTCTGCAATCTACTTTTGTGAGTTTCTCCAAGGGCTTGAGGTAGAGCTTGCCCCCTGTTCAAGAAGTCTCAGGCACAGCAAAGACTTCAAGCTCTTCTACCCTCAGCACTGGGAACTGTGTGTTTTGTGCTGCAACAGAAGAAAAAGCCACCTGATGCCGTCTACGACGCCGCTGCCGACTCCGTGTCCTGAAGGCACCGCAGAGGGCACTGCCGCAACGCTGCACCGCGACCCTGGTCTCACCGACGATGCCTGCTGACGCCACCGAGCCGCTGCTCGCACCGCGACCTGTGGGCACCGCACTCCGCACCGCCTCGCTTCACGACGACGCCTTGGTATCCCCGACGCCGCCGCTCCATGCCGAAATCTACGCCGCTGCTTGCACCGTGGTTCGAGGGCACCGCTCGTAAAGTTACACGATGCACCGCCCTCATCCCGCACCGCAGCTTTGGCCTACCGACACCAGCGCCATCGACTCCAGTTCGTCAGCTGACGACAGCGCTTTAGCAACAACGACGCCGCTGCTTGCACCGCGACCTGCCAGCACCACGACGAGCACCGCATTCACTTCGCACGGCGACCCTGGTCTCACTGACGACGCAATCTGACTCCACCACCGAACCGCTGCTCGCACCGCGACCTGAGGGCACCACACGCCGCACCACTGCACTTCGCACCGCAGCACCCAACGCCTGCCGATGCCAGCGCTCCTGACTTCAACAGAGAGGAGTTCGATCTGCAATGCGTGTGACTTCGAGGGCCCCGACGACTCCTGCACCGATCTCTGAAACCGACGCCTGCGGACATCGTGTTTTCGGAAGCTCAACGAGAGGTCGCCGACGCCCTACATTTCTAAAAGGTACTGTTTGCGGGTCTTCCCAACGCCGTAGCTGGCCTGCGATGCCGCGGTCAGCCAGAACTGTTTGGATTTGTTTGTTCACGACGCCGGGATAGCCCCGGACGGAGCTATCAACATCAAGGAACTGTTTTTCAAGCATATTTTGATAACTGAAGATTTTTAAGTACTGTTTTGTGGATTTTTATCGTTTTTGGTCTTGTCTTAAGTATATAAAAATATTGGATATTTTTCTAAACTGGTGTGGTGTCCTTTTGTAGTGCTTACACTGTATTACTGTTGGTTATGTGCAAATGCTTTACACACTGCCTCTAAGATAAGCCTGACTGCTCGTGCCAAGCTACCAATGGGGTGAGCAGGGGTTATTTTAGGAGTGTAACTCCCTTATCCTGACTAGAGTGGTGGTTTCTGCCTGGCTTTGGCGCATGCCCTAGCCTACCAAAAATCCAATTTCTAACATTGGTTGTCAGCGGTGAGGATAGGACTTGCGTTTGCACTTGACTTACAGTGATTGGTGTGCACTACTACCATATCGCAGACCATTACGAGCCACATACTGGTTCTTTTTCTTTTTAGCCTATTTTTGATCTTGCCAGTTTGAACTTGCAACTTCATCATGCCTGAATCAAGAGCATCATCTGTTGCATCCCTGGAAATTGCCTTTGAGGAGGATAGGTTGGAATCCTACAATGTTAGGGAATTGAAATCAATTTTCAAAAACCTAAAAGTCCAAGTCAGGGACCTCACGTGGAAGGAGGAGCTACAAAAGGTGCTGAGGGCCTTGGTAGCAGCCAGACATGCCAGCGAGCAGTCTGGTGATCTCAGTGGAGAGGCGGAGGAGCCTATTCCTAGGGTGGATGTGCTTTTGGGAGGGGGGGACCCTCCAGGCCAGGCAGCAGTGGCCTGTCCCCAGGAGAGCTGGAGGACAGGCGGGAAGCAAGGAGAGTGACAGCAGAACTGGAGAAGCTTAAGTTAGCCATGGAGGAGAAAAGGATGATGTTAGATCATGAGTTCAGGATAAAGGAGCTGGATCAGAGGAGTAGAGCCAGCTCAGATGGTGGCAGCAACCCGTCAAGACAGGCAGACAGGATTGTGCACATCCATAAGAATGTAGGCAAAGAATTCAAGAAGGGGGATGACATACAAAGGTGGTTTCAGGGTTACGAGGCAGCGATACACATGAATGGGGTCCCTGAGGAGAATTGGGGAGCAGGATTGTGGCCTCTCTTCTCAGAAGAAGCAAGGGATACTTTAATAGCTTTGGGTAAGGGGTATCACCTCACCTATCCAGACATGAAGGACGCCCTTCTCACTAAGTATGGTCTCACTCCTGAAAAGTACAGGGATCAGTTCAGGTCCAGCAAGAAGTCCGATGCCAACACTTGGTTGGAATGTGTAGATATGTTTTGCAGGTCACTGGATGGCTGGGTGAAGGGCAGTAATGTGACAGATTTTCAGGGGCTCTACAATTTGATTGCATGGGAGCACTTGTCTAGTCTATGTTTTGCAGATCTGTGCCAGCACCTAGTTGATAGTAAGCTGACTGACCACAGGAAGCTTGCTATGGAGGCGGACCGCTGGGTGAGTACCAGGCTCCACAGGAAAGCATATGGGGGAGTATCAGCCAAAGGTGGGCAGGGACCCCAGCAGAAAAGTGGGGGGGACAAGGGTAAAACACAGAGTTCTCTAAAGGGCCCCAAACTAACACCCAGGGTAAACGTTCACATCCCCCAGGAGATAAAAAACAAGGGGTCCCGTCAGGAAAGCCTGCCGAGACCGGCCCGCAAGTGTTTTGCATGTGACCAGGTGGGTCACATGAAGGGGGACCCCAAGTGCCCTAAGGGGGCACAGCCATCCACCGGTGGGCAGTCCAAGGTGTTGGCTAGTGTAGCGCTTGGGGAGGAGAAGTACCCACAGGAGGGTGGGGACCCCGCAGAAATGACCCTCGTCTCACTAGGGGACAGTGAGATGGTCCCAGGAAACCTGGTGCCCCCTAACACAAAGAAATACAGCACCTGGGTGACCATCAATGGAAAAAGGTTAGAGGCTCTCAGAGATACTGGAGCCAGTGTGACCTCAGTCCGGTGTCACCTGGTCTCTGAGAAGCAGGTAGTCCCAGGGGCATTCCACCAAGTCATTGCGGTGGACAATTCAGAGCGCCAGTGTCTGGTGGCGCAGGTTCCCTTCGAGTGGGGGGGTCTCAGGTCCCTTGAGGGTGGTTGTGAGCCCTTCCATGCCTGTATTGTCTGCTAGGTAACGACCTGGAGCAGTCCTTATGGAAGAATGTTGAGCTCAGGTCTCACTTGGAGATGCTTGGGTTGGCAGAGTGGGCATGCGTGTCCACTAGGTCAATGGCGGCCAGAGAGAGTGATCAAGAGGACTTGGAGCCTGAAACAGTGGCCCAAGTACCTGCCAAAAGACAGGGCAAGGGGCGTGGGAAACCGGCCCCTGAAGTTCCCATGGACCAGCAGGCGGCGGACCTTGAGGGGGACGCCCCAGTGCCTACAGGGGAGCAGGTAGCTGAACTGGGGGACATCTCTGAGCTGACTCATTGGCAGCAAGAAGGGGGTCCCAGCAGGGAGGAATTCTGCAAGGAGCAGAAGGAGTGCCCTTCTCTGAAGGGTCTGCGGCTGCAGGCTGCAGACCAGGCAGCTCGTGATCAGTCCGGATCACATTGGATCTACTGGGAGAATGATCCCCTGTACAGTGAGCCTAAGGTCGCTGAGCCTGGGTCAGCCTGTGTGCTGGTGGTACCCCAGCGCTTCAGGACCTTCCTACTGGGTCTGGCTCATGACATGCCTTTGGCAGGACATTTGGGGCAGGACAAGACCTTCGACAGGCTTGTCACCCACTTCTTCTGGCCCCAAATGCGAAGGCAGTCAGATGGACATTGCAGGTCTTGCCAAACTTGCCAGGCAAGTGGTAAGAGTGGGAGGAAGGTCAAAGCTCCTCTCCAACCTTTTCCAGTGGTTGGAACCAGTAGCGGCTCCTGGTGGGAGGGCTGCCGGGCGGTGATGCGGGGGAGGGCCAGGGTGGGGGGTAGTAAACTCTGGAATAGGTCCGAAGGGAGGTAAGTAAACACATAAATAAATAAAACTAATTTCGTTGCGCGCGCTGCATCGCCAAATGCGATGCAGCGCGCGCACTGAAATTCATTTTATATATTTATTTGTTTATTTACCTCCCTTTGGACGTATTCCAGAGTTTACTACCCCCACCCTGCCCCTTCCCCACCCCGCGTCACCGCCCGGCAGCACTCCCACCTGGAGCCGCTATTGGTTGGAACGCCCTTCGAAAGGGTAGGGATGGACATTGTGGGGCCACTGGATCCCAAGACAGCCATGGGCAACAGGTACATCCTGGTCTTGGTGGACCATGCCACCCGGTACCCGGAGGCAATGCCTCTCAGGACAACGACGGCGCCAATGGTGGGCCGGGCGTTAATGGGGATCTTTTCCCGAGTGGGGTTCCCCAGAGAGGTGGTTTCTGACAGGGGGACCAATTTCATATCCAAGTACATGACATCCCTGTGGAAGGAGTGTGGTGTAACCTACAAGTTCACCACCCCTTACCACCCACAAGGTAACAGTCTGGTGGAGAGATTCAACCAGACCTTGAAGGGCAGGATTAAGGGTCTAACAGAACCAATGAGGCGTAAGTGGGACGTCCTCTTGCCGTGCCTTCTCTTTACATACAGGGAGGTACCACAGAAGTCTCTTGGGTTCAGTCCCTTTGAGCTTCTGTATGGTCACCCTGTGAGAGGACCTCTGAGTTTGGTGAAGGAAGGCTGGGAGGCAGCTCACAGGAAAACTCCCCAGGATGTGTTTAGTTACATGCTGGCCTTCAGAAACCCCACTGCCCGCTTCAGGAAACTCGCACAGGCGAACCTAGAAGCCAGCCAGGAAGAAATGATGAAGTGGTATAACCAGAATGCCACTCTGGTCGAATTTCAACCTGGGCAAAAAGTGTGGGTCATGGCCCCAGTGGAACCTTGTGCCTTGCAGGACAAGTGGACTGGGCCATTTGAGGTGGTGGAGCGCAAAAGTGATGTCACCTACCTGGTGGATTTGCGGGCTCCAAGGAACCCTTTGAGGGCCCTCCACGTGAACCACCTCAAGCCCCACTTCGAGAGGTCCGAAGTGAGCATGCTCTAGGCGACAGATGATGGGGTGGAAGAGGAGAGTGAACCTCTCCCTGACCTCCTGTCTACCTAGGAGCATTATGGGTCAGTGGAAGGTGTGATCCTCTCCCCTACACTGACTCCAGAGCAGCAGAGCGACTGTCACCAGTTGTTGGGACAGTTTGCCCCACTGTTCTCCCTGACCCCAGGTGTTACTCACTGGTGTACCCATGACGTGGACACTGGTGACAGCCCTCCTGTGAAGCACAAGATTTACAGGTTGACTGACCGGGTCAAGGCCAGCATTAAAGAGGAGGTCTCTAAGATGTTGGCGTTAGAGGTGATCGAGCCTTCCAACAGACCTTGGGCCAGCCCAGTGGTCTTGGTCCCAAAGGCTGCTGCGCCCGATGCCACTCCAGAACTGCGGTTTTGTGTGGAATACCGTGGGCTCAATGCCGTCACCAGGACTGATGCACACCCCATCCCCAGAGCTAATGAACCTATTGATCGGTTGGGAGCTGCCAAGTTCCTCAGCACGTTTGATTTAACGTCTGGGTACTGGCAGATTGCCTTAACCGATGGGGCCAAGAAGAGGTCAGCATTTTCAATCCCAGAAGGACATTACCAGTTCCGGGTGATGCCCTTTGGGTTGAAGAATGCCCCTGCCACCTTTCAGAGGTTGGTCAACCAGTTGTTGGCTGGGCTGGAGGATTTCAGTGTTGCCTACCTGGATGACATCGCAGTGTTCAGTTCCAGCTGGGAAGAACACTTGCAGCACTTCAGTGAAGTGTTGAAGGCGCTGCAGAGGGCCGGCCTCACGATCAAGGCTAGTAAGTGCCAGATCCGGCAGGGTTTGGTGGTGTACTTGGGACACCAGGTAGGAAGCGGCCAGGTGGCGACCCTACAACCCAAGATTGACACCATTCTGGCTTGGGAGCCCCCCAAGACCCAGACAGAGGTGAGGGCCTTCTTAGGACTCACCGGGTACTACAGGAGGTTTGTTAAGGGGTATGGCACCATTGTTGCCCCCTTAACAGAGCTGACATCCAGGAAGCAGCCCAAGAAGGTGATCTGGACTGAGTCCTGCCAGAAGGCTTTTGATGCCCTGTAGGCCGCCATGTGCACGGCACCCGTGCTCAAGGCCCCCAACTTTTCCAAGGAATTTGTTGTGCAGACTGACGCTTCAGAGCATGTAGTGGGAGCGGTGCTCTCACAACTGAACGAAGAGGGCCTAGACCAGCCTGTAGTCTTCCTTAGCCGGAGACTACTCCCCAGGGAACAGAGGAGGAGTGTCATAGAAAGGGAAGCTTTTGCTGTGGCCTGGGCACTGAAGAAGCTGAGACCATACCTTTTTGGGACTCACTTCCGGGTTCAGTTAGACCACAGGCCCCTCAGATGGTTGATGCAAATGAGGGGTGAGAATCCAAAACTGCTGAGGTGGTCCATCTCCCTACAGGGAATGGACTTTACGGTGGAACACCGTCCTGGCACAGAACACACCAATGCAGATGGTCTGTCCAGGTTCTTCCGCCTTAGTGAAGAGAACTCCCAGGAGGGTGGGTAGTTCTCCCTACTTTCAGCTGGAGGAGAACTGTGTTAGACTTGGCATCTTTTGGCGTGTTTCCCCTGAGTTTTTGCTTTCTGACCTCACGGTTTTGAATCTGTTTTTGCTGGCGTAGTGTTTCTGCGCACTTTTCTCACTGCTGATCAGTGGTAAAGTGCAAGTGCTCCTGTGGTAAATTGTGTTATGGATCGGTGTTTCCATGATTGGCCTGTTTGATTTATGTGTCAGTCCCTAGTAAAGTGCACTGCGTGTGCCAGGGCCTGTAAATCAAATGCTGTTGGTGGGCTGCAGCACTGGATTGTGCCACCCACACAAACAGCCCGTAAAAGGTAACTCTGGCCTGCTATTGCTGAGCCTGTGTGCAGTCTGGTACTGCCATGTCGGCTTGGCAAGTGCACCCAGTTGCCAGGCCCTAACCTTCTCTTTTCTTACATGTCAGTCACCCCTCAGGTAGGCCCAAGGTACCCCTGTGGGCAGGGTGCAGTGTATGTGAAAGGTAGGACATGCCCTGGTGTGTGTGGCATGTCCTGACAGTGAATTACTGCCCATTTCGTTTTTCACTATTGCAATATTGTTCCCCATAGGACAGAATGGGGAGTTTGTTTATAACATCTTATAAACATTACTGGCCCGGGGAATTAGGTAGGAAAATAGAGTTTAGTATGCCTGAACTCAGAATCTAAAGTTGCATCTTTTAGTGAATCTTTTAGTTTACATTCTGTGCTTGATAATACCACTTTTAGAAAGTAGGTATTTTCTTGCTCAGTCATCCCGTGTGCCTCTGCTGGAATGGGGATTGCCTGTCTGGGTTTTGGATGACAGAAGGCTGGGGAGCAGAAGTGGCTCCAGATAGTCTAGGTGGGTTAGGAGAGGGCTGAATAGACCTGGGCTGCAATGGGGGAAGGGGGAGGAGATTTCCTTGCACCTCAAAGGGCCTGGTCTGCCTCTGACCATGCTCTCTCCACCTCCTGCCAGGAAGTCACACCAGAGAGGGCAGAACTGGTTCTGGCTGGGCACAGACACTCTCTGCCTAAGAGATCAAAGGATTTTGGGATATAAATATTGGGGCCCAGACCCCTGACTTTTATAACTCTTTTGGACCACGAAGACTGCCAAGAAGAAGAGCTGGAGAAGCTGTGAGGAGGAACTACCACTTTGCTGTGTGCTTTGCTGTGTTGGCCTGCAGTGGCTGCTTCTGTCTTGGGCAGTGAAAGGACTGGACTGGACTTTCTGCTATCTACTTTTGTGAGTTTCTCCAAGGGCTTGAGGTAGAGCTTGCCCCCTGTTCAAGAAGTCTCAGGAACAGCAAAGACTTCAAGCTCTTCTGCCCTCTGCGCTGGGAACTGTGGGGCTTATTTACAAGCCCCTTGCGCCACTTTTGCGTCACTTTTCCCATGTTAAAAATGATGCAAAAGTGGCGCAAGGGGCTTGTAAATCTGCCTCTGTGTGTTTTGTGCTGCAACAGAAGAAAAAGCAACCCGACGCCGTCTATGACGCTGCTGCCGACTCCGTGTCCTGAAGGCACCGCAGAGGGCACCGCCGCAACACCGCACCGCAACCCTGGTCTCACCGACGATGCCTGCTGATGCCGCCTCCGAGCCGCTGCTCGCACCGCGACCTGTGGGCACCGCACTCCCCACCACCTCGCTTCACACCGCCGCCCTGGTATCACCGATGACGTCGCTCCACGCAGACATCGATGCCGCTGCTTGCACCGTGGTTTGAGGGCACCGCTCGTAAGTTACACGACGCACCGCCCTCATCCCGCACCGCAGCCTTGGCCTACCGACGCCGGCACCATCGACTCCAGTTGGTCAGCCGATGACAGCGCTTCAGCAACAATGATGCCGCTGCTTGCACTGTGACCTGGCAGCATCGCGACGAGCACCACATTCACTTCGCACCGCAACCCTGGTCTCACCGACGATGCCATATGACGCTGCCACCGAGCCGCTGCTCGCACCGCGACCTGAGGGCACCGCACACCGCACCGCTGCACTTCGCACCGCAGCACCCGACTCCTGCCGACGCCAGCGCTCCTGACTTCAACAGAGAGGAGTTCGATCTGCAACGTGTGTGACTTCGAGGGCCCGACGACTCCTGCACCGACCTCCGGAACCAATGCCTGCAGATGCCGTGTTTTTGGAAGCTCAACGAGAGGTCGCTGAAACCCTACATTTCTAAAAGGTACTGTTTGCAGGTCTTACCGACACTGTAGCTGGCCCGCGACGCCGCGGTCAGTCAGAACTGTTTGGATTTGTTTGTTCACGACGCCGGGATAGCCCCGGACGGAGCTATCGACATCAAGGAACTGTTTTTCAAGCATATTTTGATAACTGAAGATTTTTAAGTACTGTATTGTGGATTTTTATCATTTTTGGTCTTGTCTTAAGTATATAAAAATATTGGATATTTTTCTAAACTGGTGTGGTGTCCTTTTGTAGTGCTTACACTGTATTACTGTTGGTTATGTGCAAATGCTTTACACACTGCCTCTAAGATAAGCCTGACTGCTCGTGCCAAGCTACCAAGGGGGTGAGCAGGGGTTATTTTAGGAGTGTAACTCCCTTATCCTGACTAGAGTGGTGGTTTCTGCCTGGCTTTGGCGCATGCCATAGCCTACCAAAAATCCCATTTCTAACATACTACAAAATAAATTTTTCATTTTTCATAAACTATAAAAGCTTTAGTATTACTATGTAAAATTTCAAGACCGTACCTAGTTTTGCACTGACTTTTCTAAATGGAGCATTCTAACAAAAAGCATTAGAAACACTGGGCCACTTTATTAACAGCACAATTTCAGCTTTAACAAACAACATTTTCATAAGTAACTCTCATTAGTGCAATTCGTTTATATGTATTAGTATGCTTTGTATCACATATAGTGAATTAAAATAATTTTGAATTGAACTTTCACCAAAGATTATTACATGGAAATAATTTATATGTATTAGTATGCTTTATATGTTTTCTTCATCTTGCATTTTAAAGCATGCTTTTACGGTGCTTCTACCATACTTGTCTCATTTTCATGTGTCACTGTGTCTAACGTGTGCAAAGTACACTTTTAGTTGTTTATGTCTTTAATCAGTAAATGTGTTGTGTATTATGATTCTTAAAATCTTGCTTAATCACCCATAAGGGTTTGGTGGGTATTTATGGGATTTCCCAATTCCTTTCTATTTTTCTCTATTGTATGTATTACCTATTGTATGTATTTTTAGCTTTTTATTGCATGTATTATCATAGGATGCATTTATCGTGGTTTCAATAGACTCCTGTCTAATTAAACAAAGCTTTTGACTGAATGGCAGTAATACTCTCAATAATGACTCTTTGGTAGGAAGTCATTGAAGCAATACATTTTCAGGGTGGTTTTCAGAGAGTTTTACAAACAATATGTGCTGAGGCATTTATTTATTTTCAGGCTTTTTATCAGGAAGCAGTTGCCCACTTGTTTATTTAACTAGAGAGTGGAATGAATCCTGCTTCTGAACCATAAACCGGGCCTCACAAAAACAGACTCAGAGTGCTTTTAGGTGCAGCATTAGAAGATCAGCAGTTAATTGCTTCTGAACGCTGGGCATCGAGCTACTCCAACACAGCCTGTGAGCTACTGGTAGTGGTGGGCAGAGCTTGTGGAGTTTCACACTACAGAATACCGCAGAGTTACATGAAAATCCCACGAGATTCTGTGGAGTTCTGCGAACAGTCGGAATTCGGCACGTAACGCTGCTCGCTCAGATTTTCAGTGCCGGAAGCTTGTTCTGCACAATCATCATGAATGGCACCATGTGGCACACCAAAGGGCACTGCTTCTTTGCTGCCACTCGAGCAGCAGCTTTCTCACAGCAAATGGTCGTGGGCACCTGCGACCACTTGCGTTGAGCAAATCTTGCCGGGTGCCCTCATACCACCCAATAATCGCTCGGGACACCAAGATTATGGTTTTCTTTCCACGCTTTATTCCATATAACAAAACACAGCAGCCAGAAAAGCACTAAAAAACGTTTTCTGTCCCAACATTATAGGAAAACATCAGAAGAAAAACGAATGAAGTCCGCAAAAAGACTACAAATCCCATCAGTCCATAGGGGGATGTGGTAGCATAGTCCTTCCATAGTGTCAGTACTGGATAGAAAGGGTGCCCATTTTGTGTAATCCCCCTCTTTCTTCGCTGCTTCGCAGCCAGTTAAGTTCCATTTTTGCTTTTTCTTGATATATATGTTTAAATTAATTGCTGGTTGAGTTTTTGATAGTTGCTATCTAACGCTGAAGGGGAACGCGTGTATGTGATTGATTCCACCTGATTTTCTCCTTTCAGGTTCCCCTCACGACTGCGGGAGCGTTCTTCGCTCCTTACGTGGCCGGCCCACTTGTAGCGGTGCTTGACGCCCGCCAGGGGGAGCTCTCGCGTCTCGTTGCTCCCGCGGCGCGGTTCCTTCAGTTGAGGAGCCGCGCTGCGTGAGCTGCATCGCCGGAGCCTGTCCCCCTGCCGCCACACCAATTACGCCCTGCGGGGTCCATATTATCACTAAGCAAACACTTCTGTCTAACGCCCGCTGGGGTCTGTACTTGCGGTTTGACCGCGGAATCGCCTGATGGCAAGTCTGCACAGGATTCAACAGCTGCTTGCATTGAGCGCGCCGGGTGGCGGATCGGCCTCGTCAGTTTCCTGAAGGCCGGCATGCTCGGGGTGAGTGCAGCCCCTAGCGGCCCTGTCCCGCACCAAAGAGCATTGCAGTCCACAGGTCTGCCCAAAATCAGGTACAGGCTTAGTCTGCCTCACGATTTCTAAGGGTCCATTCCCTGCTTTACTGAGTACTCCTCTTCCTGGCCCAGCTACCTAGCATTCACGTTACCAGTGACAGGATAGAGCAGGGGTCTTATTATGAGGAGGAAGAATCTAGTCAATACCTCCCTTTGGATGATGATTTTTTTGAGGCGGTAGATAGTTCAATCTACAGGTGTGTCAATGAGGTGGTGGGCCCCATGGAGGAGCGCCTTTCCAACCGTATTGTGGTGGAATGCGCCAAATTGGCGCAGGCCCACCTAGGAGCACCTACCCCCATTCTGACCCCGCTACCAGAAGGGGGTCCCCCACCACCGAAGAAGGTATGTGGTGAAGGTGGTTCAGAAGTGGCGCAGGGGGTGGACAAAGATGCCTTTGAGCGCCTGAGGAGCGCTTTCCTGGCTAAAGCTGTTCCACTTTCCCCTGCGCCGCTTCCAACGCCGGAGCCTCCGGGTTCTATTGCACCTGGGTCCTCATCTAACGACGGAGGTTCCCCGGCAGATACCGACGATGAGGAAGGGGCTTCGCGTTCTTGGCGCCCGGCTGGTTCTTCGGTCACGTTGCCTCAGGATGACATGGGTATGCTGGATCCGGATGAGATTGTTTATCCGCGTTCCGCGGCCTGAGCACCTGGGGACAAGGTGGCCAAGTTCGTGGCGGGCCGCCTCCGCAAGCCACTCGAGAGAGAGGCAAGGGGGTGCCTAAGGGCGGAATGTCCACGACCCACATTAGAGGGGAAGGTAGCCCTTACACCGGAACTGGACTCCAAGATGGCTACATTTCTGGCCAAATATATGAAAGATCCCCGCAAGGGAATAGACCGTTCCTGGCGATCCTGCCAGGATAAACTCCTGGACGCCATAGGACCCTTAACGAAAATCTTGGATATGGCGGAGGAAGCTAAAGTGACGGGCTCCACCATATCCCCCGACGTCCTGTCGAACTGGGCGCAGAGGGCGGTAATATTTATAGGTAACGCCAACTGCACCCTGTCAACAGAACGCCGGCGTTCCCTCCTAATAAAGCTTGACCCAAAGCTGGGCGACTTGGCTTCTTCGGAGGCAGGCTCTGTAGCACAAGGGGGCCTGTTCGGGGACCCTTTCGTAAAAGAATTGGGCAAATTTGTGGCCTCTTTTACGTCATTGGACAAGGCCCAGTCCAACATAAAATGGGTCTTCCAAACTCGTTTCTCCCAAGGGGTGGTGGAGAGGTGTGGTGCAGCGGCCAGGGCAGCTGACTTCGGAGCACAGGGTTCACGGTTCGATCCCCGGCTCCGGCGGCAGCTCAGCTCAGCACCATGTGACTCTGGGCAATAGCTCACTTAATTTCCACGACGGCCCCCAGCGCCTTGAGACCCGTAAGGGTGAGTAGCTGCGCTATATAAAAACGGACTTACATTTTTACTTACAAGGGGCCGGTCGCGGTAGGGGCCGCGCGACCAGCCGTGGCGGACAACACAACGGTAACAGGGGACAAGGCTCCGGGCGAGGGCAGTACAACTCCTCAGCCAATTACACCAACTTTTACCCCACCAGGGGGCAACGCTTCTGAGGCAGGGGCGGCTTCAAGAACAACACTGGCGGCGGCCAGGCAAGCGGTAAGTGTTATGCCTGCAGAGCAAGTGCGTATTGGGGGTCGCCTGGCGGCCTTCCAGGATGCTTGGGCGGAGCTCATGTCAGATGCATGGGTCTTGCAGACCATCAGAGGGTTTCACATAGAGTTTTACTCTCGGCCGCAGCAGGAGGGGCTCCCGCACCCCATTTCCTTTTCCGTGGCCGATGCCCAGCTGATCGACGACGAGGTATCCGCGCTGCTCAGGAAAGGGGCCATTTGTCAATCAGCTCTGCATCCCAACGGCTTTCTCAGAAACATTTTTTGGTAGACAAAGTCGATGAGGGGAGATGCCCGGTAATCAACCTCAAAGAGTTCAACGCGTGGTTGGTCTACCGGCATTTCAAGATGGAGGGGATTCATCTCCTCCGAGATGTGCTCCTTCCGAACGATTGGATGGTCAGGTTGGATCTAAAAGACGCCTATCTTGTGGTGCCCGTCCATCCTCCGCATTGGCGGTTCCTCCAGTTTTGCTGGAAGGCTCAAGTCTACAAATTCACCGCCCTTCCATTCGGGCTTTCATCAGCACCGTGGTGCTTCACAAAGGTGCTTCACCCAGTGGTAGAGTTTTTAAGGAGCCAGAGTGTACGGATGATAGTGTACTTAGACGACGTCCTGCTCATGGCTCAGTGTCCCCAGAAGTTGACAGCTCAATTGCAACAGACGGTTTCCCTCTTAGAGGGTCTGGGGTTCGTCATCAACGGGAAAAAAATCAGTCCTGTTACCGACTCAGAACCTAATTTTCCTCGGGTTTGTCGTGGACTCGATCCACTCCTCCTTGAGTCTGCCATCTCGGAAGATGGCCAAAATTCGGCACGTATTGAGGCAGACCATTGCCAAGACCCATACCTCGCTCCGTCAGATTACCCGAGTGGTAGGTCTTCTCTCCTCCTCCATTCAGGCAATCTTTCCGGGGCCCCTTCATTATCGAGCCTTACAACACTTAAAAGCGCATCACCTCAGGAGAGGTCTATCGTACGATCAAACGGTTCCTCTCTCGGCGGAAGTAAAGGAGTAGATGTCGTGGTGGCTGACCCACATGGAGGCCTGGAATGGCCGAGCGATTTTTGGGTCAACACCAGATTTGGTTATAGAATCAGACACCAGCAGGTCAGGATGGGGCGCCCGTTGCAGAGAATTCTCCACAGGCGGCGCCTGGTCATTAGAGGAGCAGAAGCTGCATATCAACTGCTTAGAGCTCCTGGCGGGGTCATTCGCCGTTCGCTGCTAGACCAGGGATCAAGCGAGTTCATGTGTCTTGCTCAAGATGGACAACGTCTCGGCGGTCCGTTACGTCAATTGCCTGGGAGGCCCTCGTTCCCGAGCCCTGGCGGACCTCGCAAAGGAATTTTGGGAGTATTGCCTGTCTCAACACGTCTCAGTGACAGGGGAGTATCTTCCAGGCCAGGCCAATCAGGTGGCGGATTGGCACTCCAGGTACCTCAAAGACTCCAGCCTGTGGCAGCTGGATGTTCAAGTATTCAGTTGGTTGAACGACCTCTGGGGACCGTTCTCGGTGGATCTTTTTGCGTCCCTCCTCGACCATCAACTTCCGCGTTTCTTCAGTTGGAGGCCCGACCCTCTAGGAGAGGCCACGGACGCATTCCTCCAAGACTGGCGCCAGGAAAAGGGCTATGCATTCCCACCTTTCTCGATGGTGGTAAGGACCGCAGCCCGGATCCGGCACCTGGAGGCAGAACTAGTGATGGTGACGCCCTGTTGGAGGTCTCAAGTTTGGTTTCCAGTTCTTCTGGAACTTTCTTGGGATTCTCCAATCCTACTCCCCCCGCTCCCTCATCTTCTTCTCAATCCGGACGGGGAACAGCATCACCTCATCCTCCAAGGCTCTCTCCGCCTCATGGCATGGAGGCTTTCAGGAGACGTTGGTCGCTCCCAGGCCTTTCGGGTACCGGCTCAGACGCTCTTGTCAAAGGCATGGGCAGACAGTACCTCAAAGCGCTATCGGTCCGCGTGGACTAAGTGGATGCGTTGGTGTCTTCGACGGGACTTGGATCCCGTGATCGCAGGCGTCGTTCCCGTTCTGAACTTCCTTGCAGAGTTGGCAACGGACGGTCTGGCGTACCGGTCTATTAATGCGATACGTTCCGCGATTTCAGCAACTCATTGCCCTGTTGGGGGACACCCGTTTGTCTGTCGGGTTTTGCGGGGGATTCGCCTGTCATTGCCCCCGGAGCCACGATATTCTTCTCTCTGGGACGTCAATTTGGTTTTAAACCTCTTTCTGTCTTGGCAACCCAACAAATATCTTTCCTTGAAAGAGCTTTCAGCAAAGTTGGCCATGCTTTTATGTCTGGTTTCCTGTCGCAGGGTTTCTGACGTCGGAGCTTTAGACATTACAGCGAGAGTCTTCTCCCCAGAAGGGGTTACTTTTACGGTGGCTCGCCGTACTAAGTCGGCGTCACGAACGATTTCATACCCAGCCTTTGCGGACGTCCCCAAGCTGTGTGTGGTGAATTGCCTTAAAACATATGAGGACATGACTCTTGAATTTCGCCCTCCGGGCGAGCAACAACTTCTTATTGCGCTAAGAAAACCGCACAAGGCAGTCTCCTCCCACACTATAGCTAGGTGGGTGCGATGGGTCATGCAGGAGGCAGGCATTGACACAAAACTGTTTGGAGCTCATTCTACTAGAGGCGCGATGGCCTCAAAGGCTTTTTCTCTGAGAGCTAGGTTAGAGAACCTTATGCGAGCAGCGGACTGGTCTTCCGATTCTACCTTTAAAAGGTTTTACTTCAAACCGGTGGTGGATGTGGCTCAGTTGGTGTTAAGTAAGCTTTGAACTAGCATAATCTGAGCCTCCGGTCCTGACATAGAATCGAAATTTGCCTAGCATAAGTAACGGTAAGTTTCAATTCTATTAAGGACACGGAGGCGAGGATTATCCCACCCGGAGCACCTGCCTGGTGTGAACCCTCCCGTACCTGAATAAGTAATCAGTTTTGACAAATTCTTTACAGTTGCTGTGGACTGATTTGTTCAAAGTGTTTATAGATATGTGTTAACAGTGGAATTGGTCTTGTGGATTCTTATGTGGTGTCTCTCTTTTAGGGACTGACGGTTCAAAACAGGACCAGTAATCTGATGGCGTACTCGCGCGAAGAAAGAGGGGGATTACACAAAATGGATGCCCTTTCTATCCAGTACTGACACTATGGAAGGACTATGCTACCACATCCCCCTATGGACTGATGGGATTTGTAGTCTTTTTGCGGACTTCATTCATTTTTGTTCTGATGTTTTCCTATAATGTTGGGACAGAAAACGTATTTTAGTGCTTTTCTGGCTGCTGTGTTTTGTTATATGGAATAAAGCGTGGAAAGAAAAGCATAATCCTCGCCTCCGTGTCATTAATAGAATTGAAACTTACCGTTACTTATGCTAGGCAAATTTCGATTCTCGCTCGCCAGCTTACCATTGGTGAGCTGCACATGAGAAAAAAGTATGCCATGCAGCGGTTGGCAGAGTTTGCCCGGAACTCTGCATTACAAGTGGAACGTGGAGTGGCCATAACTCTGCAAACTCTGCCGGCGGTGCAAAATTTATCGCCCACCCCTAGCTACTGATATCTCATGGTTGATGGCCTGGAGAAGCGTCAGCACCTTAAGAGGATTAATAAAC
Organism: Calotriton arnoldi; assembly: GCA_963921515.1. Taxonomy (NCBI): domain Eukaryota; kingdom Metazoa; phylum Chordata; class Amphibia; order Caudata; family Salamandridae; genus Calotriton; species Calotriton arnoldi. Next base: position 949,436 of record CAWUFW010006559.1, on the reverse strand, counting down.
TCTTTACAGGGCTGCATTATATAAAAGTGGTGGTAATTATTGCATTCTAAAGTTCACTGGGAGTGGCACTTTTATCAGTATTAGATGTTATGGACAGACCATTTTAATGGGCAATGGGAGTGGGAAAGTAGATGGAAAAAGGAACATTGTTGGTGGTGTTTGTCCTCTACATTTTTTGGCAGTTGATTTTAATAAATATTTATGCATCAATGGCACAATTCGGACTTTGTTTTGTCAATACAATTTCCTATCAGGCAGTTCTGGTCATTATGACTGTGTGGAGAAAAATAGAAAGAACTATGTGCTATGATTTCACTAATATATTTCTTTTGAAAAGTATTTATCTAGAAAAAATGGTTGGGTGTAATTCATAAAGACTGCCTTTCAATTAAAATGTAGTTCGTTTTAAGTTTGTGTGTGATCTAATTGAGTGTTATTTAAAAAACATAACTTGATGCCTAATTCAGGGTTGAATGAATTTGGAAAATCTTCTACTAATTTGATAACATTTCCTTCTACCTAGAAATAGTCTGGTCAAGGAAATTCCTTAAATCGAATGTCACCTCATCTGCAGTGCTCCAAGCAATCTCTTTCTTTGATCCACACAATTAAGAAGGATTCTAGGACCTGCAGTTCTAATTTCAAAATGTGAAGAAACTCTTGTCTCTACTTCCCTCATTTTGCACCATATTCCAAGCCACGTATGTTGAGCTGTGAATGTCCTCTGTACAGTCATTTTCCCCTGCCCTTTGTGGGTGGTTTTTGTTTTGTTCCTCACCTCACACTAATCAACTGTGTGCTTGAAGACCTAGGTCTGTTCCCTCTTGAGCGATGTCCTGGACCTGTCAACCTAGAGGGGCACACCAAACATCCTTCATTTCTTTAGCAGTGGACTACCCTACCTGTCATGGGTTCAACATGCAGAGCAGGGATGGTAGTGTGCGAAGTTGGCCTGGCATATGCTGTCCACTAATTATAGTGGGCACCTTGCACCAGTCCAAATCGACTCTTATGGTAGGTAGGTTAAAGACAACCTTATTGAAAGCTATCCTAGTGGTAGCTGTGGAGAGCAGCCTTCAGGCTAAGTCTTGAAGGAATGTAAAGCAGCTTGTTTTACCAGTCTATAATCTCTTGAGTGACCAAATGAAAGAGCACCACACCAGGTATATATTCAAAATATATGTATTTATTACTAAACACACCCCTCTAGTCTCTTTATGAGGCTAGAGTTCGAAATACATAGGTTATAAGATCTTAAATCACAGTAATAGCACAAATACACGTTTGGGCCCTAGGGGCGTACCAAACCATATACCAATAAAGTGGTATGCGAACCACGACTGAACTAGACACTAGGCCTAGAGCCTCTAGAAGTGCTTGGACCACAAGGAACCACCCAAGGTAGTGACACAGGGGACCCACGGGAGACGCGTGCAGTGTAAATACACAACCGCGATACGCCGTTAACTTCTATGGAGAAAGTCGGGATCGGGAAAATAGAGGAAAGGGACACTTAAAAGAGGACTAGGACAAAACCCTTTGAGATCTAGGACTTTGAAGAGTCTCTACCCACGGGAGCACCGGAGTACTCGTGTTACCTCACCCAGGGAAGCCGGGTGCATAGGTGCCTTTCGGGGTCGGGTTTCGTCGTCGGTTCTTATGGCGATCTGCTGCAAAGTGCTGCTGGCGACCAGGAGAAAAGTGTCCGGGTGGATCCAAGAGTGGATCGGAGTTCTGAAGAACCTGAAAGCAGAGGGGACAGAGTCTGGGTCACTAGCCAGTGACCAGGGAGGCGATGGACAGATGCCCACCGATGTCGAGTGCTTCAGGTGCGTTGACGGTCGTCTCGTTTCTGCAGCCACGAGGTCCAGGAGGCGTTGTCGGCGACCAGGAGCAGGATTCGGGCTGGTACACGATGTCTGTCGAGTGCTGCGGTGTCGGCGACCAGATTGGACCCAACAAGCCTTGGCAACGGCAAGTCTCGATGTAGCTGAAGATCGTCGATGGTGCAGACCAGCAAGGTCTGGGGAACTCACCCAGCAAGGGTAAGTGAGGGCAGGCCTGGAGCAACCAGACTGCCAAGTAAAGAAAAGATTGGCCTTCGGTAAGGGCTACTAGCCAACGGGCTAGCGACCGCGAAGGAGCCTCGTGACGCCGCACGTGGAGCTGGCTTACAGGACACTCGTGGAGTGGGGGCCAGTGATCTTCAGTGCAGGTGGTGCTGGAGGCTAGGGCTACTCGGAGCCCAAAGCACGACTTCTTGGGAGACCCAGAAGATGGTGCACTTGCAAGTGTGCTCGGTGTCCAGGGGTCACGGTCTCACGTTACCCACGATAGCCACGGGCCTCAGCTTTGCTGGGGACTCAGGGTAGCCTCGGGGAAGTCTGAGAATCCACCTCTGGTGATGCGATGACTTCGGCGTCCGACAGGAGCTTCAGTGATGCGAACCGGACAGATGCTTCTTTGGTGCCTGCCAAGCAGGGGAGTCACTCCTTGACCCCAAGGGAGATTCTTCAGTCCTCTAATCGTGAGTAGAGCGTCGAAGGTCCAGGATTCTGTTTCAGAGTTTCGTCCAGGTATAATCTAAAGTCCTAAGGACTGGGTTCCTACCTTTATTCCAAAAATAGGGGATGGACTACTCTGTGGCCCCACCTATGGGTGGGTCAGGGCAGAGGGGTGGCTACACCCCTTTCCCTTTGTCCAGTTCGCGCCAAAGCAGGGGCTGCAAGCCCCTGATCCGGTTTGAACTGGGGTATGCACTAGGGACACCAAATGTGCCCCCAGTGCAGGACTTCAAAGCACCCGAAAGTGCTCCCGCCCAGCCCCAATACACATTGTCCTGTCTGGGGAGGTGGTCACACCTCCCTGGGACAGGAAACCTATTGTCCAGGCCTCCCCTGCCGGAGTTTCGTCCAGCAGCAGGAGGCCAGACTCGTGTCTGTGGCAGCAGCATCCATTTTGTGATGCCAGGGCTCTGGAAAGAAGTTACCGGACTCGTCAGAGTTAACATGCCTTTCCCTCTAGAAGGGTGGAATGCTACCCCCGCCGCCAGAATTGGCGGGGGGTAGTATTCCAAGATGTTTGACACCAAACACGACATGTTTCGGTGCAGCCATTCCATAGTTAGCATTTTACCGCGAGGATATAATGCGTTTAAGAGTATATGGTCAGGCTGCACTACAAACAGCATCAGAGATGGTCTCCGAACGCTGCAGAGGGGCCCTGCTCATGCAGGGGCACCCTCTCACATAGGAACCATGCACTCTGCCTTCAGGATTGATAAGGCCTGCCTTAGGAGTGACTTATAGGTTTATATGTGTGTATGCATTTAGTGATATAGGTAACCTATACCACAGCAAGGGGTGCATGCACCACCTTACCCAGGCTGCAGTAGCAGACCTGTGGTGTCAGTTTGGATGGCCTACCAGGGGTGGCATAATATATGCTGCAGCCCCTGGCAGGCCTCTGAGGTACCTATGCCCTTGGTACATAGTATACCATATACTAGGGACTTACAAGGGCACTCCAGATCCCAATCAGAGATGTGCCTAAGGCACATGGAGACCCTTTTAAAGAGGAAACAGCTAGGCTGGGGTTCTGAATAGCAGGGCCCCAGCCAGACTAATGTCGAAAACCAGTGAAGTATCAGCAAAAAGTGGGGGTACCCCTGTGAAGCAGATCCTACTCTCCTACACAACCCCCCCAAACGTAGGGACATTAAACTAACCTTGCCCAGTTAAGTCTTCATGTTCTAAGTGGAAATACCTAGAGAGTCCATCTGCATTCGCATGGTTACTCCCAGGCCTATGTTCCACTGTAAAGTCCATCCCCTGTAGGGAAATGGACCACCTAAGCAGTTTGGGGTTTTCACCCTTCATTTGTTTTAGCCATAAGAGGGGCTTATGGTCTGTCTGAACCAGGAAGTGTGTACCAAACAAGTATGGCCTCAACTTCTTCAGAGCCCAGACCACAGCAAAGGCCTCCCTCTCTATGGCTGACCAACGTTTCTCTCTAGGGGTCAGCCTTCTGCTAATAAAAGCTACTGGCTGATCCTGACCTTCTTCATTCAATTGTGACAGTACAGCCCCTACCCCCAATTCAGATGCATCAGTTTGAACAATGAACTTCTTGGAGTAATCAGGACTCTGCAGAATTGGAGCAGTGCACATGGCCTGCTTGAGGTCATCAAATGCCTTTTGACAGCTAACTGTCCACTGAACCTTTTTGGGCATTTTCTTAGAAGTTAAGTCATTCAAGGGTGTCACTATTGATCCATACCCCTTGACAAATCTCCTATAGTACCCAGTCAGGCCTAAGAAGGCTCTCACCTGAGTCTGGGTAGTGGGAGCAGTCCAGTCCATGATGGTCTGGATCTTGCTCTGCAAAGGTTGAACCTGGCCTCCACCCACAAGGTGGCCCAGGTACACAACCTGACTCTGCCCTATCTGGCACTTAGTGGCCTTGATAGTCAGGCCTGCCTTTTGCAGGGCCTGTAAAACATTCCTGAGGTGGACCAGGTGATCCTCCCAGGTGGAGCTAAAGACAGCAATATCATCTAGATAAGCTGCACTATAGGCCTCCAGTCCTGTGAGAACTGTGTTCACCAACCTCTGGAAAGTGGCAGGTGCATTTTTCAGACCAAAGGGCATCACCACAAATTGATAATGCCCACTAGGGGTTGAAAATGCTGTTTTGGGCTTTGCAGCATCAGCTAGTCTGATCTGCCAGTAGCCAGCTGTTAGGTCAAATGTGCTGAGATATTTGGCAGAGGCCAAAGTATCTATGAGCTCATCTGCCCTGGGTATTGGATGGGCATCAGTCCTAGTGACTGCATTGAGGCCCCTGTAGTCTACACAAAACCTCATCTCTCTTTTCCCACCACTGGTGTGAGGTTTAGGTACTAGGACTACTGGACTAGCCCAAGGGCTATCTGAGGGCTCAATCACTCCCAATTCCAACATCTTCTGGACTTCAGTCCTGATACAGTCCCTGACATGGTCAGGTTGCCTATAAATCTTGTTTTTAATAGGCAGACTGTCCCCAGTGTCCACTTCATGAGTGCACCAGGTGGTCTGACTGGGTGTCAGAGAAAACATATGTCTAAACTGATTGAGGACTTGCCTGCAATCAGTTTGTTGCTGGGTAGTGAGGCTGCCTGCCAAGGCTACACCATCAACTGACCCATCGTCAGGGTTCTGTGAGAGCAGGTCAGGGAGTGGGTCACTCTCTTCCTCCTGCCCTTCATCAGTAGCCATGAGCAAGCCCATGTCTGCCCTGTCCACATATGGCTTAAGTCTGTTGACATGGAGAACCCTGTGGGGACTCCTGGGTGTTCCCAGGTCTACTAAGTAAGTGACCTCACCCTTCTGCTCAACAATAGTGTGGGGTCCACTCCATTTGTCTTGGAGAGCTGCTGGGGCCACTGGCTCCAGCACCCACACCTTCTGTCCTGGCTGGTAAACAGTTAGGACAGCCTTTTGGTCATGCCAGGCCTTTTGAAGTTCCTGGCTAGCCTCAAGGTTTTTGGTTGCCTTTTTCATGTACTCAGCCATCCTGGAGCGGAGACCAAGTACATAGTCCACTATATCTTGCTTTGGGGGCTTGAGAGGTAACTCCCATCCTTCCTTCACCAAGCACAGTGGACCCCTCACAGGGTGGCCAAACAGAAGTTCAAAAGGGCTGTAACCAACCCCCTTCTGAGGCACCTCCCTATATGCGAATAAAAGGCAGGGCAAGAGTATGTCCCATCTACGCCTAAGCTTTTCTGGGAGCCCTTTAATCATGCCCTTCAAGGTTTTGTTGAATCTCTCAACTAAACCATTGCATTGTGGGTGATAGGGTGTGGTGAACTTATAAGTAACTCCACACTCCTTCCACATTGCCTTTAAGTACCCAGACATGAAGTTTGCACCCCTGTCTGATACCACCTCCTTAGGAAAGCCCACTCTTGAGAAAATTCCCAGGAGGGCCCTTGCCACCACAGGTGCTGTAGTGGTCCTAAGGGGTATAGCCTCTGGATACCTGGTGGCATGATCCACTACCACCAGTATAAATCTGTGCCCAGATGCTGTTTGGGGATCCATGGGACCAACAATGTCAATCCCTACCCTCTCAAAGGGCACCCCCACCACAGGTAGTGGTATCAGGGGGCCTTTGTAGTGCCACCTGCTTTGCCACTGGCTTGGCAGGTTACACAGGAGCGACAAAACTCCTTACTGTCTTCAGACATGTGGGGCCAGTGAAAGTGAGGGACAATTCTGTCCCAAGTCTTGTTCTGGCCCAGGTGTCCTGCTAAGGGAATATCATGGGCTAGGGTCAATAGGAAGCCCCTGAACTTCAAAGGTATTACCAACCTCCTGGTAGCACCAGGCTTGGGGTCTCTACTCTCTGAGTACAGGAGTCCATCATCCCAATACACTGTATGGGGACCACTAGCTTTCCCAGCAGCCTCAGCAGCAGCTTGCTGTCTGAGGGGTTCAAGGGAGGGGCAGCTCTGCTGCTCCTGGCTCAGATCTGCCCTAGAAGGTCCCCCTGTCCCCAAGAACTCAACCTGGTCAGGCTCAAGTTCCTCTGGGACAGTTCCTTCTTCAGGGCTGAGATCATCCCCCTCAAGGGACTGATCTTCCTCCTGAGCCAAGGGGAAGGCACTGCCTTAACCCTACTACTCCTCCTCTTGGAAGGCACTTGGTCCATTCTTTCAGAATCCAAGGCCTGTTCAGTTTTAGACAGTTTAGCTTGTGACCTGGTCACAGCAAACACATCTGCAGGGATCCCCAGCATTTCTGCATGGGTCCTGAGCTCCACTTCTGCCCAAGCAGAAGTCTCTAAGTCATTGCCAAGCAAGCATTCGACTGGTAGGTTTGCACTCACCACAACCTTCTTAAGGCCAGTTACCCCTCCCCAGGAGAAGTTAACAACTGCCAGAGTATGGTCTGTTCTGACATTGCTAGCATTGGTCACTTGGTACATTTCACCAAGTATAACTTGCCCAGGTAGCACAAGGTCTTGTGTCACCATTGTGACACTTGCCCCTGTGTCCCTAAATGCCAAAGCCTCTCGTCCATTGATTAAAGGCTGTTGTCTGTACTTGCCCAGATTACTGGGACTCACAGTGGAGGTCACATCCATGCCTCCATCACAGACTAACACAGCCTGAGTCAGCTCCCTGACTAAGTCAGAGCCCAACTCAGTTCCCAGGGTGAACCCTACTAAACCCTTGGCTGGAGCACTTCCACCAACTGTACTAGGGGGAACAGGTGCCTTAGGGGCATTGGTGGAGGCTGGACTGGAGTCTTTGGACTTGGTGCAATCACTGGTCCAGTGGGTCTTTTGCTTACAGACCTTGCACCATGGTTTTCTTTGGCCTTTACCCTTGGTAGACTGGGAATCCCCACCAGAAGAAGATTTTTGGGGGCCTGATGAAGACTTTTGATCTTTACCCTTCTCCCCACCCTTGTCAGAGTTCTTAGCATCTTGCTTCTTGGTTTCCCCACCTTGGTTCTGTACCTTCTGCTTCACCCTGGTTCTGACCCATTTGTCTGCCTTCTTTCCCAATTCTTGGGGAGAGGTCAGATCAGAGTCAACCAGGTACTGATGCAACAGCTGGTTTTGACAGTTATTAAGAATCTGCTCCCTCATTATCAGATTATACAATCCTGAGAAGTCACACACCTTACTGCCCATCAACCAGCCTTCCAGAGCCTTGGCAGAACAATCCACATAGTCTACCCAGTCTTGAGTCTGTGCTTTTTGGGTGTCTCTGAACTTCAACCTGTACTGTTCAGTGGTTAGGCCAAACCCATCAATAAGAGCACTCTTCAAGACCTTGTAATTGTCAGCATCCTCCTCTCTAACAGTGAGGAGCTTGTCTCTACCTTTGTCAGCAAAGGAGAGCCACAAGATTGCTGCCCACTGCTCCTGAGGGACCTTCTGTACTTTACAGGCCCTCTCTAAAGCAGTTATCCATTTGTGGATATCATCCCCACTCTGGTAGGGAGGGACAATCTTGCTCAGGTTCCTATGGTCATAGGACCTTTCCCTATCTCTAGGGATATGGCTGCCACCATGGGACTCTAGTCCCAACTTTCTTCTCTCTTTAAGGAGATCTAGGGATTCTCTATCTAAAGCCAATTGCTTCTTCCTGATCTCCAGTTGAGTTTCCTCATACTGGACCAGTCTCTTTCTTCTCTCATGAGAGGATTCCCTCCTGTGAGAAGAAACAGAGCTCCCTATTGAGGTGCCAGAGTGGTTAGACTCCTGAGAAGGAGACCTAGACTTTCTGAGCACACTCATAATCCTTCCTGGGGGGACAAAGGTGTGGTTCTCCAGATCCTCATCTTCATCTTCCCCAGAAGGGATTGGGTTTTCCAGGTCAGGGTCATTGTCACCCTCCTGGTCAGTTTCAGAGGGGGGCTGGGGGTAGTAGTACCCCTGGCCCCTTCCTCATCTGCTGGCCCACCCTCTGCTCCTACCCCTTCAGTCTCTGAGGACTTACTAAGATCATAAGCCACCAACATCTCCTGGAGGTGTTGGGTGGTGGGACTTTGGCCTGTCCTTAATTTCCTCACGTTACACAAAGCTCTCAGTTCCAAGAATGGGAGTGTGTCATACTTGGAGGGGAAGCTCCATGGCTTCCTGCAGGGTATCTCTAGATCCTGCTTTTAAAGACATTACTAGTGTGGTGTGGTGTATGCACTACCTACTCTAGTGTGGCCTACTAAACTCTCTTGAGTTGTAGAAAGGGTTGTGCTATCCCTTAACACACAACTCTAAGTTCAGTAGAACTTACTGATATTCTAAGCTTAAATTATATGTACCTTAGGTACCTTTAGTGGTTTTCAGTTGATCAATTCAATTGAGATTATCTGGTAAAACAATAGCAAGCTGGAATCCCACACGCTGCACACCAATGTGAGAAGTTGGCCTGGCATATGCTGTCCACTAATTATAGTGGGCACCTTGCACCAGTCCAAATCGACTCTTATGGTAGGTAGGTTAAAGACAACCTTATTGAAAGCTATCCTAGTGGTAGCTGTGGAGAGCAGCCTTCAGGCTAAGTCTTGAAGGAATGTAAAGCAGCTTGTTTTACCAGTCTATAATCTCTTGAGTGACCAAATGAAAGAGCACCACACCAGGTATATATTCAAAATATATGTATTTATTACTAAACACACCCCTCTAGTCTCTTTATGAGGCTAGAGTTCGAAATACATAGGTTATAAGATCTTAAATCACAGTAATAGCACAAATACACGTTTGGGCCCTAGGGGCGTACCAAACCATATACCAATAAAGTGGTATGCGAACCACGACTGAACTAGACACTAGGCCTAGAGCCTCTAGAAGTGCTTGGACCACAAGGAACCACCCAAGGTAGTGACACAGGGGACCCACGGGAGACGCGTGCAGTGTAAATACACAACCGCGATACGCCGTTAACTTCTATGGAGAAAGTCGGGATCGGGAAAATAGAGGAAAGGGACACTTAAAAGAGGACTAGGACAAAACCCTTTGAGATCTAGGACTTTGAAGAGTCTCTACCCACGGGAGCACCGGAGTACTCGTGTTACCTCACCCAGGGAAGCCGGGTGCATAGGTGCCTTTCGGGGTCGGGTTTCGTCGTCGGTTCTTATGGCGATCTGCTGCAAAGTGCTGCTGGCGACCAGGAGAAAAGTGTCCGGGTGGATCCAAGAGTGGATCGGAGTTCTGAAGAACCTGAAAGCAGAGGGGACAGAGTCTGGGTCACTAGCCAGTGACCAGGGAGGCGATGGACAGATGCCCACCGATGTCGAGTGCTTCAGGTGCGTTGACGGTCGTCTCGTTTCTGCAGCCACGAGGTCCAGGAGGCGTTGTCGGCGACCAGGAGCAGGATTCGGGCTGGTACACGATGTCTGTCGAGTGCTGCGGTGTCGGCGACCAGATTGGACCCAACAAGCCTTGGCAACGGCAAGTCTCGATGTAGCTGAAGATCGTCGATGGTGCAGACCAGCAAGGTCTGGGGAACTCACCCAGCAAGGGTAAGTGAGGGCAGGCCTGGAGCAACCAGACTGCCAAGTAAAGAAAAGATTGGCCTTCGGTAAGGGCTACTAGCCAACGGGCTAGCGACCGCGAAGGAGCCTCGTGACGCCGCACGTGGAGCTGGCTTACAGGACACTCGTGGAGTGGGGGCCAGTGATCTTCAGTGCAGGTGGTGCTGGAGGCTAGGGCTACTCGGAGCCCAAAGCACGACTTCTTGGGAGACCCAGAAGATGGTGCACTTGCAAGTGTGCTCGGTGTCCAGGGGTCACGGTCTCACGTTACCCACGATAGCCACGGGCCTCAGCTTTGCTGGGGACTCAGGGTAGCCTCGGGGAAGTCTGAGAATCCACCTCTGGTGATGCGATGACTTCGGCGTCCGACGGGAGCTTCAGTGATGCGAACCGGACAGATGCTTCTTTGGTGCCTGCCAAGCAGGGGAGTCACTCCTTGACCCCAAGGGAGATTCTTCAGTCCTCTAATCGTGAGTAGAGCGTCGAAGGTCCAGGATTCTGTTTCAGAGTTTCGTCCAGGTATAATCTAAAGTCCTAAGGACTGGGTTCCTACCTTTATTCCAAAAATAGGGGATGGACTACTCTGTGGCCCCACCTATGGGTGGGTCAGGGCAGAGGGGTGGCTACACCCCTTTCCCTTTGTCCAGTTCGCGCCAAAGCAGGGGCTGCAAGCCCCTGATCCGGTTTGAACTGGGGTATGCACAGGGACACCAAATGTGCCCCCAGTGCAGGACTTCAAAGCACCCGAAAGTGCTCCCGCCCAGCCCCAATACACATTGTCCTGTCTGGGGAGGTGGTCACACCTCCCTGGGACAGGAAACCTGTTGTCCAGGCCTCCCCTGCCGGAGTTTCGTCCAGCAGCAGGAGGCCAGACTCGTGTCTGTGGCAGCAGCATCCATTTTGTGATGCCAGGGCTCTGGAAAGAAGTTACCGGACTCGTCAGAGTTAACATGCCTTTCCCTCTAGAAGGGTGGAATGCTACCCCCGCCGCCAGAATTGGCGGGGGGTAGTATTCCAAGATGTTTGACACCAAACACGACATGTTTCGGTGCAGCCATTCCATAGTTAGCATTTTACCGCGAGGATATAATGCGTTTAAGAGTATATGGTCAGGCTGCACTACAAACAGCATCAGAGATGGTCTCCGAACGCTGCAGAGGGGCCCTGCTCATGCAGGGGCACCCTCTCACATAGGAACCATGCACTCTGCCTTCAGGATTGATAAGGCCTGCCTTAGGAGTGACTTATAGGTTTATATGTGTGTATGCATTTAGTGATATAGGTAACCTATACCACAGCAAGGGGTGCATGCACCACCTTACCCAGGCTGCAGTAGCAGACCTGTGGTGTCAGTTTGGATGGCCTACCAGGGGTGGCATAATATATGCTGCAGCCCCTGGCAGGCCTCTGAGGTACCTATGCCCTTGGTACATAGTATACCATATACTAGGGACTTACAAGGGCACTCCAGATCCCAATCAGAGATGTGCCTAAGGCACATGGAGACCCTTTTAAAGAGGAAACAGCTAGGCTGGGGTTCTGAATAGCAGGGCCCCAGCCAGACTAATGTCGAAAACCAGTGAAGTATCAGCAAAAAGTGGGGGTACCCCTGTGAAGCAGATCCTACTCTCCTACAGGTAGCATACCTTGTTTTGTGAATCAGCAGTTGTTATCAGACATTTTATCTGTGTCACAGGAATAGAGGCCTCTAGGCCCACTCGTGTGAATTTCTATATATTCGTGCTAACCAACTTCCTAGCACTGACATATCAGCGCATGTTATGTGCGCATATGTGTGTAGCCTGTGTGGTGAATGTATTGTGTGTAGGAGTGAACCAGATTAATAGAGGCTAAGATTTTCAGTGTTTTCCTTGAGCCAAGAGGAAGGAGTCCAAGATACTGAGGTGGGGAAAGAAGAGACGGAGCTCATTTTAGAAATTAGACTATGTCCTTTTGCCGAGAGTGGCTCTGATTGGTCTCCCTGAGCACTGCCATTTGGTATATGATGGGGGTGAAGTCTGAGACTAAAGTCTCTACTATTCATACTGTGAAGGGTCCTTCAGGTGAGACCAGCCATTACCCCTTTCCTGACCACTGTTCAGTGGGCCTATTGACAGACAGAAGCAGAAAACATGCCCGTCTTTGTCCCTCTGTTGCGGGTGCTACAAACTGGAGATGACACTGCTGTGAGGAGCATCAAACTACACAAAGGCTGCATCTAGAGAACAGTCTGGAGAGGACACACAACAGGAAGAACCACCACAGACCATTTCTAATAGTACAGCCAGAGAATCTGCCTACATTGTCTGTTTTAACTGCATGAAAGTTGGAGTTGATGATCCACTTGCTGCTCCAGTTCCAAATTCTCAGGAAGTGATCTGCAGAGTTTGCTGAGAACTGCTGTGCAGCCAAAGCTGGTGCCTTCCTGACAGCCAATTCTCAAAGGTGAGCAGGCATCACCTGGAGTCTGACCTTGATGGAAGAGCTTTCTTTCTAAGTTAGGGTCATGCTGCCTGCAGAATTGTGCCTTGAGGTGTTCCCAAAACCACTTACTTCAGACTTTGCCGCTCAATGCAATTGAAGCCCAGAAGATGATGGTTGCCTAATGAATGGGGAAGCTTTGTGCAATTTCTTGGTGGTAAGTCCTCTTCAGTACTTGATGGCCAACTCTCTAGAGAAGTATAGACACATACATCATTACAACTAGGCACCAGGGGCTTCTGGAGGGTGATAGGTTTGTCACCAATCTAGTCCTCATTATGAGAAACACAGCAATGTCAATTTGTCTCTAAACAGGAGTTTACATTCAAATAAGGATTACAAGATGTGCTAGAACACTACACATCTGAGCCTCTTTCCCTGAACATATGTTGCAAGGAAAGACTTAGTGAAATGTGCAAAAAGAAAACACAACAGAACGAGAGGAAAGACATCTGGGAATCAGTATGCCAGAAGAGATCCCTACAGTTATTCCCCATTCCTGGCTGAATAAAGTGGAAAATGGTTGTAAATCCGCATGTTGAATGTTCTGTACCTTCCTATATTGGTAAAGCGGGTGTTTTAATTTCTCCTTGGTTTGCCAGCACATTTCACAACGAGGGCTTTAGGGCTTTTACACCTACAAATGCTAGATGTTTTAGGTCGAGCCTAGCCAGCGTGCATGCGGTGTCTGCAAGAGCTGCTGTAATCAATTAAACAACATTATTCCCGCCTGCTGCTTACCATTGGTTCACTTCTGCGTAGTTCTTTGCTGCCTTCTAACTTGTTCAGGCAGCCGATACCTCACTTCCGATAAAGGCTCTGGAGCACCGGCCAAGTACATTCTCATTACGCTTGCATTCTGTATCTGTAGTTTTGGAGAACTCTTTTGTTTAAATGTTCCATTCTGCACAGACGCTGCTTGTTTCTTTAAGATGCTTGTGTCTTCGGTGCAGAGCCTGGTGTCTTTCCTTCACCCTCATAGGGTGGTGCTAGCGACCATTTTTTAAACATAGTTTGCGCTCTTCACAAGTGCTACTGTTTTTACTCGTTATTTCTTTAAGAGGGCTGCGCTTTTCACAAGCGCTACTGTCTACTTGTTATTTCGCGCTGTGCTTTTCACAAGCGCTACTTTTTGTCCCTGTGTTGCCGATGTTGAGCTGATTGATTATCCAGATATCTGAGCCCACATGGGAAAGGATTTACAGCCAGCAGTAAGTGTTGCAGGAACTTGGGAGATGTCAAGCTGCGGGGGACATGTCCCAGGTAATGAGATGCAGAACGTGCCCTCTATGTCCCTGGTGTGTGTTTCTTATAGCACTTTAGGTATTTAAATAAAACTTGCTTTCTTTATGTATTGACTTAAGGATTAGTTAACTATATTTAAGATGTCACCGCATTAAAACCACACTTTTTGTTTGTTTCCTCTACTTTTAACCCCGCTGTCTGTGGTCAAATGGAATGGTCAGGGAAATCCCCTTTCATAGAAGAACCTTGGCTAGAAGAGTCCCCACAGGGTGCAGCTATTTTCTCCGAGCCACCTGATGCTGAAACAAACGAGAGACGAATGCAAATCGCAGGGGACTACTAAGGGAAGCCTCTCACCTAATTAAAAATGGCAATTTTTAGCACCTACAGTTTCCTAGCAGCATGTCCCACATGTTCTGTTTCACAGAAACATTTTCATGCAACGTAAAAGTTATTGAGGATTATAACATACACAACAAAGGAAAAAAGAGCCCAAACGTTACCCCAGATATATACACTTAAAAATGTTTAATTAGCTAAAATTTAACATAATATTTTCATTTATGTTAACTAAATTCATAAGTCTTAGATTACCATCTTTACTGCCTCAAACATAGTTTAATATTTTATTTTAATAGAGAAAATTTGCCGTTCAAACATGGCCACAGGAATATTAATTAATAGCAAGCTTGACTCCGCATCACCTGACTAAAGGTGGAAGACAAGTTTGCGTAGTCTGTTTGCTATATTTAGGGCACTGCGCGCACGGCTAGTATTAGTCACTGTCAGGCTGTCACTGCCATGGCAGCCCTTGACTGGACTCTGGAACCCCTGCTCACTGGGCAGCAATCGCTGCCCTGCTGGAAGCAGCACATCACCATGCAGCTGAAGCAGAGGGACGGGACACAGAAAGCGCGGCATGATCCAGTCCTGTGAGTAATGCATTCCTCAGATTTCCTTGCTGCACTCTGTCAAAAGTAGCCCTTGGGTTCTGTTCTCATTGTCCCTGGTGCAGCGCAGCGCGCTAAAAACCTAACACAGAACCAGTGTCAATCAATACATTATTACTTACCACCTAGGAGCCTCAAACTTCCTCATCCTCCGCACCTGGAGGCCATTAATTATCGCGCTGGGCAGATGTCCACATCCAATCATTCATTTATTCACATGTCCTAGGAGGAGGACACCACCTACCGCACTTTCACCTTAAAGTTGCGGAACAGAAGGGTATAGCACCTAGAGGTCTTTGCTTGCTATACAATCCTTCTCTTTCAGCATGATGATTCTCTACCCAATGTCTGTCTCAGCCCCTCCAACACTTACTACACTGCAGTCTCCAGCTTGAGACATGGGCTGCTGTCATAAAAAGCATGCTAAAGGCTGCCTATTCCGACAGGCACACCTAAACTTACAGCGCCAGGCACAAGGGGGCGCTACCAGTGCTTAGAGACGGGTCCAGAGAAGGAGGGTTTGAAATATTATTGCAGAACTCTGTGCTTGCCCACACCAGTGACAAGCGAATCCCTCAGATGTCTTGCAAAATACCATCAGGTATGAGCACTTTGTTGCATGTCACTGTTGTCTGTCGCTGGCTGCGAGCTCCTACCAGCAGGAAGAGTTATGGCCACTGGTGCCTGTAGAAATAAAAACCTTCTTAGGGGTTCACTGATACATCTGGTCCTTAAGACCAACAAGGAAGAGATTGGCACAGAAGCTGTAATATCAAAAAAACATGTTTTATTAACCTCAGATGAGGGAGATTGCATCTTACGGTACCCGCAGGCCACTGTAGGAGGCATTCTAATGAGTGCAGAGAACAGGGTCCTTATATATGTATTTGTTACATAGTCAGCATAAAATCAAGGGGAGGTCCTAGCACATACAAGCATACTTATTGACTAATATGGGATACAAAATTTGCTTGCTCCACAAAGTGGGAGGGGAGACTAAACTGCTTACATGAGTAAGAATAGCCTGACAGTTCTATACTAGGAGCAGGTGCATTCTACCAGCTAGGCCTCTCTGAGCATGTGCAAGACTCTGGAAGAGGGAGAAAGCACATGGCGAGCACATGGCTAACTAAAATGGCTGCCAAGTACAAAATGGCTTTCAGCTCATGCTAACAGCGATTCCTGCAATCTTTAACAGATGATCCTTTTAGCATGAGCTAAAGACATTCCCATGATTTAGTAGAGACATAGAAAATATTTTGCACATTTTCTTCTCATAAATTCATCAATATCCTATGCTAGGTGGGCATTTACATTCTAAACATTTCATTAAGCAGGTATATACAAGGTATAAGCAGGAGTACAAAGTGAACAGAGCATTGGGTCATACAGGTAGCAAGAGAGAATAATGACTATTATCTCAAACAGAAATCTCAATATTTTCCAATCCTAAGCAGAAAGCAAATACCAAAACCATCTAGTCTAATTTTAAGTTTCAGGGCTCTGATGTATTTCAGTGACTATTTATGTCAATTTCAAAATAGCCAACAGCACATATCTAATAAAAACATTTTCAATAGACTTTCTCAGTATTTTTTATGAGGGCTAAATTATCAATTAATATACTTAAGGAAAGAGTAAAGTAACATGCTCAGATGAACTTTTCTCGTGCAGAATAAACATTACTCTTAAAAAATATTAAAGCAATCAGACATATTATTACAAAAACAATCCTGGCTCCGGGGGACCAGGAGGACCACACAGGGCCATAGGAATTAGGACAAGGAGCCGCAAAGGGCTGCTCCTCCAAAAAAAAATGGGACGACCAAAGGGGTACATTACTAACAAAAAAAAGAGTCCTTGGGAATTTCTAGAACCAACCAGCCAGAGGGGAGTCTTCTCCCTGTGTCCGTTTGAGCCTCACAGGCAGTCTCTTGTTGTTCCCACGGTGGAGCTGCACAACTCGCAACTCAAGAATCACGGAGAAGGAAAAGTCTTTCTTTCAGGATAGGGCAATCACCCCCCCAGGGCAAATACCCTCAATGATCCTGTCCAGTGTCTCAGGCAGTGGACCAGTTTTCTTCACTTTAATCTATCAGGCACCAAGGGCACAGCACCTGTACCCTAAACTCAAGTCCTTCCCTAACTCCTGTATTGCACCTCTGGCGCACTGCTCTTTTGTTAGGGCCACAAATTGTACCCAGTGTGCTCGGGCATCTCTTGATCAACAAACAAAGGCGTAGACTTGCATTCACTTGGGATCAGGACTCAAAGGCCTGAAGCAACCCTTGTTTCAAAGGGGGTCACCTCAAGCAAAAGCCTCCTTGCCATCCTTGTCGTTCTGTGACTCTCTCAGCTGGGCATCAAAAACTGGATCCACACAAAGATTTCTCCATCCTGATTTGTAACCCCGTCTTTCGCCCAAGACAGTGGCAGGGGTACACACTTCACGTCCCAGTGCTTCCGCCTTCACTGAGGTCCTAGTTGCCAGCAAGGCCTATGCTGGTTCCTTTCGTTTTGACTGTAGGCTGGACTGGTGCTGACTCCCAGGCTGGATCTGATGTCTGGGCCCCTCTGGCAATGGTTGTAAGGCAGCAAATATCTATTGGTGGACTGAACAAGAGGTCTTTAGACAAGGCACAGAAATAATCTAACAACAGAGAGGATAGTCTCAGAATACTCTCTTAGTCCTGGGGCGCCCCATACATTAGCAAGGCACCCAAGAGCCACTTCATCTATCTGAGAGTAGAAAACCCTGGACCTATTGGCAAGTATAAAAGGAACGTTTTGGTGAACTGACAAGAGTAATACATCACCCAATCCCAAACAGCCAAGGAAGTCTGTGTTCATTTACTAAATTCTGAGGAAAAGAGAAAAACAATACAGACATACTCCAAATACTTACATTGGTGTATTCCTATATTACCAATCTGAAGAACCCTCAAGAAAAAGGAAATGTTCTACACTTTTACTCATAGATTTTACATTACTTGTACAGGACTGCAGACACTTGTAAAATAATTTCTCTTACATGTTATGCTTAGGACCATGCTCTCATGTTATAGGTGCAGCAGGAAAATCTAAAACTGCTAATTTAACAGGGATTCTTATTGCAAAAAGAACTAAACTTCAACATAGTGAGTACATTTTCTCCAGCAGAACATGTTATGACAAACAAACTCCTATAAAACAATATTTTCCTTCAAAATGTTTGCTAAGGATCACATGAGCGTCTTTCCTGCATTGTACTTTTCACGATCTGGACTATGCAACATCATTTTCAAAAGGAAAAAAACCCTATCTCCAGCTCTAAATAAGGGCTGTCAGCTTATTGACAGAGACTAGCTAATAAAAAACTAGCAATGCCCTTGCAAAACTGTATAGAACATGAGAATAACATAAACAATAATAGTGTTGCCACCTGAGATTTTTTTAACAGAAACCGCCACTATACAGTTCTCCTTAAAGATCAAATAAGGGAACATCAATCTGTTCTACTCATTCTTTCATACAGGATGGGCAGTAACATAGCTTATGTGTTTCATCTTTTTATTAATTCTAACAATTTTAAAACAGTATTACAGAATAGCCAATAACTATCACATGGCCATTTCCTAGACAGCTTAGACAGACTCAAAAAAAAGTGAGAAAAAGAAGAGAGAAAACATAATTTTGCCTACCCTTAATTTGTAGAGGAGCTAGCCTCCTTCCCCCATTTTGACAGTAGGAAAACCTGAAACAGGTTTTACTTCTGTCAACACTTTCAACCCCTATTTGTAGCAACTGGGCACAAACAAACCAATGTATCAATTTCTTGAGCAATTGTACTAGATTAACATGAGGGCGCATGAATGCAAACTAAAATCCATTTCCTCCTTATCGTAGCCCCTACACAGTATTCTTTAAACTAAAACCATTATTTTGATATACATGGCAGATCAATGCTCAACTGAGGGCTGTTTTCCTTCGTTTCATATGACTGCGCAAAACGTGTGTTTGCCAAAAATAGGAAGCAAAGCTTCTCTTTCTCTCTTTGCGCTATCATCTCGTCTTTCAAAAATCTTTCGAAGGTTGAAGTGTCCCAGCAAACATTACCCTTCACCCTGCTAAGTTGCTAAATGCAGAACTCCGACCTTTGACCCGTTCAGCAGCTGTTCATTTTGTTTGTGCAAGGCTTGCCATGCGGTTTTTGTAATGCAAAGCAACTCTGGAGAATCACAGCTAAAAGGCAGTCCTGTCCGATCCGTTTGCCAGTAATTTAAAGGTAGGATAATAACGTCTGCTGGTTTCTGTATACTTATTTTCATTTATGTACAGTGTGTGGTGTGCAATCTAGTAATACAGAGGTCAGCTGTTTGTTTTATACTTGCATATACTTTATGGAAGCCTGAGAGCACGTTAAAACTGCCTTGAGTGGTAGAACTGCTTGTAAAATTGTGAATTTAGCTCAATTTCGACTTTGGTGGTAGGGGCACTTAAAAATGAATATCCTACAATATTTTTGCATAATAGGAACCCCCAGAGTGTTCTCTAGATAGCCCAGGAATGTGAAATCAGAAATGTATAAGATATACCCTTATAAAAATGAGTTTTGTACGGCTGGGTAAAGTGACATTTCACATTTAAGTTCCCTTCTTATTGCGGTACAGCACTGCTTAAATTCAACTTTGATACTAGGAATTCACAGTATGATGATTAGGCTTTATAAAGATGAAAAAACGAATTTAAAGCATTTATGTTTAACAATATATTTTTTTTCATATAATTATTTTATTTATTTTTTTAATCAAAACCAACCATTTTGATGATTCCACATTGGAAAAGCAAGCTTCATTCCTAGCCTATCATATTTAAACACATTCATTCATAACCCTAAGCACAGAAGCCTTTACTTGAAACAGGAAAAGTCTGCGCCACTTTTTAAAAGGACAGTTATCATTTAACATCAGAACCACAGATGTACTTATGTAAAAAAGGCATTAAGAAAGGAAATCCCTACTTTCAATTTTGTTCTCTGTTATCCAAAATAATGAAACTGGTTTTTTGAAACTTTTAAAATAATGCAGGCCCTTATACCAGTTTTACACTGACTTAAAATTTCGCTGACTCAGCATTCCTGTCTGTGGCCGTGATCAGGAATAGCCATATGCTATTTATGCAGCTGTTGTTCGTCAGCAGGCGTCGAATTTTCACGCCTTTCTCAGGAAAAAACCCCTTTATTATTTGAAATACCCTGACAGAGTTAAATCCCCATTTGCTGTGTCAAACAGTTTCTTTTCAGTTAGTCAGTTTAAACACAGCTGTTGGAAAGCTTTTTCCTCGGGTGCTGAAAGAAAAGCATGTCACAGTCTATTTAAAAACTGAGGCATTTCAATGCAGTCAAATCTATCTTTCTATAATGTGTATTTAGTTCAGCAACGACCAAATTCACTCATATGATGTGCATGCCTTTTAATGTCTAATACAATGTATTTAAGGAAAATGCTGTAACATGTATTTTAGTCTATTGATTACAAAACACACAATTTCGTTTTTATTCCTCTGTATGAGGCCTATTTTAATCCTATTGAATACGAATTCTAATTTTATCTTTAGCATTGTGGCAATTTGCACACATGTACAGTGTCTTACTCTGTCAATTTAATAGTAACATGCAGCTGTTTAGCGTATGTTATATAATTCATTTCTGGATTTTTATTTAATATGTAAGTAACTAAATGACATTTTGCATAACAGAATGATGACAGCAAAAAACATAAACAAACTCATTGAGCTCATTCAGATATTTACAGAAGGGGGGTCATATACGCAGAGCACACAACACAGCGCGCTTAAAGCTAGACATTCTTTCACAAAGAGTACTCACACAAGTATTACCAATGTCAAACCACAAACCCCACATAGACATTTAAACACACATTTAACCCACAAATCAATACTTAGGACTTTAAGACAGCTTACAAACAGTACGCAAGACCAACCTATTTGTAAATACTAATTGTAAGTCATATTTACAAGAAGAGCTCTCACAAGTAGCCCAAAAAACTGTTCCATGGTCAAGAAGCCAAAATACACCAAATTCGCCAGTTTTGGCTGGTAGAACACTCAAAAAGCGCTCTGCATATCACCACTTATGAATGTTACTAAGTGCGCAGATCCGGATCCGTTTTATGTACATATTTAGTTCCATGGGGTACTTAGTCACCAAGGAAGAAATATCTTTTTACTATACGTAAACCTATTTAGGTATCCCCTCTGAGGGGAGTCAACTAAGTACTTACTAAATCCATATCGGTACCTCCAAAACAGCAACACTTTCAACAAAAGTGTGCTAGAAGCAGGCATGTCAAGAATATTATAGCATATATAATATTATACTCCAAGTGACACTTAACACAATGTGTGCCGTTCAAGTTTTCAAAGTTAGAGAAAAATCTCCTCATTACCTGCCTATATGAATTGCAATGCATATATAACTTACAAAACAAATTCCAAAATTGGCCAATCATACAAACAAAGCCACAGTAAGTGTTACTAAAACTACCTTACCAATCAAAGGCATCAAACCAACAGCAAGTGCCGCAAAACGGCTCTTACCAATCAAATGGTGTCCAGGTTCCAACTGCCAAGTTCTGAGTGACCTAACGGTCGTTTTAAAATACTCACGCCAAAGAAGTTCTCAGTCGGGAGCGGCAAACACTTGGAGGATCAGATCAGGAAGACCAGAAATATACTGGGCTGGAAGACAAACAATCTCCGTGCGCAGGGTACCTCCTCAGTAGATTCCTGTCCTGTACTCCTCAGTAGATTCCTGTCTCCCTTCAAGACCACTCCCTTGGATAGCCGCTGCACTGATGAGGTCCACTTTCGGGCGCCATTTGTAGAAATAAAAACCTTCTTAGGGGTTCACTGATACATCTGGTCCTTAAGACCAACAAGGAAGAGATTGGCACAGAAGCTGTAATATCAAAAAACATGTTTTATTAACCTCAGATGAGGGAGATTGCATCTTACGGTACCCGCAGGCCACTGTAGGAGGCATTCTAATGAGTGCAGAGAACAGGGTCCTTATATATGTATTTGTTACATAGTCAGCATAAAATCAAGGGGAGGTCCTAGCACATACAAGCATGCTTATTGACTAATATGGGTATACAAAATTTGCTTGCTCCACAAAGTGGGAGGGGAGACTAAACTGCTTACATGAGTAAGAATAGCCTGACAGTTCTATACTAGGAGCAGGTGCATTCTACCAGCTAGGCCTCTCTGAGCATGTGCAAGACTCTGGAAGAGGGAGAAAGCACATGGCGAGCACATGGCTAACTAAAATGGCTGCCAAGTACAAAATGGCTTTCAGCTCATGCTAACAGCGATTCCTGCAATCTTTAACAGTGCCAACCCATCCAGTGCCATATTAAACCCTTGTTTCTAATGCTGGCTTTTGGCCTCTCAGGCACAATACGTTTTTTCTATGCCCGCTATTTAACAGGATCCCTTGCACCAGTTGCCCAAACCACACTAATTCAGACTGCTCCAAGAAAAGCCAGCACATGCAGATACACCCGCTTCTCCTACTCTAAGGTCCCTATAACTCAGAGGCTCCCCACCTCACCCAAACATGCTGCCACAGCACAACTCGCCTGCCACACAGCCACATCAAACCTAGTTGCTGTGTGTCCCTACAGCTGCTGGACCACATGCCTAACTGCAAATACCTCTCCCTAAATAATCTTGACTTCCTTCAGACTGCCTTGCCATCCCTCACAGGCAGAATAACCACTGCACTGCCACGCTTGCATTTTTTACATTCCGCACTGACCCACAGCTTTTCAAAATGCCACTTTCTTCTCCCTCACTTTCTCAACATAACCAGGTAAGAGCACTGCTCAGCCCCCTCTCCCTTATTCACAAATACCACTACTTTCCCAAGTGTCCACCTCACACACACAAAACTTGCACCACCACTTCTCAAATCCTGAATTCCAATGCCCGTGTATAGTAAGTACCACTTGCTTTCTTAATCTTGCTCTATTGTCTATCGCCCCAGCGCCTAATTTGGGGAGGTAAGGTACATAAGAACAGGGCAGCACCAGCTGTTCCCACCCTCTTCTTGCCAACCAAAAACTGCTGCCACTATATCAACACAATTTATTTCTAGCTTTGCTGCTATTTAAAAACATCCATTTCTGTTGAGTTGAAACTATTGGTCATAATCTGATTCTAAAGCAAATAAGTTATAAAGCCATGCCTTGTTTGTGTTTTAGAGAATGCAGCATAAACTTCTCCACCTTGCCTTCCGTCTGCAATTTGCTGCAACCTCCATTTTTACATCCACTACATGTACGTGTGATCGCACATTGCTTACTGTTGTTTGGTTTCACACATTTCCAAAAGACACCACATAACTCGACATCAAACCACATAATACAACTCAGCAACACAATTACACAACACACCACATACATCCAATCCACACCACAGAATTCCACAATGTACCACAAAATTCAACAGCACACCATATATTTAAACTCCACTATATAGCACTCCACAACCATTCCACATAATTGCACTTCATAACACACAATCCCACTCCAAATAATTCCAATACACTTAATGCCACGTAATTACTATCCTCATAATTCCACTGCAAACCGTGCCAAATACCTCCAAAACAAAAATCCACTCCACACCACACAATTCCACGCCACACAATTTCACAACTAACAATTCCTATCCAGCCCACATAATTGCACTACACACCACATACATACACTCCATAACACATAGGTAGAAGACATTGTCATTTACAACGCCAATAGCTCTAACACAATCTAATGTGTGACCGATTGCATTTCTAATGCTTGTTTATTTTTGTCTTCTATCCACAATTGTACTTTGTCTGCACAGGATCTATGCTTAAGGAACTGGAGTAAATAGCTAATAATGCATATTGTTTTGATTTTATGAATTGGTGTACAACACCTTAGATTTAGAAAAGGGTTGACAGTAAGTATGCACGATGCTCTTCGGCTCTAACATTTCAGTACATTTTAGCTGATCTTGCTGAACCGGAGCCAGCGCTGTGGAGTCTAAAGGGAAGTACTTGATGCTAATGAAGGTCTGAAACGACCTGTGCAACTGTCTTGATTGTCTCCTTTTGCTGATTCTGAAATCATGTTTTAGCTGATGGGACCTCTTGAGCCTAACGAGGATGAAAAGGGAAAGGAAGATGTGGATTATGAGGAAGGGCGCGACAGCTCTGGCATTTAATTAGCTGTCAGTCGCAGGCACCTTTCAGAAGGTCTCGCGGAGGGAGACATCTTGTGGCGCAGTGATGGCATTTCCAAGCTGCACGTGCGAATAGGAGCTCTGCTCAGATTGTCATACGACAGGAATGTTCACAGACAAGAAATGTGCTGAAATCTCAGCGTGGCCTATAATACAAACTGCTGAAACAGCTCGGTGGTGCAGTCAGACTTGGGCTGCAGTGTTGCCGGCAATGGTTGAAGTGGGAGGGATCGGAGGTGCACGACGGGCTCATACTTTTTAAATTGAAGGAAATCAGTTCCCCTTCTTTCTGTGAAAAGGTAACCGTCCCGGTACGGTTAATTCCGAGAGCAGAAACATACATGCCAAGCCTCCCGTTTTAGGCCGGAGACCACCGATTTCAGGGCTAGTCTCCCGCTTCCTGTATGCAAAAACCTGATTCCTTGGCGGGCTTCAGACAGGGACTGGTCTTCTGTTATTTGGGGTATTCACTGCCAGTAACCAGCTCCTGCAGGCCAGTGCACAACATGTTTGTCAGGCTCTCTGTGCCTGCCATAGCGCTTTCTCTGTGCTCCTGACAGGTAGGGAAAAAGCGTTACATTTGCACTTCAATTATCCGATCCTGCAGCAGCACACCTGCAAGTCCCACACATGGTAAATAGACCCAATTTAGGCCTTAACAGAAGCCAATGGAGAAAAATACGTTCTCCCAACTTTTTTTGAAAAATATCCCACTTACCTCTTCTAAAATGTTGGCATGCATGCTGAAATGCATAAGCTGAAGTGTAAGGCAGGGTGTCTCACGTGCTGTGAAACTAGAGGCTAAACAAGCCTTCTTGCCAGAGTGCCTGCTTACCTGAAAGAAATGCTAATGTGCACAATGAATCAATCTGCAAATGTAAAGGGAGCTCGGAAGTCAGTATTGGATTTTATTAATGGAATCACTTGCCACTTCCTGATGACACAGATTTATTCTTTTTGAGTGGTATTGGAAAGGAGTTTCCAGCTGAGCTATGAAGTGTGTGCTTTTTAAAGGGGCGTAACACATGCTCCTGCGCCACACGGGCCTGTGTTATGCCCCTAACTATTTTTTACTGCTACAACCAGGATTCAAATCCTTTGCCCTCTGGTTAGAGATACAGACCTCTGCAGTGCATTATCTAATAGGAATTTCATAAAATACGATAGTGCATTAGACACTGATTAACTTAACTTGCATTTATTTTGAAATTAATGCTGTATGTTATTTTATATGTGCATACCTGAAGGTGAAAGTTTGAAAAAAGTTACAGTATATTTTGTTTTTTTAGCCACACCTCTGACCCCGCCTCCACGCTTACTCGCCCGCCACAATTGTACATAGCATCACAGTTCCCTTACTTTTTTCAATTCACTTAGACCGCTGGTTGCTGGCCTTACTTCTTGAAGTTTGAGACATCGGGCCTTTGTATTCCTAGACTAACTCAAGCATCAGTTAACAGCAGAAAGGGGTGTACATTTCTACCCCCTCTGTTCCTGATTACAACTGCTACGCAGGCCCTCTGATTAATTTCTTCTGGTCTTTCAAAAGCATCCATGACTTTAGCTACAATTTGTTTTGGTAGCTGCCTTTTTGTGTAGGGGTACAAAAAAGGAAGTTAATGTGGCTAATGTCTGATTGGCCCATTGAATAACATTTCTGAGGCCTTAGTAACTTACGGTCACTCTTCAGCTGATTTAGGGCTGCTTCACTATAGGACTGATGTGCATATAGCACATGGCTGGGTCCAAACTGAGGTAGGATGGTGGGCAAAAGAACAGTGGGTTAAAATGCTACTCCCAGTGATTGCCAGTAGTTAGACTTACTGCAAGCATTCCTCCCATCTGCTTTTATGTGTTTACTGTAGTCATTCACATTCCTCCTTATTAGTGTATCTAAACCTAAATGTGTTTTTTAAACATGCCTTATTCTGGGGACCCTCTGGCTTCTACCTACTCACTCCCAGTAACTTTGAAAATAAATTCTACCCCCTGAAGCATCATCCCCAGCCTGGGTACATATAAATGATCATACCACACAATGAGCTTGGTAGTACACATCTTTAGTCTGCAGTGTGTACACCGTTAACTGAACGTTCTATCTCATGAATTTTAATTAATCACACTCAATCACTTACGTCACTGTTCTACAGAGTCCATCAGGGAGTAAAGCAGTCCCGTCATCGCTAACTCACAAGGCACTACATCTCCCCCTTTGTTAAATAAAAAGTACAAACAAAACAATATCTACATTAAAACTCTTCAATAAGTTGTCGTGGCACCTGAACCAAGCATCCAAATCGTGTCATGTGAAGCTGCAGAGATAGTGGAGAAGTGTCCATAGCTGGCTCAGGTGACACAGGCACAGATACAGTCTGTGGACTCTCAAGACTCCTAGGTGGAGAAGTCTCACTTCTGACATCTAGAGATTGTGGGTGTCGAGGCACATGTCTGACTTTCTAGGATGGTGAGCAGTCACCATGTGTCCTTTAGTAGTCACAACATGCATCGGGTCAGCATCAAATGGAGCATCAGACTTGCGCTTGTATCTTTGCCGTACGATTACTTGATCTCCCTTCTGAAAAGTGGTGTCCCGAGCCCTTCATTTTGTGTTAACAACAGGAATCAGCTTGGCGAAGCTCATTGTCATTAATTTCTCTCTCAATGGTCCATTGCGGCAATTTGGTTTGCATGGCTCTCCCAAACATCAGGGCACAGGACTTTCACCTGTAGTTGAATGGGGAGTCGACCTGTAGGCACGAAGAGCAGAATGAAGAGCTGACTTGAGTTCAAGCTTTTTTAGCACAGCACACTGGACAGTCTTTTTGAGAGTGCTCATAAAACGCTCCATATCACCATTTGCTTGTGGCTTTAGTGGTGTGCTTTTTTGAAGTTTTATGCTTAGACGAGTAGGAAAATCTTTGATGTCTTGACTGTTGAGAGGTGGCCCATTGTCAAACTTCAGAATCGAAGGAACATCCTATGTTGCAAAAATACCATCTAGCCTCTCAATAGAGATAATTTTCTCTAGGGTAGGCGACGAGAGATCTTCCACCAATGGAAAATGGATATACTCATCAATGACAAGTAACAGGTGATGTCTATTGTCAAGAGGTCCAAAGAAGTTAATAGCGATTCTCTCCCACACGTTTTGCAAGATCAGACATGTTCAATGGATAGGGAAAATTTCAAGTACTCCCAAAAGAATCCAATGCAGAGTTCCGTCATAAGTATTCCACCTAAGCCCTTTATTCTCATATAGCGTTTCAGAAGTATTTGTTATTTTCTAGCCAACACACGTTTCGTCTATGCTTTAAGTGCACTAGCAGACTTCGTCAGGGCTACAGTGACAATTAGACAAACTTTTAGTTTACCTCAAGTCGGGTATATACTAAAACTGTCACCTATGTCACACTGACCTAATCACCACAGGTGAGAACATCATATGGCATAGGTTCCAAGAGCATCAATACTTTTGTAAAATGGAGAATACAAAATAGACTGTAGTTAAATAAATGATGATTGGCGCTCACCAATATGTTTCCCAGGAAAAAGACACAGAAAGTGTAAATAGGGTAAAGAATATTGATGAAAAGGAGAGATCGATTTCTGCCACCATAAGAGAGATAAATGAGTGAGGTATCCTCTCACCTGTTATGTTATGTTATGTTATTTAAGGTTGTATAGCGCACGGTTACCCTAGGGTGTCCTGGCGCTGATGCATGCCTGCTGGTCAACTGAGAATAGAGATTACTGTAAAAAAAGCCAGGTTTTCAACCCTTTCCTAAAGGAAAGGAGATCCGCTGCGTTCCTCAGGTGGAAAGGGAGCTCATTCCATGCCTTAGAGGTGCATGTAATGAAGCTTCTACCTCCCCAGCTGGCTCTTTTAATCCGAGCAACTAGAACTTGTTTAGATCCCAAGGACCGAAGGTTTCTAGCGGGAACATACCATCTGAACTTTAATCTCAAATGGTCGGGACCAATTCCATTTAGGGCCTTAAAAGCTACACAGAGGGCCTTAAAACGTGCCCCTTAACTTCACGGGGAGCCAATGTAGTTGTCTCAACTCGTTCTTTACAGAGGCAAATTTGGGGGTACTAGTAATCAGTCTGGCTGCGGCATTCTGTACAATTTGCAGCCTGTTGACATGCTGTTTTTGAGCATTTAAGTATAGACTATTACAATAGTCGATTCGAGACATGACAAGGGCTGTGACCACTGTCCTAAGGCTGTTATCAGGAAGGAAAAACTTAATTTTCCTTATAGTTCTCAGGATACGGAAACAGGCCGAAACCACCTAGTTTATGTTGTCACAGAAAGAAAGCCTATTATCCATAATCACCCCTAAGTTTTTTGCTTTCAATGTGGGGATAGGACAGGGGCCCAACTCAGCTGGCCACCAATCAGGTGTCCACATATTGTCATCAAATCAGCATCAAATCAGCAATACATGTATATTGTCATGCGCTCACATGGTCCCAACTGCAGAGACAGCACTGCGGCTGGTGCTGGACCTCCTATCCCACCCAAGGAGGATCCAGGAACCGAAACCTGAGAGTCTACTTTTTCCCCTGGGTGGAAGGATGGTTGGGATACAATAAGAGAGACTTGCGGTACTGGGTCTGCTCAGCGGCTGTGCAAAACTGCGCAACAGAATTTGTCACTTTTGAGACAGTCTACGTTTGTGAGGTAGATGTGCACTTGACCAGAACCTCTGGATTTGCAATGACACAATGCACTGCAAATAACAAGAGGAGGCAGTTACCATCATTACACTAACATGTCTTTACATACAATGTACATGCATTACTTTTTGTAACACAAGCTTACAAGTTTCTTCAGCCGCTCGGCTTGAGAACAGAAATTCCAAAGTCACAGTTGGAGTGAGACACTCCTAGAAATAAACTTGAAATACAGATGGGAGTTATTGACACTGCTCAAGATAAACTGAGAGCATAGGTTGGAGTGACTTGCTCTCCTAAGGTTACACTCGAAACACAAAATGGGGTACAAGGTTGATACTTCTATCGAAGGCTCTGAAGTGCTTTCTCCTGGCACTACTGTTCATCAGAGAAACACAGGACTAAAGTATTTAATCCTTGAGCAGCGACAGTTCTAGTATCAAGGTTGTAGGAAGGGTCTGGAGTATAAACACACAAGGAGCGCTGGAGTACTTCACAGAGAGGAAATGGAGGAAAAGTCTATAGTCTTTGAAGAAGGCGATATTCAGTCCTGTTTACTTCTGTTGGAGGTTTAGTGTGCATTTACTTGATGTCCTTGTTAGCCTAGTTCTTCAACTTGTCTGAAGTTCAAAGAAGATCTCGAAGCCTTGACTCAGGAAGATGCGGGGGATCCAGTGTAGCTGTGCAGTAGGGAGAGCAGAGGAAGACATAGAGGAGCCAGAGGAACCACTGGTTTGGATGGACTTTAAGGAGATTGGAGCGCTTCTTGGTTCTGGCAGTCTTCTTCAGGTCAGTGGGAAGGGTGAAGCTTGTTCTGCATGGAGCGTGGCCAAGCCACAACTCAGGCTTGATGACTGTAGCTAGAGAATGTCCAGTACGTGGGGCACATGGCTGTCTTGAAGTTTCTTTAACCTTGGGGGAAAAACATGTTAATACACTCTCTATGACCTTACAGAATGGGCAGGTGTAACTTGTTGATCGGAACCAAATAGCAGGAAACAAATGTATCGTTTTGGATTAAACTTGCATAGTAGAAAACAACAGCAAGGCCCCAGTAACAGTGAGAGCAAGGCTTGCCATTGGCTCACAGGATTCTTAGGGAAGCTTACAGGGATTTAATGGAAAACCACGCCAAGGCCCAAGGAACAGCAAGAGTAGTTAATCCATTGGTTCACGGGATGTGGGGAATGCTTGCAGGGGTTCAAGCGTTATGTAAATTACGGGTGCTAGGGAAGCATTGGTTATGAGCGTGCTGGGGAAGCATCAGTCATGAGGGTGGTGGGGGGAGGTCGGTTTACGTTTCTCCAAATTACCTGAACGTGATTTATCTTTTTGCTAACTTAAGATGTTCCAAGGATAATACTACTGGTCCTTCTTCAAGATGGGGACTGCGCTTCTGTATCTCAGGGAGTAGTCCGTCTTTGACAAGATAACACGAGGTACACAGTTAATTCCTCCTCTAACCATTATAAATAGAGAACCAAGATGGTGACCATTCGGATGCAATACGGGACTCGTGGTACTCCAGGCATGATCGCTGGAGCACTCTCCGTTGGAAAGTGTATCTGTTAGGTTTAGCCAAGATTCCGCTACCAAATAGAATAGGTGCATCGCATTTGAATCGGGCAAGACTTTCTCATCTGTAACCCTGCGTCTGACTGATGATTATAATGCGTTATTAGATTATTGTGCAAATGAATAGTTTATGTTGAAGCACACTATGTTATATTCTTTTGTATGCCTTTATTTTACAACTATGAGTCACTCAACCAGAATGACTTGACTTTGTGAGTACAGTGCAACTCAGTACATCTTGCATAGTGTGTAACTGAGTACAGTGCAACTCAGTACATCTTGCATAGTGTGTAACTGAGTGCTTGGATGTATTTATTCGCACAATAAGATGAAGGTCAACATCGCTTACCAGCAACTATTGATACTATGTATATTTCTTATGTGTAGTGTTGCCCACTACTCCCAGTGATAATATTTTAACACAAATGCAACCTACTGTATTTGGGGTGACAGGGTCCTAGATATATTTGATATCGATATCGTGAGGTGTCATTTTTAGTGACCATATTTTATACTATATGCATTGCAGATACTGGACCAAAATTTTAAGAATTTGGAGCAATACATATATACTGCTGATTGGATATTAGGTGAGCCCATTATTTGTAAACATACTCTTTATACAGTAATAGTCTGACTGGTTTTCTTGAGTGATTAATGGGACGTTATACATTTCAGATACCTGATGACTATTATTTCGAGAACTTTGGGACTATATACATGTATTGCTGATTTAACGCTAGGTAAGCGGATATCGCACTAGTTTATCTCTCATAGTGGCAGATCTTGATCTCTCTTTATCATCAATATTCTTTACCCTTTGTCTATACTTCCTTTGTCTATTTTTCTGGGAAACATATTGGTAAGTGCCAATTATCATTTAATTAATACTATAGTCTATTTTTTTCTTTTTACACAAGTATTGATCTTCTTGAAGCCTATGGTATATGATTTTTTTATCTTGTGGTGATTAGTTCAGTGTGATACCAAAGGGGATGATGGACGGAGCGTTTGAGCTAATCAAACACTCACCCCCAGTCAACTGATCTGCGTTTAATCCATCATCATTCTTTAGCTCACTCCACCACCCCAGTTCAGACATGGCCATATGCAAATCAGTCTGACCCTGTGCCTCATGGGAACAGTCCAGCCCGAACTGCCAAGCCATGTCTTCCCTGGACCGGAAACAAGCATCCTGGGACCGGTTTCTGGCTATTCAGCCATCATCAGCCAGGCTAGCTTGAATCCAGTGGCAAAGTGAGCAAGGGACCCACGTCTGGGCATACCCTGCCAACTAAGGGCGAACAAAGCGATATCAAAGGGGATGATGGACGGAGCGTTTGAGCTAATCAAACACTCACCCCCAGTCAACTGATCTGGGTTTAATCCATCATCATTCTTTAGCTCACTCCACCACCCCAGTTCAGACATGGCCATATGCAAATCAGTCTGACCCCGTGCCTCATGGGAACAGTCCAGCCCGAACTGCCAAGCCAGATTAGTTCAGTGTGACCTAGGTTTCGATTTTAGTTCATATAGGACTTGGGGTAAACTAAAAGTTTGTGTAATTGTCATTGTAGCCCTGAAGAAGTCTGCTGGTGTACTTACAGCATAGATGAAACACATGTTTGCTAGAAAATGTCAAAGACTTCTGAAAGACTTCAGAGCGTGTTTTTGGAAACTTAAAATCTTGTGCAGATTTCTCCATCTACTACCGATGGACTGTCGGGCCACAATAGTCCATGCCTTGATTACATCACAGCTGGACTATGCTAACAGCTTGTAGCTGGGTCTTCCTGCCTATCTCATCCAGAGGCTTTAGACAGTCCAGAATGCCGCTGCTGGGTTTCTCAGAAATGTGCCTCTCCGACATCGCATTTCCCCTCATTTGCGCAGTCTTCACTGGCTTCCGGTGAAAAGGAGAATCGAATTCAAGGCCCTGTCTCTTGCCTTTAGAGCTACGAGAGATAGCGGACCCGGTTATCTGAGGCAGAGACTTCAGAAATACCATCAGAATAGGACCTTGCGCTCAAATTCTCAGCTGCTTCTCTGCTCTCCTTCTTTCCTCAAAGCTAGGATTGGAGGGTGTGCCTTCGCTGTAAGAACAGTCGCCCTCTGGAATGCTATGCCTCTTTACCTGCGCAAAGCTGAATCTGAATCCATTTTCAGGAGTGCCTTGAAAACATGGCTGTTTGATCTGCCTTAGTTTGCCTTTCTCCCTCTTCTGTCTTCCTCTTAGCGCCGGGACACCACCGTTGGTGGTAGCCGTGCGCTCTATAAATGTCTTGGTATGGTATGGTAAACGCTATTACAGAATAAAGAAATTTGGTGAAAAACTTACGTTGGAACTCTGTATTGGATTATTTTGGGAGTGCTTGAAATTTTGCCTATGTTTTGGACTTGTTTCGACAGAGGAAGAATTGGTGGCTCTTCTCCCTTTTGAGCACCCATTACTAATTGCATTTAATTGATTGTGTTTTCAGTGTGCTTGTATTTACTTAGAGTGTGTGCACCGCATCACCCAGCCACCTTCTTTTGTTTACATTTATGTTCAATGGATGCTGAGTTGTCTTAGGAGATATGCAATTGCACAAGGGACAGGCCTTCAATTCCGTTTCAACTCTTTCATCAAGATGAGGGAACCACACTGGGTCCCAGAGAGCTCGTCTGGTGGCAACGATTTCACGATGTCCTTCGTGTGCCACTTCAATGACTTGCTGTCTCAAACTTTATGGTATAACGATTCTCGGACCTCGCAAGAGTAGTCCTTCTGGTGTAACAGACAGTTTTTGTCTGACATTCTTGAACTTCTGATATTCACTGTCATTTGTAAGAGGTCGAGTATGTTGTTTCCAGGACTTTTGTGTAATAATGTCTTTGAGTATTAGCATGTCTCTATCTATGTTCGTAGCAGCAATGATTTGTTTCAGTGATATAGCTGCAGACATGCTTGACTCTACAATGAAATTGATATAGGCCTCAGCTGCATTGGAAGTGGTACCATGACTTTGTACTGTCACTCGTAAAAAGTAGTCAGCAGGGTTTTGGTCTTTACCCGGCCAGTGCACAATAGTGTAATCATATTCCTGCAGTCATAACCTCTACCTCTTGATGCGAGGAGGCCTCATGGCTTTAGGATTGCCAAAGACAGTGAGCAATGCTTGATGGTCAGTAACCAGAGTAAAATGTTTTGCATACAGGAACACATGGAAGTATTTACAAGCCCACACCACAGCTCGGCTTTCTTTTTTAGGTTGTGAGTAGACACGTTCAGTTTATGACAAATGTCTGCTAGCATAAGTCAAAATATGGCTTTGGGCATTTGGCTGTCCATTATGTTGGGCAAGGATCTCACCCAAACCTACTGGACTTGCATCAACAACAACTTCAGTATATAGCTTCGGATCAAAGTAGGCCATTTCAGTGGTGTTCTCAATTGCATGCTGGATTTTCTTGAAACTCTGTTCACATTCATGTGACCATTGAAATGAAACATTTTGTTTTGTTATGTCACTCAGTGGGGCGCTTACTGTGGCAAAGTCACATATGTATCTAGAGCAGTAGCTGCCCATGCCAAAAAAAGAACGTATTATAGTTACATCTTATGGGAGACAGGTAATTGATAAAGCCTGTACTTTAGCTGAATCTGGAGACATTCCCCCATTAAAGAAAATATGGCCAAAGAATTTGAGTTTTGCTTTCTGAAACTCACACTTCTCTACATTTGGAGTGAGACCCACATCAGTAAGCAGATGGCACACTTGTGTAAGAGCTTTATCATGTTTTTCTGTGTGGCCCCAAAGACTAGTATTTCGTCACTGTAATTGAATGCATTTGTGACAGGCTGTATTATGCATCTATTGACATCTTGAAACTGTTCAGCAGCTGATGACACTCCGAAACATAATCGTTTATATCTGAACAAACCAACATGTGTAGCACAGGTAGTAATGTACCTGCAATTCCCCTCTAGTTCCAATTGATGATACCCTTTATTTAGATCAACTCGAGAAAATACTTTGGCATCATTCAGCGGTGTGATCATATTGGCAATGTGTGGACTGGAATGTCGTTCTCATTCAATCACCTTATTAGATTGGCGCATATCCACACAGATGCACAAGATACCTCCACTGTCCTGTTTGGGCACTACTACTGTGGGCGAAACCCATGGCATGGGACCAGTAGAAAGCTCAATATTGTCATGTTTTAGGAGTGACTCAAGTTCTTTTTCAACAGCTTCCTGTAAGTGAAATGCAATTCTCTGGTGTCTCTGAGCAATTGGA
Source organism: Calotriton arnoldi (assembly GCA_963921515.1). Classification (NCBI taxonomy): domain Eukaryota; kingdom Metazoa; phylum Chordata; class Amphibia; order Caudata; family Salamandridae; genus Calotriton; species Calotriton arnoldi. The sequence continues at coordinate 914,904 of CAWUFW010006559.1, read as the reverse complement.
CAAACATTCTGATTGATATTCAGTTGCATTTTCATGGTTCTTAGCTTTCCTAAACCATTAAATAATTCTGGAAACTGATTGACTATCTCGTGATGTGCATTCATCTTGTAGTTCACAAATATCAGTCCCATATCAGCAGCAGCATTGAAAAAAAGTAAACAGGCACATGAGGGGGTGACTTGTAATAGATGAATTGGTGCTTGTGGTTGTGTTTTCTTGTGTTTTATGGTTGCTAGAAATAAACATTGGCTTCTCAATGGCATTGATGCAGACCATGTGTATACTTTAGTCTATGATGGCATGAGATGTGGCATGGAAGAAATCTCGTAATATTTCTTCTCAGACATAATGTTTATTGGAGCACCACTGTCGATAACAAAATGTATTGAGTAACCGTTCACCTTTAGTGTAATTTTAGGACAATGTTTGAATGACTTTTATGATTTTACTTGTTGGATTTTCTTTGACTCACATTCTTCTTTGTATGTGGCCAGTCTGACAGGCGCACGTTTCTCTGAGGCACTTAGCTTTTCCTTCCCCTTACAGTTTGCATACTTAACCATTGGTGGGATATTTACCCTCATGTGGAAAGGCAAATATGCATCTGAAGCTCAACTTTTTCTTCTTTGTAGATATCACTTTGTGTCCCTCAGCTTTGGGTCTTTGCTTGCTTTTCACATTCATGACTGACTTACTTCAGGTCCCTTCAGCCTTCATGTCTGCAGCCTGTTTGTCAGCAGGTTCTTCAGCTCTGGCAGCCGTGAGGGCTCGCTCTAGGCTCAATGTTTCTCCAAGCATTTTTCGTCTGAAGAAATCAGAAAGGCAACCATCTATGACTCTTAGTCAAATAGCCTCTTCATCCTTAAACACATTAAATTGGCAATGTTTGATAAGCATATCAAGTCTTACTACAAATTTGTCGAATGTTTCACCAAACTTTTGTTTTTCTTGATTGAAAATATATCTTTCATAATCGACATTTGGCATTGGATTACACTTTATATTGAGTGCCTCTTTGATTTGGGGGTAGGAGACTTCTACTTGTGGTATTTTCTTCATCACTTCCTTTACTCCTTCACCTGCAAGATTCTTGAGGTATTTGATTATCTTTTTGTTATCTACTTCTTCCAGTGCATAAATGAAATCATCAAACATTTCAATCCAGGCAGTCAATCTTGCACCAATATTTTGTTTCTTGGCTGTATCGAATGGAAGTGGTGGTTTTAGCAATGCAGCAGCATCATAACCAGTTGTGGCCCTTACTGGCACTAAAAGTGGTGCTGTTCAACTGGTCTTGCAACATTCCTAACATCTATAAGTCTTTTCAACATGCTTGCATTTGGGTCATCATGGCCAATCGGAACAAGTGGAGCTTCCTTTCGCTCGGCTATTGGAGTTTTTTTAACTTCAGAAGGACTTTTGAGTTGTACAGAATGCACCCGGCACCTTCTATAGTGTCCGTTTCAGGTACTGGTGGCTCCGTAATCACAAACCCGGGGGCTTCTACTAGGGTCACTTCGCCCGCCACTGTGGTATGATGACTCTCTTTACTCAGCTTTTGGTAAGTGCCACAATAAACTTTAAACCTGGTTTTCAGTACCTTTAGTGCTTTTTTGTATTTGACTATTTCCACTGCTAGCGCTTTCTCAAACTTGATTGTCACTGCTTCTAGCGCTTCTCTGTACCTGGTTGTTACTGCCTTCAGCATTGACGTTTTTAATGACTCATGGCTCTGTGTTGCATTGTGATGCACTCCCTCTTTTGTGGCCTTAACATCAGGTTTCTGGCCCAGGATAAGCAAAGTTTTCTGAGAAGCCCTAGTCTCCTTTGATAGTTTCACTCTGTGTGGAGTGGCACTTTGACTCCACATACGCAGAACGTCGATCTTCTTTTCGACTGAGGTGTGCGTGGCACTCACAAGCAGTTTGCTTGACTCTGGCAAACTCTCTTGGAGAGTGCTCTTCTTCTTCGGGTTGACGGGTTTATGGAATCCCTACTCTTCCCCAGTTGTAGCGTCCTCCCTAGACTGTTTACATATAAATTGGGATCCCGGTTTTATGGTATTTATTTTTTTCACATTTCGGTCTGTATTTACCCATATTGTTTTTCTGCTAATTTTATCTGCATCTATCCACATTTATTTTGGGGTCTGTGAAAAAACAAAGCTGAAACTTGTATATTTCCACATTTATTTAACTAGAAACATATACACCTACTAGAATGGCAGATAAGTTTCAATGATATGCACAGCCACAGATGATAGAGCAATACACTTATACGAAAAGATGCAAAATGTAATATCGCCCTTGTGCTTATATACTGTTGTTTAAGCCTCATTACTAAATTTCTTTTTTTTTAACCCTCTTACCTGTCACTCTGCACAGCTATTGGCATGGCAGTCATGAGTGAGAGCATTTATAATCACTAAAAATGGAACCTAATTTCCGTTTTTACCCACATTTATAAAATACATACAGACAGGAAAATAAATGTTTTTCTGTCTGCATTTATCTGTATAAATCAGTAAAAACAGAAAACAGGGAGCCTTACATATAAAGGTATAAAGGATCATGCCACACACTGAGCTTGGTATTACACGTCTTTATTCTGCACTGCGTACAACGTTAACTGAATGTTCTATCTCATGCATTTTTATTTACCACACCAAGTCACTTGCATCACTGTTCTATTGATCTACGGAGTCCATCAGGGGCCAACACAGTCCGGTCATTGCTAATTCACAAGACACTACACCCCCACAGGCTCTTGTGTGTAAATCATTTTTGTGCTGTGGAGGGTTTTGAGACGACCATCCCACTTGGTCGCTGGAATGTTTCCTGTCCACTACTGTTTATTTGTCTCTTGTCAATCACAATATGTACTGTGAGGAAACGGGCCATTAGTTGTGTGGCCTGCACAAGTAATGTGTCCAATTTCACCCTCCACTGGGAACCAAAAACCCAAATGTAGAGCCTGACTCTCTCGTGGTAGCAAGGCAGACCAGTCCAAGGCCTACTCATGGGAGGTGGTGTGAGCTAGCAATCATCATTCGTTGGCACGCAATAATAACACTCAACAAATAATTGTCCAATCTGTGCTTTTTCTTTAGAAAAGTAAAAGTACATTTATTACCCATACTACTCAATACTACATAGTAATTTACAAATATACATAAAGCTGGTGGAAATAACTTTGACTGCAATACATTTGACCCCTAAAGGGTCATACCCTAAAATTCACAGCACCCCCTCACTCGTGTACAATATAATTAGGCGTTGGCAGAGTTCGCAGAGTTTTACTCCGTGGAACCCATTGAAGTGCTGAACAAACTCTGCCGCCAGCTGCGGAGGCTGTAAAGTCGCAGTACTCGCACTGATTTTTGCACCGAAAGATTGTCCCGCACTGTAAAAGTAGTGTGAACGGTACTATGCGACACGCCAGAGGCTGCTGCTGCTTTCTGCTGATTGAGAAGACATTGTACTTGAGCGGTAGCTTCCTCAACGCAAGCGGTTGCGACCTACAGCAATCGCTCATGTTGAGAAATCTCGCTGGGAGGAGGTCTAGTGCGTGATTTTTCTCGCAAGCGCTCGCCCACTTAATGTTGGCAAGCCGATAGAGAGAAAAAACTCTGCTCCACGTCACTTGACAAAGTTTTTCGGAACTCCCCGCTGGGTAGGCTAAACGCCGCGTGGAGTAGGCAAAACTCCGCAAACTCTGCCGGCAGAGTGGAATTCTTCGCCCACCACTAAATATAATCCATAACCATACACGGGGGCATCAGTTGCATTAGGTAAATGTTGTCCATCATCATCATTAATAAAACACTGCGGCCTTTGGGAAAAATCAATCACTATCAGAATTAACAACTCATTAAATTAATCATTGTCATTAACATCTTGAACACCACTTTTAAATAAAGCATTTTTCAATAGATCATGGGGCATATTCATTAAAGGATTGAGTCACCCTTGCGCCACACAATAGAGCGCAAGAGCAACAAGAATGCTCCGTATATTGTTCAGTATGGCACATTCCTGCCCTTTCCCTATCACACAGTACAGCAAGGTGACTTGCTGCACTGCAAGATTACTTGTTATATATGCCCCTTTGTCTTCCTTCACAACCTTTAGGACACAGAACTTGAAGCTATAGACTCAGCCCCTAGAGGATGTTGCATTCCCAAATGAGGAGCATACGCTCCAGCCTGGGGAGTGCTTGAACCTTGAGAGAAAATCCCAACTTTGTTTTTCTTTCAGAGACCCTGCAAACTTAGTGTTCGTACTGTTTGTAAAAGTTCCCTGGGGGAGTTGCAGCCCTCCTGCAGCCCCTTTAGTCTCCTGACATCGTGGCTGATGCCCCTGCCATCCTAGGGCCACCACATTTCACTTTTTGGGCTGTCAAGAAGACCTGCAGGGCATTGTGGGGTGCTTCTTCATGGAGCTTGGGAATCTGTGGTTAGCAGTTCTGGCTGCTTCATTTCTTGTGGCAAGTGGCCTCTTGCCGTATGGTGTGCCCTTTTCCTTTTTTTATTCCTTTGTCTTCGTGGTGCACAGTTCCACTCGGGCACCTCACGTGCTTCTGACGTTGGGGCAGCCCATGGAGACCACACCTGGCTGCCCTGCCGGATTCTGAGGGGTCCATACTTCCATGTGCGACTGGCAGCTCTTTCCTCCCCTGCCCGCAGGCAGCCATCTCCTGGTTGATGGTGGCAGACACGGGTATGGGGAGCGTGGCAGGCCCACCACACCTTAGGAGAGTCTGGTGGCATTCCTCCTTCTTCTTGACTGCTTCTGTCGTGCTCTCCCTGCCCTTGAAGATGTTGGGCCCAAAGTTTGGATCCTAGGCCCCTCCCTTTACTTCACGTGAGTGTGATGGCACTCCCGCCTTCCTCTTGGTTGTGGGGGCCCAGAGTTTACGGTACTGGGCCCCCGTAATGAAAATCCAGCCCAGCGGTTGGGATCCCTGGGTCTTTGGAGATCTGTGGAGGGGGGCTGATACATGCCCACTCCCAGGGTTAATCTTGGCAAACACTATTCTTGGCGACCCATAGGCCTTGACCCACCCGGGGGGGGTTGCAGGTACTCGGACAGGGGAGCTCCACATACTCCGGATCTTGCTTGTGGCTGTCAAAGGTTGATTCTTTCTCCTGCCCATATCTGGGCCGTTTTGGATGCTCTTGGGCTCATTTTGCTCCTGGCGGTGATCCCTTGCCACCTGGAGCACTCTACTTAAGCCTCCTGGCCTCTAAAGTGTCAAACTTTGTAGTGAGCTGGTTCCACTGGCTCCCTGTGTCAGGCTTTCTAGTTTTCTCCCCAGGGGTCTATCACCGCTTGGGGCAGAAGTCTAGTTATTTCCCCAGCTAGTCCTTCAGCATCTCTGGTCCTGGAGGGAGCCCCACTGGTCCAGGGGGTAGCTGTAGTCAGAGTCCTTAGTCCAGATGGATATCAGGGGGTTCCTCTTTCCAGTTGTCCATGGCTGCTGCCTCCAGTCCTAGTGTGGAGCAGAAAAACACAACCAAGAGAGTGCTCTCCCACTTGTTGAAGACATTTCAAGTGGGGCAAGAAGGTTCTAGAAGCAAAGTACTGCTTGCCTATCCTGGGGTGCCACATCACCTCTCTGCACTTGTCCCAAGCATCCCGCATAGCATGTTGGGATAATTCAAAATTCTATCACCCTGGAGTCACTGCTCATATCTCTTCTAGGGGGCCTCAGCTCGGCCCCTCATTGACATCACTGACAGGGCCTTTCCCACTAAATCGTCAAAGAGGAGCCCACTCCTGTGTTGGCGCCAGAGGTCTGGGCTCCCTCCATTGTTCAGTGGGCATGGGCTGGCCATCCCTGGTACTGTGCAACAGCTGATTGATTGATGCAGATCTTTCGTCCACCATCCCTTTCCTCCTCAGGAGCTGAGAGAAGCACTGTTAATTGTTACCTTTGGATGGGGAGGCCTTTGTTCCTGCTGCTTGAGAAACATGTAATTAACTTGGCTCAGCTGGGTGACAAAGGACCTTAGCCTCGAACCTAAGCTGAGCCAGAGAAATATGACAATCCTGGATGACCCATAAGTTGTACAGATATCGTCTTGGTAACTCTCAGATTTGGGTTTGGCACACAGGATCCACCCCATTTCAATACATCACTTGTCTCTGAAGGCCAAATGGAAGCAAAACTACACTCTAAGGCAGTCTTCCCCATAGGTGTATATAGGAGTGTCGCTGCAGAAAAGGCAGTAAACCGCACTGACTTTCCCTATGAGTGTACACTAACATTATAAGGTCTACCCCAGGTCAACATCGAATCCTGCATGGCCCTCTCTGAACCAGGCTACCTTTGCACAGTTACTGGGCTGCTCACAACAGGAATCTCCCACGCGCAGCCCTCACACATGTGCACGCGTGTTCACATATAACCAGCCAAGTGCCCCTTACCCTTGCTGTGCCGCAGCGGCCTTATCTTAAAAGGTGGAAACTGGCGGTAAACACACACAGTCCATTTACTATATGTTTACCGTCGATGAGTCACCAGTTATGAGACTCACCCACAGTAAAAGGTGAAAAAACCATGTGATCAAAAAGTGAGAAATCTGGGCAGATTTGATGGGCAGAACCCATCGTCTCACATGTACAATATTCCACTTTCACTGTTAAAGTTCATTGGATGTCACATTCTGTGATGCCACCTGGTGTCAGAGAGTATTTGATGTCACATTAGCACCACCCATGATTCTGGTAAATGTACACAATTGTTTGTGATACTCTTTTTATTTATTTATACATTTATATGTTTGTTTGTTTAATTATTTATTGTTTGTACATAATGTGTGGAATGCAACAGAACGCTATACATAGAACATTGCATAAAGTATAATTTATAGGCCCCTATTTAGAGTATGGCAGGAAGACTACTGGACTGTCATGTCAGTAAAGGCTGCAGCATTTGCTTTCCTGGCAAAGGACTGTCTCTAATACTAGATACTACTTTGAAATGGGCAAGTTCTGTGGGCCTAAGCTTGAACCTTTTGTTTGGTGGTTCCTTGGCCTGAGCCGCTATGCCTCACACAGCAGTCAAGGCTGAGGAAAATGAGTGATGATCGCTATACCATAAATAGGTCAGAGCAACTGTCACTGTAACCTTTTGACACTGTTACAGATGGGCCTTCAGACCAAGGGTTTAGGTCGGTAAAGCTAGCTGCATCTCCACCTGGGTAAACCCCTTGCCTCCCCGACTCTAAACAGAGGGGAAAAGCTATGAGTCTGGCAGGGCGGGGGCACTGATTTCAGGCATACCATTATGAGCAATAATATAAGCTAAAATAAGAAAAACATTGTAAATAATGAATTAGTAAATATATACACAGATGTTTGGGATCAAATAAGGCTATTTTCAAAGATGCAGGATCCTTCAAAATACAACATGAAGCCTGAATGTAGATATAACAGTATTCAGATCTGAAGTGGAATGTAGTCACAAACCATAAAGAACTCTCCTCTAAAGAGGTCAGACTTTAGGTCTACAGCCTGAGAAAGACAGGGTCAGGGTATGCCTTTTTTCTAGTTGAAGACAAACATTTTGAGAAGCAAAGTGTCCAAGCTGTTGAGGTATAGAGAGCTTCTTGATACCTTCAGCTTCCTGCCTCTCTACCAATAAATTCAGTGCAAAAGGGGAGAAATGTCTTGCGCATTTCTGTGAGGGGCATGTAACGCTTTTAGCATTGTATTGCATTTGTGTTCAACCATACAAGATTTACAAACTGTGCACCCTTAATAAAGATATTATAGTTATATAAATACATTGGAACCTCAGGCATCTTTTTTTACAGAATGCCACTCTGCTATGACAGAGACCTAACTGCTACAGACTCTGCACAGCAAGATTGGAGGCATGACTATCCTATGACTGATCAGACGGACAGACCTAGATCTGGACACATTTGCTGCGGCAAATAGAGAATTAGATTCATTTTTTGATTCGCACCTACAGAGAAATTAGAATTAGGTTCTTTAAAATACAGGGATACACATCATAGTGCCATAATAGATAAATATCTGGCTGAAATCCACAAACATTGTGTTAGAGGTATATTGGAATATTCCATAAGACTGCAAGAATATACTGTGATAATTCCAAAATACAACCACTCTTACCTCTATCCAAGCAACTCCTGATTTCTGCCTCCTTCTTGTTGCTTGGCAGTGTGTCTGTGAAACTAGGTATCTGCGCATCTGTGCACTCTTCCTGTTCAGAATTAAGCAGATCAAATACAGCAAAAATCAACCCAAAGACAAAGGGGCCGATTCCGATTCGGGCCGGAAATCTCTCCGACCGAGCCGGACTCGGAGAGATTTCCTACCGAATCGGACCCTAGCAGCCCGACCGAACGAGTACGATGCGCACGTATGCTATCGGACTCGGTCGGTCGGACTCCAGTGAAGTCAATGGGAGCCTGTCGTACAACGCGTACGCGGGCTCCCATTGACTCAATGGGTGCGAGGCGAACAGGGGCGCCCCCTACAGCGTGTACGCGGCGAAGCGACTCGCGCCATACACGCACAGGTAGGGAGGACCCATGGGTCCCCCCTGTGTGCGACTCGCGCAGCTACGCGTACAGGGTGGTCCGACACGGACCCCCAAAGTACGGCTCCGACTGCTCCTTCGAGCCGGACGGCGCGAGTCGGACGGACTGCTTGCGACGCGCATCGTACTTGCCCGGCAGGGGAACGTCTCCATTGCGCGGTGCGAGGCGTGTCCGAGCGAGTCGGTCGGAGCGGTCGGCTTTCGTGTATGAGTCGGTCGGTGCGGTTGGGTCTCGCGAACGAGTCGTCGGAGTTTTCGCATCGTACTCGCTCGCCCGGACGCACGTACGAATCGGTCGGGAAACAGGGCTCCGAATCGGATCCGGTAAAGCCGAATCCGATTCGGAGCCCTACCGGCCGAGATCGGAATCGGCCCCAAAGTCGGAGAGACTGTACACTCTATATATCTAAATATATATTCATGTCACAACATTTTGGAACTTTAACTAGAACAATTTGGTGTCATATAAACTCCTACCTAGGATATTTAGACAGAATATCGGAAGCAAAATTATGGTGGGACAAAATATTGTGGCAAGAATATGTAGGACAAAAATATCGTGAAGGTAAATTTCTATAACTAAGCAAAGTTTTACCATATATAGCTCCACATATATTTTTCCTTGATGATATATATTTCTTCAAGGTGCGTAGATGTGGAGTTAAGAATAGGAAATCTATACTTACCTATTTACACTTACCTTCTCGATATTTTGGTCCTCGATATTTTTGGCATGATATATTCTGTCCACACGATATTTTTGTTTCTGATATTATGTAAGTGATTCCTTCCTAGAGAGCATACAACAGAGTGAAGGTGGAACAATGAAACAGTCTGTCATTGTGCCATTTCCTGTGCCATTGGCAACCCTTCAACTGACATATTTCATGGCAAGGTTTGGGCGGATTAAAGGGAGGATGGAACAATACAGGACGGGAGAAAAGGAAGCAATGACTTGTTGACTAGTAAGAATTTGGTGCCCTTTTGCAAACCTGGAAAGCTAGTTTCACATAAAGTAAAATTGAAAAATAGTAAAAAACCAAATGTTTTTGTCCCCTATCAAACGCTTGCCTCTTATATCCCATGGCATACAGATCCACACACACTAGCAATTAAAAGACACACCAGATGCAAGAAGTCTATCAAGGTTTGCCCCTTGAATATTAAACCTACAAATTTAGGGGGGCAGTATAAAGAGGACAAAATATGGGGAAAAAATATAATCAGGAAAGTAAGTCTATATTTTCTATACTTAACTCTACATATACATAACTACAGGTTACACAGGGACGGCTCCTCCATTAGAGTGAAGGAGCGTCATCCCACTAACTAAAATGCCCCCAGACACTGCCCAGAGGTGAAAAACAAAATAGTAATAACATTAATTTACTACCATTTTATTTTTCATCAACCCGTCCTGAACTGAGGGTCAGGATGGAGTGGGCCTGCTGAGGGGCACCAGCAGGGAGGAGTGGTGGACTGCCTGTGCACTTAAGTTTAAAGTGCACTTGTCACTTTGGCCGGCTGTCTTGGGACGGCCAGCCAGACCTGCACACTTCAAACCTCTCTAACCCAGCTGTCTTAGACAGCTGGATAGAGAACAAGAACAGACCTTCAGTGCCCTTGGCTATGTCGAGAAAGGCTGCTCCCTCCAATCCTGGCGCCTCTCTCATGCTGGTTAACAACATTAGAGCAGTGCCGGAATTGGTTAAGGGAGTTGGCTGGGGCCCATGCTGGAGCCTGGACGAGAGAAGAAGAGCACCGAACTGGAGCATGGAGGACATGTCATGCAGCAAACAAGGTAAGTAACTTTATAGTTTATTTATTTTAGAACATTGGCGCCTTACATGTAGCCCGCATACATGCACCCACCCACCACCCATTTGCCCGCTCCACCACCCTCGGTAGCTGCCAGCCACAATTGACGGACATATATCTTCAGTGTACCTAAATGCAAAGTTTGGAATAGTAAATCTATACTGCCCTATATGCACTTACCTTTTGATATTATGTCCCTCAATAATCTGTCCCCAATATTCTCATACCGCGATAATGTTGGCGTCAATATTCAATAGTACAATCATTGATCAAGAAGAATATTTTTTCATTAAAAACAAATGCAGAATGCATGACTGTGTGTGGATAGTGAAAGTTTTAATTTAACCCATTGTCCTATTCCTGCATTGGAGACTGGGGCTTCCAGTGACTCTTAGCTTTTACAATTGAGTTCCTAACAGGTAGATCTAGGCCAACAACAATTCCGTTACTCAGGAGTTTCAAAAGTATAAGAGAAATGTTTTAGTGCAGTGGACAGTCACTCGAGAGATCAAAAGGTGAACTCAGTCGCAAAATGACTGATATTCAGATGAGCTAGAAATGTTGTCTACATAAACATCAAGGACGCCGCCTACTCGCCTCTTCAGTAAACAAACCGGCATCTAACATTAAATACTTCTTAATTGTAACCAATTTGTGTTTTGGCCGTAATTTGTAATACTAATGTGTGGAACAGGGTAGAAGCCAATAGAGAAGATCAGGTTACTATTTCAAAAAGCGAGATTTTCTGTCAAGCAGTGCGGATGCTATTTCGAGGTAAAGAGCCACTAATGACACGTCCTTTTCAGAAGCAGAATGTCAGACCTCCAACATGTAGGTGGCAGCAGTCATCTGAGTGCCAGATAGTTTGCCTCTACTTCAACATAGTCAATAATTGAAGGACTCTTCTTCCAGATGAGGAAAATCTATCAGACTAAAGAGAGTCGATTAGAAAGGAGTAGAACCTCAAACCTGTGTTCTAAAAAGATCACTCACTGCATGTTATCAATGAGGCAGGACCAAACCTGTCAGAGCACTGTCACATTGAAAGGGACCCTGCTCTAAAACGCCACAATTAATGATATGATCGAATGTCGCAGAGGCCTCAATTCAGGGCCAGACAGGCCGTAGGGGGAATTGGGCATTTCCCCGGGAGGCTGGAAGGGGGAGGGCCGGTTTTGTAGCAGTGGGGCGCGTTTTTTGTTACTGGGGGCTGGTTTTGCAGTGGTGCTGCAATATCAGTCCCCAATAGCAAAAGTTGCAGTGCTTCACACTTACACTCCCTCCCCTATCCCCACCCACCCCAGGGGGCTGGTCCTACAAAATTGCCAGGGTTGGTTTGGATTCCCAGTCCGGCCTTGCCTCAAATAGTCATATTTGACCACAGGGATCTCCCAGAGACATCACAGACATAAAGGGGCAGATTCACTAAAATGTTGTACAAAGCAGTGGAGAACGCAGAGTTACCGTGATGCGTTGCACATGAGGGAAAACACACTGCAGAGCCATATCTTCAAAGTTATGTTGCTGCTACTGCCATTCCTTCACTGGAGCTCAAACAGGCTACCAAGTGCCATGCACACACCTTTGTGCCAAAGTGCAAACCTGTTTGGATGATGTCTAGCATTGGTTTTGTACCCTTCCAGTTCAAAATATGATGCTTAGACATACGTTAAAACGTTTCCCACACAGTATGTGCCCTATACAGTGCAACACCCATGCAATGCTGGAAAGGTTAGGAGAAATGAAAAGCTTGTGTTCTCTGTCACTGCTCAGCCTGCTAGGGTGATGGTAGAGCCATAGAATGTTGTCAATAATAAGTGTGGAATGTTGGCTTTTTGATGTGGTCGAGCTATGGAGGCAGAGCAGACAAGTCCTTGCTCCCGGTGGGATGTCTAATGTCCTATGTACTTCTTCATACATACATCTTCCTCTTAGAGGGTACATGCGACAAACCTAATAAAGATGTATCTTTCATAATTAGTCCTGCCTCGTTGCTACACATGAACTTGAATTGTAATAGTAAGAAGTTAATTAGTGGCATCATTAAACACAGTACATAATCTATGTGGGCTTCAAAATTGGCAGGTGTTATTGAGGCTGTTTGCCACAACCTATTGTTAAACATACAGGTGTCTCACATAATAAATTATATTCAATCACAAAAATGTTTAGCGGGAGGGTGAATGTTGGCTACTAGTGAGGAGCTAGGCTTTGCCTTTCAGCACTTTATTAACAATTGGGTGAAATGAATGCACTGGTTCTTCAGGTGCTAGGCATGGGGAAAACAGCAAAGAATGCTTAGATTTTGCCTCTACAGTCAAAGAGTGAATCATACCAAACACCATACTGATATGAGCATGGTGCAATAATTCTCTTGTTTGCAAACTGAAGATGCCTCCTGGTGAATGGATACTTTATTGCTGTGAATGAAGAAGCCACATTGAAATTAAGACTTTCTTCTTCGTAGATGCAAAAACGCAGGCAATCAACATGAAAATTCTTGGAAACAGTGCGTCACTTTTAAAATGGGAAAAAGTGACCTACAGGCAGTGCATTGGACTTGTAAACAAGGCCCAAAGTTCCATTATTTGCATGCATAGCATTATATAACGGTGATTATATAATTTTTATAATGATGCGTATCTTACTTCTAATTGCATTTTATCTACCGTTTTAACAGAATTGTGTCACTTTTAACAAGATTGTATAACTTCTATAAGATACAGATACAAATTAGGATAGAACCATAAAAGATTTTGTTGCGTGCAAATAAATTGTTTCCTTTCTAAGTGGTACAGGACTAATATCTGGGTAGAGCTGGTTGCGAAGAAGCAAGATCTGGCCGAGCCTATTGTTCCCGAAAAACAGAACCTGCCATTTTGATGACCATGAACATTGCAAGGAAAGGAGACAGCATTAACAGAGTCAGGGCTTTTAGGAAAGGGCTGGTACTGTTGAATGCATAGTAAAGACCAAGTAAAGACCAAGATGGACTAAAGCCAAATGAATGGCTCCGGCTTGGCCCTTCTCCCATGGGACTGGCGATACCTATTAAAGCTGAGTCCAGTATCCAGGTCTCGGCCACTTTTCCTTGCTAATGCATTTTATGAAAGATAAAAACGCAGATGTCAGCCAAATAAAAGGCTTTTGGTGATTACTCTATACTTGGGCAAAGAATTGTGCTATTGTTCTAGAACGTTTAGACTGAAATTGGAGTTTTAATGCATAACATTGAAGTGAAGGTGGGTCTACTATTTGCGACTCAGCTGCATATGTATCTCATTCAAGAGTTGTAAGGGAAGAACAAACTCTGTGGAATCCTGTTCGGCCTCTTTGTTTTGTTAAAGTATTTAATTGCCTTCAATGCGTCCATGGGATTCTCCTGAAATAGTCTGTTTACTCTTTAAGTCAGGAAATCCACTGATACTAACAAAAACATACCTGCCTTCTCTTGCACTTACTATTGTACTCAGGTGAATAGCATGCAGACCTTTTTAGGTCAAGCCTGGGCAGCATGCGCTGCTCTGCGAGGTGATGGAGCAAGAACTCACAATGAGACTTGCTCGTAAGCAATACTCTCACAGTATTAATTTATTAAACTTTGTAATGTCTCTACTAACAAATGCAGACATGAACACTATACGAGTGAAGCTTGCCTAAGTGTTTAAAAACTAATAAGTAACGCTTGTCTAAACCAAAATGGCCGCTAAAGCACGGGAAATTCAGTGCGCATGTGTCAACCATATCACGTGGTATGACGTCTTTCTTTGCTTGGAGGGAAAACTTTGCTTCTGCGCAGTGTGTATTAAAATGACTGCTTAATGTTTTCACGTGCTAAAGCTTGCGCATATGCTGCAATTGAACTGTGGTATTCTAATGCTACTAATGCAGGATAGATTTATAATTAAAATGGGAATAGTGTAGAAATAGGGGGTATACAGTGAAAACATTTATTTGTGATTTTAATGTTTTCTTCTTTGACTTGTATTAGTTCGTAAAATGGGGCATGGATTAACGGAGAGGCAGCTTGGAGCCAATGTGAAGTACGCATGCGCCCGGTAAACAAGGCACAGCGATGAAGTCAACTTGGACGTCATCCAAGGCCGTGACCTGGTGGCCAACTCCACTGCATCCGCGATGTTCCTGCAGAATGCAACAATTTATATAAACAATGTATTAAACTTTGTCGTGAGACGGGTGGGAAATAAAGCAAATGTATTAATTGTGAGGGGCGGTCTTTTCAAACAATAGGCTTAAAGAAAGTGATCTAAATTGACATGGTGTGAGGATCAACCCCCTGTCCCCGTCCAATCAGAAGTAGTGGGCCCATAATTTTGAAACATTAATGGGATGTACCTGGGTGTAGAAGGATATAATAGGTATAGATTAGTTAATTAGAGAAGCAGGCAGTCAAGCAAGGAAGCGATGCTACATTCATTGATCCAGATGCTGATGCAGAGCAGAACTAGGCTGATTCACTGTCCAGAGAGGTCCTGAGGTGGGGGCGGTGGATTCCTAGAAGACGACTCGAGAGAAGCAAGGAGAAGCGAAGTATCAGAGAGGGGAACGACGCAGGAGTCGTTGATAGAGAGGTCACCTGTCCTGTCCTGAACCAGGTTATTGGTCTTCATCCTTCTTGGGACCTATCTTTCCAACTCCTTGGCCAAGGGGTTTGGTTCTCGCACCTTTAGGTCAATATAAATGCAACCTTTAGCTGTGCTGCTGTCTCTATCTTCTTCTTTCTGAGGGACCGTCATTGATCGATAATTGATTATTAGTATGCTTCATCCTTGATATACGATTAAGTATTATGTGGTTTTGTAATTTACTCTGCTAAATTTTAGATAAACATTTTAAAACTTCCTGACTCAGTGATTATTTCAGGATTATGGATTGTATTGAGTGTCACTCATTTTAAATTTCCCAATTATCAAAGGGTCCATTGGTAAGTCATTACTCTTCAATCAGAAAAGTAATTGGTAGCAGGGATATTGATAAAGAGTACAACTGACCCACCAGCGGAAATTGCTAGCGTAGTGTGAATGAATGGGCCCAGGTGAGTATTCGGTGTATGAATGCTTGTTGCTAGTTACCCGCTGGATCAGTTTTCTGGTTATCAGAGGATGGTTGCACTTTGTTAATTGGGTAATGAGAATTTTATTTTTATAAACTAACATCCGTTTGTTCAAAAGTTTTGTTTTATGTTGTCCAGAATTCCCCGGGGAAAATTGAATAGCGGATGGTAAGTGGAAGCCATACTGCAGTGAGGTTATCTGTCAGGCAGAAATAGTGCTGAAAAGTTAAGAAGGGCTATCAGTACTTGTTAGGGACTCTATGCGTGTGAGTAATAGCAAAGCAATACGCTGATAAAATTTGATGTTATATCACCTAGAAAGGGTAACATTGAAGAAGTAGCAGGTATTTCTGAAGCTTACGTGAAGAGTAAAACAGAAGGGTTTTACTCGTAGTGTATGTTTAGTAAACGGAAAGGTTTTACTAAGTGTGAGAGAAACGATCCTTTTCAATTTAGCGAAACTGGCACGATAGCGAATGTTTTATGTTGTTACTAAATTTTAAAAAGAAGTATAAAGAAAATAAAGTTTTGCGTACGATTTTGTAAAGGGAGGGTCAGCTGCCGGAGAGGAAGCTGACGTCACAAAACGCCACGCTGGGATTGGTTGAAACAGCGGGCGTGGAACAACTCTTGTAAAGGAGGGGTCAGTAGTCAGGAGCAATACTGACGTCACAGGTGTCGCGCTGGGATTGGTTGAAACAGTAAGGGACAGAGAAGTGCAGATTGTAAAGGAGGGGTCGTCAGACAGACGTCACTGAAAAGCTGCGCTAGGATTGGTTCGGAGACAAATGTTAGCTGGAATTTAATTGGTAGTCAGCATTGAAGTCGAAATCTTAGTGGACAGTGGAGTTTATATGTGGAAACGCGATCCGACTTTAACAGGAACCCGTCCAGACAGGAGATTCTTAGGTTTTGCAGAATATAATTCGATACATAGATATTTACCCAAAATGTACGGAGAAAAGAGAAAAATGTCATTTTTACAAAAGGTTAAGAATTATTTTAAAAAGGGTAAACCCATCAAAACTAGAGAAGGAATTATCATTCCACCAGCAAAAACGCCCGCTTCATTCATGATGATGGAGAGAGGTTATCATACTTGCGTATGGTTAGAAAATTGGATAGAATATACCAAAAATGACAGAATATTAGCATTCCCAGAGAATGGTACTTTTAATGGGAGAATTCTTCAAAATTTGAGAATGAGGATGAATGACTTAGAACCCAGACCAAGATTAACTCAATACAAAGCCCTAGAAGAGTGGGAAACAGAGGCATTTGAACGTGACCGACTAAGAAGCAATAGGGGTTATAGGGGATTTTTCCCTAGACAACAAAATGAGTCAAGAGACAGTCAGATGAAACAGTGGAGAAGAGCGATGCTTACAGAGGGTTTATATCCAGTTTGTATAGCAGAAGAGTCGTTATGCACAGAAAAGACAAAACACTTGACAGGGTTTGGAGATTCTGAAGATGAATTTATGGAAGAAATATTAAAGAACCCGCCACCATATCAGGAAGGGACAAGTGGATGTACCCCAAGTGCACCAATTTTAAGAACACCATTGGTACCGCAAGTATTGCATAATCCACCAGTTAATAGGGTACTTCAGGATAAAGAAAAAGAGGCTATAGACAGAAACAGAGCAGAATTGATACAGAAAATAACACAGCTGAATGTACATCCTGATTCCCTGACCATACCTGTAACAATTGGTCCAGTGGTTCCCTTATATGGTGACAAAGTAAATTATCCGAAACCTCTAGTCATGCCTACACCTGTAGAGATTCCCAAACCTGAAACTTTAATAATTGATGACCATATCAGTGATTGTGAATCTATGATATCCCTAATGGATTTATTGATTCGAGGATCTGTAAATAGCACTCCTAGAAGAATAACACCTGGTTGCTCCAAAGATGTAAAGATAGTAACCTCATCTGGAACAAAGAGTGCCACAGTAGTAACGCCAGATGACTTAGAAAGGTGGGCACAAGGATCAGACAGACAGAGTTCACCCCCAAAGATCATGGACATCTACAAATTAAAAGTCGAGTTAGAAGAAATGATAGCAGGAAATGTAGGAGTAGATAGTCTAAATACTTACGATGAAGAAGAACTATTGTTCGTATGCAGAAACATAACTAGAAATGTAAAGATATTTCATGAGAAATTATCAGATTTGGCCTTGCAGATGGGAATTGAAATAGGAAAGTCAAAAGTGTTACAGAAACCCTATAGAGCAGACTTCTCTGACAAAGATTTAGAAAACATGAATGCCTCTGGCCGAAAACTACAGGTAAAAGAATTAATGTCAGTACTACAGAAATGGGGAGATCTAGATAAATGGAAAGCTAGATGGACAAAGAAAAATGAAGAGGCACGGTACAGTAGATCGACTTCTGAATATTTATTGAAGGAAACAGGGAAAGTAGATCAGATGTACCCGATGCGGGAAGTACCTGGAGGAGGTTACGTTCATGTTCCATGGAGTAGACAAGATATTCTGTCATTTACGAATGATTTTCCAAAGTTGAGAGAAAAGCCAATTGAATGGTACAAGCAGGTTGAGAGGTTTGTGAAAGTGTCAAAGGTATTGTTGAAAGATTTGGATGGTTTGTTTGACATAGTGGTACCTGCCGATTTGTGGACAGATTGTAAAATTACAGTTGACTGGCCGAGTGAAGAGTATCCTAGAGATGCAAAAACAGGTGCTCCATCAAGTGTTGTAATGAAAAAGTATCAGCAGGTAATAACTTACCTGAAGGGAAAAATACCACCAAAGGAAACAGATTGGGTGAAAATAGACAGGACCACCCAAGAAGCAAATGAATCGGTACATGCCTATTATGAACGTCTATTACAGGTGTTCAAACAATATAGTGGATTTGAGGACATTGGAGATAAAAATATGAGTCAGTTTGTCTACCGATTTGTTTATGGTTCAAAGCCAGAGATTTGTCAGATGATTAAGCAACACATGTTGTGCTGGCAGGGGAAGCCCATAGATGAGATTTTGAAATATGCAAAATATTGTGGAGACGATATTGAGGATAGGCACAAGAAACTGCAAGAGAAAGTGATGTGGGCTCAGGTGAAAATGGCTGAGCGACATGGAATTAATTTGGATAATCCAACTGATAATCAGGGAAAAGATTCTGGAACGAATGGTGACACAGGGAATGGTGGAAAAGTGAAAGGACGAATGAGTAGAGAAGAGGCTAAAAAGAAATTTCCTTGTCATGGATGTGGAAAGTTGGGACATTGGAAGAACGAATGTAAAAAGATTCAAAATAATAATGGCCCAAATCATAATTTAAATCCACAGACGCAGAATGACTCACAGCAGGGTGTAAATCCTCAGAGTCAGTTGCCACCTGCCCCTATACAGGGTAATGTAAGCAGAGCAAAGCACGGTACAGACGTCGGATATCAAGGACGAAGTGGTAAGAATGACTATGTGACTTCACAGTTTCTTTTACAGGATGTATTTGGTCCATATGACCATCAATGACGGTGCCTAAGAGAGGGGGAGAAGGAGTGTGTACTTGGCGCATCCTTGCCGGTAGATCAGTCAGGTCCATATGTTGAAGGGAAAGTAAGAGGTAATGATATCCCTTTCCTTTTGGACACTGTTGCTAACCGTTCTACTGTGAGAACAGCAGACATCCTAGACCTTCCTCTCTCTGGAGAAGCTATCCAAGTTGTAGGTGTAGCTAATAAAAAGATCAGAACACCCCTTACAGAGCCAATGGAAGTAAAAATAGGAAACGTCCGAGAAATGCACCAATTTGTAGTGTGTGATTCTAGTCCAGTAAACTTATTGGGTAGAGACTTACTGTGCAAAATGAATTGTACTATTTTCTGCACACCGGATGGTGTTGCAATACAGACCCCGGATGAAGATCATGTTTATAAGTTTATGATAGCCAAGCAAGGTACAGAAATAGATGAGATGTTCTCTTTGATAACGAAAAACGAATTACCAGAAGAACTAAGAACTACAGTGAATTCCAAGGTATGGGATTTCACCGGGAAAGAAGTAGGACTTATGGCCAAAATCGACCCAGTAAAAATCACTGTAAAGGAAGGTGCAATTTTCCCAAATACTAGACAGTACAAAATGAGTGCAGAGGTAAAAGCAGGAGTTGTTGAGGAAATCAACAGAATGGTAAAACAAGGCATATTAAAAGAAGTTATGAGTAGCCCTTGTAATTCACCAATCATGGGTTTGAAGAAGCCTAGTGGAAAGTATAGGATTGTTCAGGATTTGCGCAAAATTAATACAATTGTGGTACCTTGTTGTCCTATAGTACCACATCCTGCAGTAATCCTATATCAGATTCCCTGGAGTGCAGAATGGTTCACCGTGATTGATCTATGCCAAGCATTCTTTTCAATACCGTTGCACCCAGATAGCCAATATCTCTTTTCGTTTAAATTCAAAAATAAAGTCTATGTATGGAATCGTGTTCCTCAAGGATACACAGAAAGTCCCTCCATTTTCAATAAAATACTGAAAGGGTGTTTGGAGAAATTAGTGCTACCCAGGAGTTCAGTCTTGGTGCAGTATATAGACGACTTACTGGTAGCATCCAACACTCATGATGATTGTGTTGAAGATTCAATTGCATTACTCAACCATTTGGCTGAGGAAGGACATAAAGTGTTGCCTGAAAAACTGCAGTTTTGTACCACAGCAGTTAAATATTTGGGACACCAAATTGAAAGAGGAACAAGAAGAATAACATCTGATAGAATAAAAATAATCAAGAAAATCAAAATGCCAGAAACACAAAGAGAAGTGAGAATGTTTCTTGGAATAGTAGGGTACTGTCGACAATGGATAATAGGGTTTTCACTACTAGCAAAACCTTTAATTCAGTTAACCAAAAAGAAAGCCAAAGATCCAGTTGAATGGGATGATGAAAGTGCTGGTGCATTTGTAAAATTAAGAAATGCATTGTGTGAGGCTCCTGCCTTGGGCATGCCTGACTATAGAAAAGAATTCGCACTATTTTGCTATGAAAGAGAAAATTGTGCACTTTCAGTGTTAACTCAAAGACATGGAATACACAGGCGTCCTATAGCATATTTTTCTGCTACATTGGACCAGGTGGCGGCAGCATTGCCAGGCTGTTTGAAAGCAGTCGCTGCTACCTGTATGAGCATTGAACAAAGTGAGTCAATAGTAATGGGATATCCTGTAACGGTATTTGTCCCACATGTAGTTGTGATCCTGTTGACAAGAACTCGAACTCAGCATCTCACACCTAGTCGGATGACAAGGTATGAACGAATTATCCTTGGTGCTGAAAATGTGACCATAGTTAGGTGCACTTTTGTGAATCCTGCTACGTTATTGCCAGATCCAATTTTAGAAGAAGTTAAGGACGATCCAGAACATGATTGTCTAAAGGTCACAGAATTATGTAGAAAACCGAGACCTAACATACAGGAGACGCCCCTAAAAGATCCAGATAGGGAGCTGTTTGTGGACGGCTCATGCCTCAGGCATGAGGATGGTAAACTGAGTGCAGCCTATGCTGTATGTGAACTAACTGGAATAGTCGAAGCATCCTATTTACCAGGAGTCAAGTCTGCACAAGTAGCTGAATTAATTGCTCTGATCAAAGCTTCCAAAATTGGGAAAAATTTAAGAGTAACCATATTCACGGACAGTCAATATGGGTACGGGGTTGTGCATGACTTTGGCCAACTGTGGATGCAGAGGGATTTCATGACTTCTTCAGGATCCCCAATCAAAAATGGACAATTTGTAAAAGAATTATTGGAAGCAATACAATCACCAAAAGAATTGGCAGTGGTGAAATGTGCCGCACACCAGTCAGGAGATGACTGGGTGGTAGTCTGTAACAGATACGCAGATCTGGTGGCTCAACACTGTGCCAAAAACAGGTTGTCAGTAAATAAAAAGGTTGAAAGGATGGGAATAAGCTGCCAACTTATGTTATGTGCACCACCTGAAACATGGAATGATGTGAAGAGATTGCAAGACGATGCTGATGAGAGTGAAAGAGATGTTTGGATAAAAATAGGATGTTCCCGAAGAGCAGATGACGATGTATGGGTATACACAGATTGCAGACCAGTCATGCCCGACTGTCTAATTTCGCAAATGGCCAGAATGTATCATGGAGACACACATGTAGG
The DNA here is from genome assembly GCA_963921515.1 of Calotriton arnoldi. NCBI lineage: Eukaryota > Metazoa > Chordata > Amphibia > Caudata > Salamandridae > Calotriton > Calotriton arnoldi. The sequence goes on along the minus strand of CAWUFW010006559.1, from coordinate 893,263 downwards.
GAGAGATGCCATGATTAGACTCTTCAGACAAAGTTGGTATAATCCAAAGTTTAGGGCTGCAGCAGAGAGTCTTTGCCAAAGGTGTCTAACTTGCCAAATGAATAATCCGGGAAGGAAAACAGTAATTGGTTTGGAAAAAATTGGAAAGGCTGAAGGTCCCTTTGTGAGATTACAGCTAGATTTCATACAGTTACCACCATGTAAAGGACTGAAATATGTACTTGTCATAGTGTGTCTGTTTTCAACGTGGGTGGAGGCTTACCCTACCAGAAGGAATGACAGTGTTACAGTCGCAAAGCTGTTGCTACGAGAACTCATTCCTAGGTTCGGTTTCCCAGTAACTTTGGAATCAGATAGAGGAAGTCACTTCAACAACGATGTAATTCGAATAATCTGTGAAGCATTCCAAAGTGAACAGAAATTGCACTGTGCGTACCACCCAGAGGCTTCTGGAGTGGTTGAACAAATGAATGGCACAATAAAATCAAGACTGTGTGCATCAACATCGCTAGATTGGCCAGATGCATTGCCTCTTGTTTTAATGGGACTCAGGAGCATTCCTGATAGAAATACCGGATTGAGTCCCCATGAAATAATCATGGGAAGAGCAATGAGACAAGCACATGTACCTACAAATAAACTGCTGAACATAACTGATGATATGGTTCTAGATTATTGCAAAGGATTGGCTGACCTGGTGCGTTCTGTCTCTCACCAGGTTGGAGAAGACGCAGTTTCCAGGCAGCCTGAACAAGAGCATGATCTGAACCCTGGAGACTGGGTGGTTGTGAAGCATCATACCAGAGAAACGTGTTTATCACCCAGGTGGGGCAAACCTTGTCAAGTCATACTAGTTACAAACACAGCAGTGAAATGTGCAGGATTGCCTAATTGGATTCATGTAAGCCACACCAAAAGGGTGCCAGAGCCTGAAGGACAAGATCCTCAGACAGCATCAATAACTGAGGAAGCTGAAGGTTGGCCAGCTGAAGAATCCCAGGTGAGAGATTCGATAGAAGCTGAGGAAGAACAACCGAGCACAAGTCAGGACTGGATACCAGTGGTTGAGATACCAGAAGTTTACAACAGAACAAGAAGCCGAGCAAAATTAGAAGAAATTAGGGAAGACCAGATAGGTGAAGAAGAGGCAGCTCAGGAAGAAGAAAATGACACGATAAAAGAGCCTGAGCAGGACCAGATAGGGAGAGGAAATTGGGCTCAAATCGACAACGAAACGACAAAATTTGAGCAGGGACAGAGGTTTAGAAGAACGCGGTCAGGCTGCAGAAGTACAAAGTGCAATAAGCCCTGATCAGAACCAGTTAGAATTAGGAAAATACGTTCAGGGAAAAGAAAACCACGAAAACCTCAAGCATAAAGACGTAAATCCTGAACAGGGTCAGTTGCTAGAAACTCACATTGGAGCAACTGAAGAAAAACCAATACGACCTGAAAAAGAACAAATAGAAGAAGAAACTGAGAACGAAGAAAAACAAACTGTGCCACAACCTGAAAATAAAAGAACTTCTGAAGAAAAAACAAGAAGTGAAGAGACAGTGCAAACAAAGAAAGCCAGAAAAGGTGATCATTGGCCTAGTGTCATTAAAAGAGTGAAATACCATATAGAAACCAGAAGTGACGATCCAGAACAAGTAAATGAAGTAACAAGCCTAACTGGACAAACAAGTGGAACTGAAAAACGAAAAAGCAAAAGACTGAAACTTGTGAACAATAAATTTAAAGGTCCTGATTGGACTTATATAATCCTTGAAGACTACGAGAGTTCAGAGTCAAGTGAAAGTGGTGATGAAAGAACAAGTGCAGAACTGACCTATGAGAAAGGAATAAAACCACCTTGATAAATTAAAAGTCTTGAAAGAAAAAGATAAGAAGAGAAATCTTCCTTGTCAAAATGCCTGACGACAGAGTTTCTGGGAGACCGAAACGGAAATGTTGTAAAAAATGCTGTGCTATATGCATATGTAGTCTGGTAGTGGTGCTTGTAGTATGGTTCTTTGTGATCGTAGCAATTCCTTACCTTCTGATAATGGATAAAAAGATTAACAACGAAACGAAGGGAAGGATAGATAACTTGAAAGGTAATAGAGTAAAATTAGAAGCAGAAGATGAACCAGAGTTTCATCATGTGGTAGCAGATAAAGACACTAGTTTAAATGTTTTTACAAAATTATTGTTTCAATATGTAGATACCATGGAAGTTAGTAATTGTTATGTCTGTATGAAGTTACCCGAATCAGTAGCAGAAGGGTTAACATATCATCATTTGCCATTAACTTATGGCATATCATGTAGTGTATTGACTAGTTTATTTTATAAAACAGGGAGACTTCAGTATTATTATTCAGATATAGATGTGATATTTTCTGAGGTTCCAATTCGAAAGAATATGAACCCAGTGCTTAGTAGTCAAGATGCACAGTTTATGGGAGAATTTTTCCTAACAATGAAGTCGATAGATATAACACGTGCACATAGAAGCAATTTAACATGTTCGTTACATGAAGAAGAAAAGATATTTTTGAACTTAGTAGAAAATAGAAGACAAGATTTCCAAAAGAAAGCATCTGAGCATAAGGCTCATCTGCCACCTTGGGCTGAGAAAGAGAGTAGTTACACACCTGGCAAGGCTCAAGCTGCTATGGCTCTGGATTTTGTAAAGACAGGGAACATTTGTCTACATAGGTTAAAGACTGATTATAACAATATTTTCATCGGTACCAGTGAATGTGAACATAATTTCTTAATTCTTGGAGGTTGGGGACGAAAAGGAGGAACAGATTCAGTTTTTCCTGGAATCTATTATGTGTGTGGGAATAAGGCTTACTTTAGGCTTCCTGCATGGTGATATGGAAGTTGTTATTTTGGAATAGTATTTCCAAAAATATACCACGTAAAAAGAAACACTGGGAGCAATGAAAATAATAGTGAATTAACACGTAGTAAAAGAGCTAGTTTTTCTGAAATTGTAGGTGACATATTTGGTGCATTGATACCTTCAGTGGGAATAATTCTGAACTCAAGGAAAATATGTAAATTATCTACAGTGGTTGATCGTTTATCAACGGACACTGCTGGAGGATTTCTAATGATTAATGCGGAGATGGTTGCGATTAGATCAATGGTTATGCAAAATCGACTTGCTCTTGATATAATACTGGCAAAAGAGGGCGGAGTCTGTAAATTATTGAAAACGAAACATTGTTGCACGTACATACCTGACAAAAGTGCAGAAATCGGAACGTATGTACAGAATATAACAAAACATGAGAATGAACTAAAACCACTGGAAGTTGATAGTGTATGGGAAAGATTGACGAGTAGTATTGCGTCAATTGGTACCTGGTTTGCTAATGTAGGGAAAGGACTTATAGGTCAAATATTAGTACCCTTAGCAGGGATAGCAATAATAGTACTGTCAATAATAATATGGTGCAAATGTTGTAGAAAGAATGAGAAATATAGAGTGACAGGAAAAGGAAAGAAACAAAAGTTTGATGAAATTGAACTAGAAGATCTGAAAAGTGAATTATACAAGAAATTGAAAGGAGATGATAAAAATAGAAAGTGTAAAAATGAAGCTGAGACAATTTTATGCTAAAAGTTGGCATCTGGTTGTGGTAGTATTTGATGGCTCAGAAACGCCATCAGAGAGGGGATTGATGGAGCAAGAACTCATAATGAGACTTGCTCGTAAGCAATCCTCTCACAGTATTAATTTATTAAACTTTGTAATGTCTCTACTAACAAATGCACACATGAACACTATACGAGTGAAGCTTGCCTATGTGTTTAAAAACTAATAAGTAACGCTTGTCTAAACCAAAATGGCCGCTAAAGCGCGGGAAATTCAGTGCGCATGTGTCAACCATATCACGTGGTATGACGTCTTTCTTTGCTTGTAGGGAAAACTTTGCTTCTGCGCAGTGTGTATTAAAATGGCTGCTTAATGTTTTCATGTGCTAAAGCTTCCGCATATGCTGCAATTAGAACTGTGGTATTCTAATGCTACTAATGCGGGATAGATTTATAATTAAAATGGGAATAGAGTAGAAATAGGGGGTATACAGTGAAAACATTTATTTGTGATTTTAATGTTATCTTCTTTGACTTTTATTAGTTCGTAAAATGGGACATGGGTTAACGGAGAGGCAGCTTGGAGCCAATGTGAAGTACGCATGCGCCCGGTAAACAAGGCACAGCGATTAAGTCAACTTGGACGTCATCCAAGGCCGTGACCTGGTGGCCAACTCCACTGCATCCGCGATGTTCCTGCAGAATGCAACAATTTATATAAACAATGTATTAAACTTTGTCGTGAGATGGGTGGGAAATAAAGCAAATGTATTAATTGTGAGGGGCGGTCTTTTCAAACAATAGGCTTAAAGAAAGTGATCTAAATTGACATGGTGTGAGGATCAACCCCCTGTTCCCGTCCAATCAGAAGTAGTGGGCCCATAATTTTGAAACATTAATGGTAGGTACCTAGGTGTAGAAGGATATAATAGGTATAGATTAGTTAATTAGAGAAGCAGGCAGTCAAGCAAGGAAGCGATGCTACATTCATTGATCCAGACGCTGATGCAGAGCAGAACTAGGCTGATTCACTGTCCAGAGAGGTCCTGAGGTGGGGGCGTTGGATTCCTAGAAGACGACTCGAGAGAAGCAAGGAGAAGCGAAGTATCAGAGAGGGGAACGACACAGGCGTCATTGATAGAGAGGTCACCTGTCCTGTCCTGAACCTGGTCCAGAGGTTATTGGTCTTCATCCTTCTTGGGACCTATCTTTCCAACTCCTTGGCCAAGGGGTTTGGTTCTCGCACCTTTAGGTAAATATAAATGCAACCTTTAGCTGTGCTGCTGTCTCTATCTTCTTCTTTCTGAGGGACCGTCATTGATCGATAATTGATTATTAGTATGCTTCATCCTTGATATACGATTAAGTATTATGTGGTTTTGTAATTTACTCTGCTAAATTTTAGATAAACATTTTAAAACTTCCTGACTCAGTGATTATTTCAGGATTATGGATTGTATTGAATGTCACTCATTTTAAATTTCCCAATTATCAAAGGGTCCATTGGTAAGTCATTACTCTTCAATCAGAAAAGTAATTGGTAGCAGGGATATTGATAAAGAGTACAACTGACCCACCAGCGGAAATTGCTAGCGTAGTGTGAATGAATGGGCCCAGGTGAGTATTCGGTGTATGAATGCTTGTTGCTAGTAACCCTCTGGATCAGAGGCATGTTGTGTTCAGGTAGGGACTTGAAGCTCGGCCCACTCTCCGCCCATATTTTTTATTGGCTTGTGTCATTGTCCACTGTAAACTGTGGCTGTTCATTGGTCAATAGGCTTAGTAGTCCCTCCTTAGTACCGCCTTGTCTCATTTTGTAACCTCCCATGGCGACCTCCCTGTTACTGGATAGGCATTAATTACAGCCTCCGGGCACTAATATCTCCAATAGACTTTGTCGTGCCTGCTGTTGCAGGCATGACATGCTCTCTACTAACACCTTTAAAAAAATGTATAGCATGAAAGCATTTGCAATGCAATAGGTCTCGCATTTGCAAGAGTTTAAGCTATTGTCATTGTAAATGACAATGCCTTTTACTTATCTGTTTTAAAATCAGCACATAAATAAAAGGCATTGTCATTTACAATGCCAATAGCTCAAACTCTTGTAAATGCGAGACCTATTGCATTGCAAATGCTTGTTAAACAATATACTTTTGTGGATTGGATGTTCCAAATCTTTTTTGGATTAGATGTTCCAAAAATTAATTATCTTTGGTAATTTTACAGTATTTGATATGAAATCATGCTAAACTTTCCGTAAAAAGAATTCCTATGAGGTGTTGCGTTGATTTAATGTGATACAGGTATTTTGTTGCTCTGCTTTATGAACTGGGGGTCTGAATCATGAAGGTACTTAGTAAGGTGTAGTAAAGGTAGGAGTATGGAGTCTCCACGCTCGTGGCGGGATCTGCCCCCTGAGAAATGCAGAGCAAAAATTCTGGCCAGAGTGCGGAGACTCTGCACTTGTGACTTTACTACACGTAAGTACCTTCGAGAATCGGGCCCACCCTGTACTACTTTAATTTTCAAATCTGAAAGCACACCTTGAAGTCATTAATTTCAGGATGTGTGTATAAGAAGCGTTGCTCATTTATATGTCATTTGTAGCTGATACAAATCCCTTAAATCTCATTCTAGCATCCCTAACTCTTACTATATTGGAAGCAAGTTTCTTTTCTTGTGGTTACTGTGTAATCTTGGGTCTAAGATCTGTGGACGTCAATAAAAGTATCAATTATAGGATAGCTCTGTTGTCCGAGTAATCTGTCTATGAGATTGCATGGTCATCACCAGTGAATAACCTATTGTTTTCACCTCACTGCCAGAGCGCCTGATGAACTCATTCTTGTCTTAAAGCCAGTGAGTGATCTTACCCCTCTTCCGAACAGGGCAACTCATTGCTCCTATTCTCCAAGTCATTACACAACACTACAGGTTTTTCACTGTTTCATGAGTAGAAGGGCCTAAAACAGTCTGGTATAGGTGCACTACTATACTTACATGTGGTCAATGGGTGCAGTTGACATTCCAGCTGGGAATGACAATTCTGGCCAGTTGTATGCAGCAAATGATGTGCTGAAAGGAATCCAATAGCATAATTCACTGTTTTTTATGAATCAAATTCTCATGCTCCAATTAGTTGCAGGCTGTGTTGTTAATTTCGGATACTCACATTAATTTGTTTTAGGGACATTCATAACTGGCTCATTTTTCGCTCAGTTAACAGTCCTAGGTGGGGTAGTAGTTTTTTGCTAGAAACAACAGCTGTGGCTGGCCAAACAGTCCACCCCTAAGCCGACTACATACTACCAAACGATCACAGTATGGTGCTAAGTAGACTGTCTGCAAGCAGCTGCCCTGCCTAGGCGGTCTGCTTCCTTTCCCTGCCTGGTCTCTGGGAAGGTAGGATCAAGGAAGGGCCATGCATTTCCCATTGTGCACAAATAAATGGTCAACCTTAAAACCTACACATTTAGCTATACTATGCATTCCAATGGGAGATGTATGGGACTTTCTTCTTGCATTTAGTAGGCAGTGTGGGCATAGATAGACAGCCCATGGAAAACCCATTTCTATGGTGCAGCTTTGGCCCTTGGGCCCAGGCCCTTGGGACAAGCTGGAGCTCTGGCTGGGATCCGATAAGAGTTTTTTTCCCCCCAGAGGTTCCCCGAAGAACCTGTCAGCAGGTGAAGCACAAGCCCAGGACCTGAATCTTGGCCTGCCAGAGGTCTGCCTGGAGAATCAGTCGGAGCTTTTCAGCTTGCCAGAGCAGGGCACCCCTCTGCAGGTCTGTGGTGATCCCATCGTTGGCACTTTGGGACATTGAGGGCTGGGGAAATGAGATCAGGTCCAGGGGGCCACACTGCAGGGCTGCTGATCAGTAAACCACCCCAGAGCAGCCTGTGGGGCCTGCTTGTGGGCACTTTGTGTCACCATATGCTGGTGAATGGAGTTCAGGCTCAGGGGACAACATTCAGGCCCAGATCAGAGCGCTGACCCTAGAATACCCGCTCTACCCCACCCCCTTGTGATGCACTGAAATATTGAATTGCCTATCCTCCCTTATTCTGGTAGACATAGTGATGTGTGGATGAGTAGAAGCAACACGTGTGCCTGCTTTGTACTTCTTTAAGGAAACCTATGCTGAGTGCTTTCTGTCTAACCTTGCTGTACTTCTTCAGGCAACTCCACAGCTTCTTCTCTGTTTATTAGCTTTCTTTCTACTGTTCTTTGATCTCTTCCTCACCTTCAGTCCGCACATCCCCGTTTCACTTCTAAAGTCATTCTCGCTTTTTTAATTGATTTGTTTTTACAGAAGCAAGTATACCGCTAATATTGCTTACATTTTGAGGTCAGCCCTCTTCATCAATTGATTTGTTCAAATGTCATTCATCTTTTGTTACCGCCCACCACAGCAAACAGAATGGGCATTGGGCAACGGGTTATACCACTTCAGCCTTCGTTTTTCTTATTTTTTGCACTGTGAGTGACAGCATTTTAACTGATCATTTGTGCACATTCACCTTAAAAGAAAGGCACTTCAGTTCAGGGACTGGTGAGCCAATACTGTACTGTAACAAACAATGCTTTTTTTAAAATTTCATTGCTACTTTTTTATCTGTTGGTCTTTTGAGTCCAGTCTAGGCCTCCAAACCGCCTTCCACTGGAGTGAAGTGAATTCTCTCTTTATCTCTCTCTCTCTCTCTCTCTCTTTCTTTCTTTCTTTCTTTCTTTCTTTCTTTCTTTCTTCTTTCTTTCTTTCTCTCTTCCCAAACTCCCTTTTCCACCAGCACACTGGTTTCCTTCGCTGACCTGAAGTTTAACCCCGCAGGTGGACAGACGCTCGATGTCCTGCACTTGATAACATAGAGGTCGTGACAACCCATACTGTTCTATTAAATTTATATGCAGTGATCTTTTAAAAATATTTCCAATTTTTATTGCAAGAATGTGGTCACCCTTTTAAGGAGTGCGACCAAAACAGTACCCTTGTGATTATAACTTATATAATTGAATCAATAACAATTAACGTGTTTGATCTCTGCATTTTAGTATGTTTTAGATCATTTCCACAAAATATTTGTATGAAATAATTCCAACGAAACGATTGAATAAATTGACTGCTAACTTTGCTCGTTCTTCATTCAATAATATAAGTCATAAGCCCGGGATGTTAGAGAACACTGCTATCACCACTTTAGGGCAGCATCATGTTTTATTTTTTTCCTTTTCTTATCTTTTTGCGGCATATTTTTGCAATAAAAAAATCACCATCTGACCAAATTCGCGAAGCCAGAACGTTTGGCTGTGCCAGTGCTTGCCATATTCGCTTTCAAGAAAACATGTTTAAATTGTTTCAGGCAGCGGGCACTCCGTCAAAATTCTGGATCCAAAAAATACTCAATAAATAAAAATAAAGGGGAAGTCCATAAATTCAATACATCAACTGCAAAACATAAAATAATGCCTTCCCTTAAAATTCTCACTTGGTCTCTCTGTGAACTGAAGTACTAGTCTTTTTTTTTTTTAAATGTCAGTCATTGGATATAACTGCATCTACAGGGCCCATACAATTGAGCTAGAACAACTGCTGATAATTAAAGGAAATATTTAGACTTATTCACCTTACTTTGCTGACCATTTTATGTGATCTGTGACAAATCACTACATCTTTCTATATTTGGCAGAGTGGGGAGTTCACTCACATAAATGGGAGAAAATACAGGATTAAACACTGTATAAAATATATTTTTTTAAATCAAAGATTTGCATCCTACTTTTCACAGGAAAATTATAATTTTGTGAATTTGGTTAAAGCCAATAATAGACTGGCTTACCCTACTGACTAGTAATTTGCTAAGTTACTCGTAATAAAATGTAAAATAAATGCGGATATATAGGAAAATTCCTCATTATCTGGGAACCCCTTTCCACCCGAGAAATAGTATGGTTCCTACATAAACAAAGTAGAAAGTTGCAATTTGTCAATCGGATGGGCTGGCATCATTTCTGTAAGAAGTGTGAGGGAGAGAGAAAAAGTAGGGCATGCCAAGGAAGCCCACATTAATAAATTAAAGGTTGAATGGGTGAAACATTAGCAGGTCCACCTTTATCGGGGCCCTGATGGTTAGTGGCCCTTGTATGGGTCTGATTCTTGGTAGAATTTGTTAGATGCACTGAAGAAGGACAGTTGTACATGAAAACTCTCCTAGACAGTCAGAAAACCAGCCATTGAGTTGTGGTAACAGCAGGGGTAAGGCGACTTTAGGAAGATATGGCAATATGACCTCGAGGTGAATTCCAAAGTTACATTACATATGAGTAATAGTGAAAAAAATAGAATTGTGATGTTTTACCCAAATAAAAAGTGATCTCAGAGCCTGAAAAGGACTTTCTCATAATAGAAACAAGGGCGCCTATGACTGCTCACCAACCTTTTAGAACCACATAACCCTCGGGTATGAAAGTCATTGGTATAGATTTTTAAAGGGCCTGATCCACTGCTTGCATCCTTGGTTCTGTTGTAGGCCTTCATTTTTATATGGGCTGTACTGTACAAAATGGAAAACTCTGGGCGCACATGTTCTTGCCACCTATAGATAGAAACAGGAATACAATTTCCACTGGAGAATATGAGCATATTGTAAAAAGGTAATAAGGAAACTAACGGGTGCAGAAAAAAAGGTAATCTCCTCGTAATCTGCTTTCACATTCTCCTGAAGGCCGAGGGGGCATGGGAGATAAGCCAGCCCACCACCACCTGCTTGGAGGTGATAAGAACTCGTCCTTTTGGAAAATGTCTCCCTCTCCTCCTTTCTTCATCTTCACTGCTGGCCCCGTCAGTGGGAAGGCTGTAAAATAATTAGCAATAACTGCTGTCAGGAGGTCAGGGCTGCTAGCGATTTCCAATAACCCGCCCAAAATCATATATATAAGATCAGAGCGGATTCTCTTGCCCCTAGTTAGATTTGAAGATACATTCACTAGGCTTCTTTGAAGTGAATTTTCTTAATCCAAGAGTTGACCTTTCACCTGCTTAACTGTGGACAACATCTGCACAGGTCATTATTGACAGAAGGTCATTCTACTCAAACTGTCCTTTCTTAGTAATCTTAAGCTCCTAACTACTAGAAAACAAGTGTTGGCATTACTCAAAACATGCAACCACAAAAAGGAATAAAGACCCACTGATGTTGCCAGCCACTCCCCCTCAGCTCCCAACATCTGATTAGCTTGAAATAAAACAGTATTTTATTCATTGTTAACATTACCGTTGTTCTTACTGACTACAGGCATGGTGCCGTATGTACAAAGCGGTTTATTGGCCACAAATTCTAACTCACTTTTTCTGATGTATGGACTAACGCCATTTTGGGATTCATAAAATTATTACTAAATCACGAAATGGGTTTAGAAACCCATACCAAATCCAATTTAAAAGGGTCGTGTTGAGGCGTTCCTTCCAAATTGTGAGTCAGGAAGCTATGTATCAATGGCTTGTGACTGTAATTCAAGTCACAAGCTACTGATCTGTTGCTGACTCCCAAGTGGTGGTAACTGATTCGCAAAGGGGAAAGGGTCCCCTTCCCTTTTGGCAATTGGTGTGGCAGTCAGGGGACTAGGCAGCAGCCCAGGAGATCTTTGTCTGCTCCCACTGACGTTTTCCAATATGGAAAACTTAAAGCAGCCTGGGTTCCTTTAAGGAACTCAGACTGCTTTAAAAAGAGGTTTTCTGTTTTGAATGGCAATTAGAGGGATGGTAATCTGCTGTCCAATGTGGGCTACCATTCATGTGATTGTAGCCAATCGTAGAGGGTTGCAAATTTCGATCTGCCTAACGAACAATAATTTGGACGGCCATTCTGTGACCCCCCTGTGATTCAGTATTTTGTGAATGGACCTATTTGTACATAGATTGGTTGGCAAAATCAGATTGCATGCCCAAAAAGTAGGTGTGCATCTATAGCTGTTACCTTGAAAACAAATAGTAAGATAATAATAACAAAAGTTGAAAAAATGGATAGGGAGAGATAGGTGAATCAGGCGGAGGTTAAGACATTGATAATGAAGAACATTCCCATTTTTTTTTCCAAAAGGATATATCATATTTATAGAGTTTCATTACGAGGAGTGAATGTTTCTCATGGTACAATATTTGGAAAATGTTCCAAGTAGCGTAGATGGGCCTTCATGAATACATGGCTGAAAAATTGGCCCTGCTGTTTTAAATACTGTACGTTAATGAGCTCTGAGTTTGCTTATAGGATGAAGTGGAAGTGTGAAATGCTGGCGAGACCTAAACACTATAATGACTCAGTGCTTTGATTTGTGAAACATTTTTGAACTTTTTATGACGTTTGGATGTGTGTGCTGTTGCAAAGTTAGAGGCCTTCCGTAGCAGCCATATTTAGTAAGGCATTTGTCATTTTATTTGCAATGCAATTTACAAACAATAATCAAGTGTGTGTGATTTTAAGTAAGAAAGGTCAACTATGTGAATGTCTTCTTGCCACAAATTCATGACCTTTTTGGCTTACAACTTCTCACACTTCCTAAATGCCACAATGTTTGTAAATGTTTAATTAAAGCAACAATCCGTTATCTGTACATTTTGCTGAGAAACTCTTAGGAAAACATCAAACAGCACAACATCCCCTGAAAGAAAGGTTTGCAGCAACATTCTGCTACAAACATATTTTTAGATGTAAAGCTCGCTCTGTGGCAAAGAATCTACATTTTGCAACTTTGTGTAGTTCAATGCTTTTTTGCTTCACTCAGTTTTGCGGAAAAATTATAAACCCGTACACCCCTAATTTAATTTGATTAATTGTTTCGATACCAACGTTTGGCTTCATAAAAGTAAAGCCCATCGAATTTGATCAAATATCCACATCGAAAGTCCTTAGTCCTGGGCCCAGGAATAGCATTTTGACCTTACACCTGCTAGGGATAAAGAACTTTAAATTCATAATGTTAAGGAATTACTGCAGGCAATAGGTAAAAAATGGCTCAGTATTATAGGTGGCATTAATGTTAAATTAGTGTCATGCGAAATGAGAGTAGAGGGCTGATTACTGAGATGTAATTTTAAATGCAATTAATGTAGCCTTTTTTTAACGCTGCTGAAGATCTACATTCCTGGAAACGAAGCTGTCCAAATCAATAGGATGAGTAAATAGATCATGATTTAATATATTCTTAAAAGGTTTCTCTCGTTGCTGTGACATGTTAGTCAATGAGGTTATTGCAAATATTGATCTAAAAATAACCTAATCTTGTACAATCTTTATTATTGCTTCAAAGGAAGGTTTGATTAGACAATGTCTGTACAATGAAGAGTTTGTCACACCTGCTTACAATCCTCCCATTGCTTTCTATGTAGCTCCCTTCATCTGTCCCCCGGTGCACGTCAGTCCACCTAGACTTCTGTAAATCACACGGAAGTGCCCCAGATGTTCCGCATCAGCAACCCATGAAACAGATGCTTTGATCATCTCTCAATCCCCGCCATGATGGAGCTGTGTCGTTTCACTAACTGCTGGTCTAATTGGTCCGTGGAGATCCAGTGTCTGGCGCGCGGAAGGTACGATAATTATAGCGGCATTCATCTTCATGTGATAGCACTGCTGCTCTCTCAAGCTGGTGGCAGCTGTGGGGCCCCCTCATTATGTTAATGTCAACCTTGAGCTCCCACGTTTGTCATTTCATGCGCGTCTCTAAAGTTTCTGTCACTATAACTGCATCAAGATTAGATAAGAATACATTACAGGCCAAGGCTGGATAGCCAAATGAACACTGTGTTCTACCCAATACTGCTAGGGTGTTACTAGAAACATGTACACCCAAAATATTTGAGTTAGTGCATCAAAATGCCTTCCATCACCCCAGGTTTGGATTATTTCCTGTTCCCTTTATCGACTATGGGTCCATGCAGTCCATGTTGCTCAGACCCTGCACACTCTCCCCATTTTCACAAACTACCACGTTACTCACCCACACTAAATTTACTCACCTCACGGTTTCATCATTAGTTTTTACCCTCAAATGTTGATTAGAAGACAAGAAGAAGAAGTAACTTACCTATGGTAATACCTTATCTGATAGAGACTCTATCCAGTTGCAGACTCCTTACCTTAGAATATTTGCAGGTATCAGGTTAGATCCAGAAGATTTTTGAGTGGTACCCCAGAGTGCCGTTAGGTGGTGTCGTTCGGCTCCACATCGGTGGCATCGTCCATGCTGGAAGTGACAGGCACGGTACCAATAAAGGTGCCAATTCAGTTGGTTCCTTTAATGACTTTCCAAGCCAGAAGCACAGAGCCATGATGAGCACTGACCACTGGTGTGACAAGCTTAGGCCCTGAAAAGGGTGTCCCTTACAGTGTAATAAGTATGCAGAGCTGGGAGGGTGGAAAGAAATCTGCAGATAGATAGAGTCACTAACAGGTAAGGCATTACCCAAGGTAAGTAATTTGTTCATCTGACAGAGACTTTTAGCAGCAGATTTCTTACCCTAGAATAGATACCCAAGCAATACCTTCCTGGAGGTGGGACTGAGATGCAAATTAAATTAGAAAGTCCTGCCGGACCGAACGTGCGCAGTGCCCGTCATGACGGACTTGACTGTCCAGACAGTAGTGCTTGGTGAACGTGTGCAGCGATTCCCACATTGCTGCCTTACTGATGTCCAGGACCGGGACACCGCATGCTAATGCAGTGGTCTCAGCCTTGGCTCTGGTGGGGTGAGCTAGCAAGCACTATAGGGGTTGCTTCTTGGCCAATGCATTGCAGATCCTAATGCATAGAACGATCCATCACAAGATGGTCCTTTTCTGTACGGCCTTCCCTTTTTTGGTTCCTACATGCTCTTTTTGGGTCAAGACAGTGGAGTCTGCAAAGTAGCTAGGCAGGGTGATATTCTGGCCTACATGGAAGGGAGTCACAACCTTTGAAAGGAAGGAGGCATGTGTCTGGAAAACCAGGTTGTCCAGGTAGAAGATGGTGTAAGGATGGTGCGCAGAAAATGCCTGCAATTCGTTGTCCCTCCTTGGATGATGTCATGGCCACTAGAAAGGCAGTTTTTATTGTCAAGAGCCTAAGATGGCAATTGTGTAGAGTCTCGAATGGTGCACATGTGAGAAAGGTTAGGACTAGGTTGAGGTCCCACCAAGGCAAAATAAATAATGTTGGGGGAAACATATCCTGCAGGCCTTTTAGAAAACTAGCCACAACAGGTGACTTAAAGAGGAAAGGTTTGCCCAGCAACCGAAAAATGCCATGATGGCAGAGAGATAACATTTAGCTGTGCCCACTGCAGAGCCCTGCTGAAGCAAAGACAAAGCAAACAATAGAACCTTGGATAAAGGTGCAGAAAGGGGGTCAACGTTGTGGGAAGAACACCATGGCACAAACTTGATCCTCATGGTAGGGGTATACCAACTTGGTGTAAGGATGCCTGGCTGCCAGAATAATATTACAGACTTTGGGAGGAAGGCTAAAAGCTGTCAACTGTAGCCGCTCTATCTCCATGCATGAAGGAAGAGGTTACGCAAGTTTGGGTGCGGGACCCTCTCTTGTGGGTGCAACAAAAGATCCTCTCGAAGAGGCAGCCTGGTTGAAGGACCAATGGTCATGCTCAGCAGCTGGGGAGGAATACCCGGCTCTCCATGCCCAATCAATCTGAAGCCACAAGAATGACCTGGGATGGTCATTTCTGCTCTTATTGAGAACTCTGGGCAGGAGTAGCATTGGTAGAAAGGTTCGCAGGTGGCCTGAGCTCCATTCAAGCGAGAGTCTCCTTGGAAACTCCAGCGCACAAAACAGCTTTCTTGGCGGTGGTAAACAGATCTAACCTAGGCTCTCCCCACTGCTGAAAGAGACCTTGCACCACCTCCGGCTGGAGACACAGGGGCTTATTTACAAGAAGCCTGCGCTGCCAGAGCTTCACTTTTTTTGACGCTCTTGTTGTGCAGACCTCTCAATCATATGTATGAGGTGACACAAAGTCACCTTGCGTGGCTTTGCATGGCCTCATAGATGTGGAATAAGGCGAGGCAGTGCAAAGCGCTGCCTTCCCCTTACTCTGCATCAAGGAGGCATTCCATGGGCATTGTGGTGGGTGTTCCCACGCAACACCCATGGATTTTGACACTGCTCCAGATTTAAAAAATGATGTAATCCTGCGGCAGTGCCAAAACCTTACGCCTCCCTAGAGAAGGCATAGTGAGGAGAAATGTTTTCATTTCTCCTCGGTTTTACCTCTTTTCATGTGTGCTGCATTCTGCAACACATAGAGAATGAGGAAAATGCCTCTCAGGGTTGTTTTTGTGCAGGAAGGTGTCCTTTCCTGCACAAAAACAATCCTATCAACAATGCAGATACCCTTGCACCATGGAGTAAGGGTGCCAGCATTGGCACTAGGTACTACATTGTGCTCAGGTGATGGCTGAAAGGACAGGAATGCACAATATCTCCTAAATGTGGTGCTTTCCTGCCATTTCCCATTGACGTAGGGCAGCACAGCAAAAAGACTTGCAGTGCTGCCCTACACCAATTGTTTGTAAATGAGGCCCACCATTCGTGATCCGCTGGGCATCTTCGACTGAGTTTGTCCATTCTAGCATTCAGAGAGCCCACCAGGTGTTGGACCACCAGGGAAATGCCCTGATGTTCCAGCCATAACAGAGATGCAGTGCCTCTTGACTAAGGGTCCACAATCCCACTTCACACTGTTTATTGCAGTACCGCATGGCAGTGGTGTTGTCTGTGAACACCTGCACCAGCTTTCCCTTGATCAGAGGAAGAAAGGCTTTCAATGCCCAGAGTTCCTCATAGTGGATGTAGAGGTCGGACTCTGCTGGAGACTAGAATCCTCTGATCTCCACCTCTCCCAGATGGCCGCCCTAGCCCAGGAGTGACAAATCTGTCACAACAGTCAGCTCTGGTTGGGGAAGAGAGAGGGTCTGCCACTGACCCAATCGCGGTTTGTTAGCCACGACTGCAGATCTTTCACAGTTCCCTCTGAGATCTGGATCATGTCGGAGAAATTCCCCTGATGTTGCACCCACTTGGACTTCATTTCCCACTTCAGAGTCCTTATATGCCAATGGCCTTGAGTAACCAGCAGGATGCAGGAGGCCATGAGGTACAACAGCCTCAAAGTAATTCTTAGCAAAATCCAGAATAGAGGCTGAAACATTTGGAATCATATCCTGAATATTCTGGACTCGCCGCTTGGGAGGATAGGCCCAAAACTGCACTGTGTCCAGAATAGCTCAAATGAAAGGTAGCATCTGAGAGGGAGTCAGGTGTCTCTTTGGCACGTTGATAGTGAACCCCAGCAAATGCAGGAGGTTTGCCATAGTCTGAAGGTGGGAGACAGCTGCCTGGGGCGAGCCCACCATTAACAGTCAATCATCGAGGTAGGCGAAGACTGGAACACCTGACCTCTGCAGATGAGCTGTGACCACCACCATCACTATCGTGAACACTGAGGGGCACTGGTAAGGCCGAAAGGGAGCACTGCATATTTAAAGTGCTCTTGGCCCACCATTAACCACAAGTAACATCAGTGGGCAGACAGGACAGGAATATGGAAATATGTGTCTTGCAAGTCCAATGCCACCATCCAGTCTCCCGGGTCTGGGCAGACAGAACTTGGATGAGCGTGAGCATTTTGAACTTCTCCTTTTACAAGAAGAGGTTGAGAAGGCACAGGTCTAGGATAGGACAAAGTCCTCTGTCCTTCTTTGGCACCAGAAAGTAGCGGGAATAACAACCACAACCTACTGATGCAGGACCTTTTCTATGGCTTCCTTGGCCACTTCTTGACAGCACAAGGAGAGATTGCCCTCCATCTGACGATCATAAGTGGATGGCGGGGTAGTCACAAAGGGGAGGGAGTAACCACTATGGACAATCTGTAGGACCAATCGATCTGATGTCACTGACTGCCAGTGGGGCAGGTGATGGCATATCCCATCTCCCACTGGGTGAGGGCAAAATAAGGAGGCCAGGAGGCAGCGGCTGCTGGGGGGGTTGACTGACCTGATCGCTAGCTACCTGTCCCACGTGGTTTGTGGGACCTGCGTCCTTGGCCACGAAAAGGCTGGAAGCCTGTACACCATGGTGGCTGGGAGGGTATGAACTTAGTTGGAAGCCTCTTCTTTGGCCACGGAGGGGCAGACTGAGGGTGACGAGGGGCCAGCCCCAGGAACTGGCTCTGGTGCCCTTAAAGCGCTCCAGCACTGAGTCCGCCTTCTCTCCAAAAATGCGAGAGCCATCAAAGAGCATATTCATAAGGGAAGTCTGGATGTCCCCTGAAAAGCCACCGATGATAAAATTGCTCTGCCCTCAAGTCAATCGTGTCGAGCCCACACTTAATGGTAAACTTGGCTGCATCTTGCCCATCAGCAATAGCCTGGGTAAATTGGCTCAGGCCTCGTTTGAGACCATAGGCAGCACTTGAGCAACCGAGTTCCATATTGTATGGAAATAACGGCCCAATGGGCATGGGGTGTCAACTGACCTCAGTGTTAGGCTGGCGGAGCAGAACATTTTCAGCTATGTGTTAGAGTGGTAGGGAACACACCAGGATTAATTCTAGATGTGGAGGCTTGGTCCACCAACCTATCCAGGGTAGGGTGCTGGATAAGGAAACTGGGGTCCCCTGGAGTGGGGCAATGGTAGCAGGCAGTTGCCTATGCACAGGAGCCCTGAATTAGCGCCAGAAACTTGTTCCATGCTGTAAAATCAGCGTGAACAGCACCACAAAGCGCACCAGACGTACAACGTAGGGGTTTGCGTGGATGAGGACGGCGAGGACGAGGAGGAGAGAGAGACCATGTTAAGGACGAGGCAGCCCAGAGACGCCACAGCAGGTAAGTGCCTTTTTTAAAAATAATTAAATTAGGGAGGATGGAGGGGCCGGCTAACTCCGCTTCGCCACGGAGTCAGAGTTTTGCCTGAACTCCACGTTCTCAATGGAGCGCGGAGTAGGCAAAACTCCGCTGGCGGAGCGGAGTTCTCTGCCCGGGGTTAGACATAACCTCATACCAGGAGAAAATTCTCAAAACAGTTCAATAAAAACATCAAAAAAGGCCAGTCCAAACGTGACTGAGGGGTCGCTCAGACCAGATCAGCGCTTTCTGGTGCGGAAAAGAAAGAACTGACCTCAGCATGCCAAGGTGGCACCTATATAGGTACCACACACATCACTTATAGCAAGAACCATGCCGACACGGAGCCGAACAAAGCCTCCAACCGACACACAGTTGTACTGCTTGGAAATCTTCCGGATCCAGTCTGACATCTGGGGATAGTCTAAGGTAAGGAATCTGCGGCTAGAATCCTCTATCAGATATCTCAGTTCACTGCACTTGTTTCTTGGTTTCCTGGTAGTTTAACATATGAAGGCCGATAATATCGACCTACACATATATCACTTCCCGTCTGGGTAGCATACTACTCACCCAATAAATGCATTTCGGGAACCCAGGATGAGGTATGACGCTCAATATAATTGTGATAATATAATGCAATACATTGTTAACTTCAGTATATCAACTACAAAAATATCATCAAGGTAAGCATACATAGGAAAGTGAAAATGATTTATTCTAACTTCAGATTACCTCTAGCACATCTGCAATCATGTATTTACACATGGCTGTCTTCCTTCCATTAAGCATCTAACCCAACTGCAGGGTCAGACTGAAACAGAAAATAGGCCCATGCTCCAAAATTAAAGTGGCCCCCCATTAGCGAAACGGATAGCTAAAAAAGTGGCCGACATTTTCAAATCGGGGCAAGGACATGCTGTATAAGTGTTTTGCAAGGTATAAAAACTGTCCCACATGCTGACCTGTGATACCAGCCCTGTGGGCCTTGCATAAATGCCAACCCTCCTAAATTTAGGAGGGAGACTACCGATTTCAAGGCTAGTCTCCCGTCTCCCGAATCCTTCATGAAGAAACCTGATGCCTCTGTGGGCTTCAGCTGATAGAAACTGGTCTTGTGTGAATCAGAGCTTGCACTGCCAGTAACCTGCTATTGCAGACCAGTGTACAACATTTTTGCCATCCTTTCTCTGCCTGCCTTAGCGCTTTCTCTGTGCTCCTGACAGGTATGAAAATTACCTTATATTTGCATTTCTTATATCCGATCCTGCAGCAACACATTGCAAGTCCCATACATGATTCGGGCCTCTTTAGACCTCCATGGATGAAATACATTCTCCTGATTATTTTTTTTAAATCTCCCACTTTTCTCTTCTAAAATGTTGGCTTGTATGGCATTGCCAGATTGCCCTAACGGCTATTCTGACTCTGCCCACCTGTCAGTAACTCCTTCTCTCTGACAAGCATCTCCCTCTTTTCCATTCTCCACAACACTTGCTCAAATGTCCAACTCCCCTTTACAAGAAAGGGCTCCAATACATGGGGAAACTAGAACAATTTAACCATTTATTGAACACATCATTTAAACAGAAAGTACACAGCCTGCAGGCAGTGACTGGGCGGTCGCCATTTTAGTGCAAAACCACAGGGCAGTGCATTTACAACAATAGATAAGCAATTTGATCCAGCGGGTCACTAGTAACAAGCATTCAACACTGAATACTCACCTGGGCCCATTCGTTCACACTAACTAGTATTCACCGCTGGTGGGAATCAGTTGTACTCTTTATCAAATCCCTGCTACCAATTACCTTTTCTGATTGAAGAGTAATGACTTACCAATGGACTTTTGATAACTGGGGTTAAAATGAGATTATACAAAACATAATTTCATCAAACACCTGAAATAACCACTGACTCAGGAAGTTTTAAAATGTTTATCTAAAATTATTTAGCAGAGTAAAATACAAGCCACCTGGCACTTAATCGCATATCAAGGAGGAAGCACACTTTATAGTCACCTATTAATCACAAATGACGGTCCCTCAGAAAGGAGAAGATAGAGACAGCAGTACAACTAAAATTATGCATTTATAGTTACCTAAAGGTGTGAAAACCAAACCCCTTGGCCAAGGAGTTGGAAAAGGGTACCAAGAAAGATGAAGACCAAGACCTCCGGACCAGGTTCAGGACAGGATAGATGACCTCTCTACCAACGACGCCTGCGTCGTTCCCCTCTCTGACACTTCGTTCCTCCTCGGTTCTTCCGCGTCTTCCTCTATTAGAGTCCACCGCCCCCACCTCAGGACCTCTTCGGACAGCGGTCAGTCTGCTCTGTTCTGCAATAGCATCGGTTCTCTGCTACCGCATCTGTTCATCTGTTCTCTGAGTGTGCGCTGCTTATCCTAAGCGCTACTGCTGCTCCCCTGTGCTAACTAATTAGCTAATTATATATCCATTGTACCCTTCTATGCCCAGGTACCCCCCATTAATGTTTCAAAATTATGGGCCCACTAATTCTGATTGGACAGAGACAGGGGGTTGATCCTCACACCATGTCAATTTAGTTCAATTTTCTTAAGCTCATTGTTTTAAAATACCGCCCCTCTCAATTAATACATTTGCTTTATTTCCCACCCGTTTCACAACAATTTTAATACAAAGTGTATAAAAAATGTATCAATTTGTAGGACATTTCGGATGAACTGTGAAGGTGATCAACGGGTCATGTCCTTGGACATCTTCCAAGTTGACTTCATCGCTTTGCTTTGTTAGTTTTCAGGGCGCATACGCATGTCACATGGTTCTTGAGCTGTCGTTCAGTCAACCCAGGCCCATTTTACGAACTAATAGAAAATCAAAGAAGAAACATATTAAAATCAAAAATAAATGTTTTCACTGTATACTTCCTACTTCTACCCTAGTCCCATTTAATTATCAATGTCTATCCCGCATTAGTAGCGTTAAATACCACATTATTAATTGCAGCAATGCAAAAGCTTTAGCATGTGAGAACATTAAAGCGGCCATTTTAGCATACACTGCACAGAAGCAAAAGATTCCCTCCAAGCAAAGAAAGACGTCATACCACGTGACATGGTTGACACATGCGCAGTAGGATTCCCACGTTTTAGCGGCCATTTTGGATTAGACAAGGATTACTTATTAGCGGAAAACACATAGGCAAGCATCTTCTAGATAAATATGTTTGTGTTGCACGTTATTAATAAGACATTACATGGTTTTAATACAAATTAATTAATACTGTGAGAGGATTGCTTCCGAGCAAGTCTCATTGTGAGTCCTTGCTCCATCAATCCCCTCTCTGATGGCGTTTCTGAGCCATCAAAATTACCTACAACCAGATGCCAACTTAACATATTTCCGTCACATTTTCATTTTTACACTGTCTATTCTTATCCTTTCCTTTCAGTTTCTTGTAAATTTCACTTCTCATGTCTTCTAATTCAATCTCATCAAATTTCCTTTTCTTGCCTCTTCCTGTTACCCTATAAGTTTCCTTCTTTCTACAACATTTGCACCATATCATTATTGACAATATTGTTATTGCTATCCCTACTAAGGGTACTATTATTTGACCAATAAATCCTTTCCCTACATTAGTAAACCAGATGCCAATTGACGCAATGCTATTTGTCAATCTTTCCCATAGACTATCAACTTCCAGTGGTTTCAGTTCCTTCTCAAGTATAGTAATATTCTTTATATATGTTTCGATTTCTGCACTTTTGTCCGGAATATACATGCAACAATGTTTCGTTTTCAACAATTTACAGACTCCGCCCTCTTTTGCTAACAATATATCAAGAGCAAGTCGATTTTGCATAACCATAGATCTAATCGCAACCATCTCCGCATTAATCATTAGATATCCTCCAGCAGTATCCGTTGATAAACGATCAACCACTGTAGACAATTTACATATTCTCCTTGAGTTCAGAATTACTCCCACTGAAGGTATCAATGCACCAAATATATCACCTACAATTTCTGAAAAACTAGCTCTTTTACTACGTGTTAGTTCACTATTATTTTCATTGCTCTCAGTGTTTCTTTTTACGTGGTATATTTTTGGAAAAACTATTCCAAAATAACAACTTCCATACCACCGTGTAGGAAGCCTAAAGTAAGCCTTATTCCCACACACATAATATATTCCAGGAAAAACTGAATCTGTTCCTCCTTTTAGTCTCCAACCTCCAAGAATTAAGAAATTATGTTCACATTCACTGGTACCAATAAAAACATTGTTATATTCCGTTTTTAACCTATGAAGACAAATTTTCCCTGTCTTTACAAAATCTAAAGCCATAGCAGCTTGAGCCTTGCCAGGTGTATAAATACCCTCTTTCTCAGCCCAAGGTGGAAGATGAGCCTTATGCTCAGATGCCTTCTTTTGAAAATTCTGTCTTCTATCTTCAACTAAGTTTAAAAATATCTTCTCTTCTTCACGTAATGAACATGTTAGATTGCTTCTATGTGCATGTGTTATGTCTATTGACTTCATCGTTAAGAAAAACTCTCCCATAAACTGTGCATCTTGACTACTAAGCACTGGGTTCAGATTCTTTCGAATAGGAACCTCTGAAAATATCACATCTATATTTGAATAATAATACTGAAGTTTCCCTGTTCTATAAAATAAACTAGTTAGTACACTACATGATATACCATAAGTTAAAGGCAAATGATGATAGGTTAAACCTTCTGCTACTGATTCAGGTAACTTCATACAAACATAACAATCACTAACATCCATTGTATCTACGTACTGAAACAATAATTTAGTAAAGACATTTAAGCTAGTATCATTATCTGTTACCACGTGATGAAATTCTGGTTCATCTTCTGCTTCTATTTCTACTCTATCACTTTTCAAGTTATCTATCCTTCCCTTGGTATCGTTGTTATTCTTTTTGTCCATTATCATAAGGTAAGGAATTGCTACAATCACAACAAACCACACTATAAGCACCACTACCAGACTACATATGCATATAGCACAGCATCTTTTACAACATTTCCGTTTCGGTCTCCCAGAAACTCTGTCCTCAGCCATTTTTGACTAAGAAGATTTCTCTTCTTTCTTTTTCTCCTTCAAAATTTTAACGTTATCAAGGTGGTTTCACTTCTTTTTCATAAGTCAGTTCTGCACTTGTTCCTTCGTCACCACTTTCACTTGTTTCTGAACTTTCGCAGTCTTCGAGAATTATATAAGTCCAATCAGGACCTTTAAACTTATTGTTCACGAGTTTCAATCTTTTGCTTTTTCGTTTTTCAGTCCCACTTGTTTGTCCAGATAAGCTTGTTACTTCATTTACTTGTTCTAGGTCTTCACTTCATGTTACTATATGGTATTTCACTCTTTTAATGACACTAGGCCAATGATCACCCTTTCTGGCTTTCTTGGTTTGCACTGTATCTTCACCTTCCGAGTCTTTTCCAAAAACTCCTTTATTATCAAGGTGTGGTACAAATTGTTTGTCTTCGATTTCAGTTTCCCACTCTATCTGCTCTTGTTCAGGTCTTATTGATGTTTCCTCAGTTGCCTGAATGTGAGTCTCTGCTAACTGGCCCTGTTCAGGATTGACGTCTTCTTGCTTGATATTTTCATGTTCAATGCTTTCTTGATTTTCTTCTCCCTGAACGTGATTTTCTTGTCCTAACTGGTTCTGATCAGGGCTTATTGCACTCTGTACTTCTGCAGCCTGACCGCGTTCTTCTGAACCTGTCTGTCCCTGCTCAAATTTTGTTGTTTCGTTGTCAATTTGAGCCCAATTTCCTTTCCCTATCTGGGCCTGCTCAGGTTCTCTTATAGTTTCAACCTCCCTATCCTGAGCTTGTTCTTCTTCACCTATCTGGTCCTCACTAATTTCTTCTAATCTAGCTCTGCTCCTTGTTTTGATAAAGACTTCAGGTATATCAACCACTGGTATCCAGTCCTGACTTGTGCTCGGTTGTTCTTCTTCAGCTACTCCTGAATCTATCACTTGGGATTCTTCAGCTGTCCAACCTTCAGCTTCCTCAGCTATTGATGCTGACTGAGGATCTCTTTCTTCAGGAGCTGGCACCCTTTTGGTATGGCTTACATGAATCCAATTAGGTAAACCTGCACATTTCACTGCTGTGTTTGTAACCAATATAACCTGACAAGGTTCGCCCCACCTGGGTGATAAACACGTTTCTCTGGTGTGATGCTTCACTACCACCCAATCTCCGGGGTTCAGATCATGCTCTTGTTCAGGCTGCCTGGATACTGCGTCTTCTCCAACCTGATGAGAGACAGAACGCACTAGGTCAGCCAATCCTTTGCAATAATCTAGAACCATATCATCAGTTATGTTCAGCAGTTTATTGCCAGGTACATGGGCTTGTCTCATTGCTCTTCCCATGATGATTTCATGTGGACTCAATCCTGCATTTCTATCAGGAATGCTTCTGAGTCCCATTAAGACAAGAGGCAATGCATCTGGCCAACCTAACGATGTGGATGCACACATTTTTGACAATCTTGATTTTATTGTGCCATTCATTTGTTCAACCACTCCAGAAGCCTCTGGGCGGTACGCACAGTGCAATTTTTGTTCAATTTTAAATGCTTCACAGATTATTCGGATTACATCGTTATTAAAGTGACTTCCTCTATCTGATTCCAAAGTTACTGGGAAACCGAACCGTGGAATGAGTTCTCGTAATAATAGTTTTGCAACTGTTATGCTGTCATTCCTCCTGGTAGGGTAAGCCTCCACCCACCTTGAAAACAGACACACTATGACAAGTACATATTTCAGTCCTTTACATGGTGGTAACTGAATGAAGTCTAACTGCAATCTCACAAATGGACCTTCTGCTTTTCCAATTTTTCCCAAACCAATTACTGTTTTCCTTCCTGGATTATACATTTGACAAGTTAAACACCTCTGGCAAAGACTCTCTGCTGCAGCCCTAAACTTTGGATTGTACCAATTTTGTCTGAAAAGTCTAATCATGGCATCTCTCCCTACATGTGTGTCTCCATGATACATTCTGGCCATTTGTGAAATCAGGCAATCAGGCATGGCTGGTCTGCCATCTGAATATACCCATACATCATCATCTGTTCTTCGGGTACACCCTATTTTCATCCAAACATCCTTTTCACTCTCCTCAACATCATCTTGCAATCGTCTCACATCATTCCATGTTTCTGGTGTTGAACATAGCATAAGTTGGCAGCTGATTCCCATTCTTTCGACTTTTCTGTTTACTGCCAGACTGTTTCTGGCACAGTGTTGAGCGATTAGGTCTGCATATCTGTTACCGGCTACCACCCAGTCATCTCCTGACTGGTGTGCGGCACATTTCACCACTCCCAATTCTTTTGGTGATTGTATTGCCTCCAATAATTCTTTTACAAACTGCCCATTTTTGATTGGGGATCCTGAAGAAGTCATAAAATCCCTCTGCATCCACAGTTGGCCAAAATCATGCACAACCCCGTACCCATATTGACTGTCCGTAAATATGGTTACTTTTAGATTTTTCCCAATTTTGGAGGCTTTGATCAAAGCAATTAATTCAGCTACTTGTGCAGATTTGACTCCTGGTAAATAGGATGCTTCGACTATTCCAGATAGTTCACATACAGCATAAGCTGCACTCAATTTGCCATCCTCATGCCTTAGGCATGAGCCGTCCACAAACAGCTCCCTGTCTGGGTTCTTAAGAGGCATTTCCTGTATGTCAGGGCGCGGTTTGGTACACAACTCTGTGACTTGCAAACAGTCATGTTCTGGGTCGTCCCTAACTTCTTCGCAATATGGATCTGGTAACAGTGTAGCAGGGTTTACAACTGTGCACCTAGCTATGGTCACATTTTCAGCTCCTAGAATTATTCGCTCATATCTTGTCATCCGACTAGGTGTGAGATGCTGAGTTCTAGTTCTTGTCAACAGGATTACAACTGCATGTGGGACGAACACCTTGACAGGATGTCCCATTACTATTGACTCACTTTGTTCAATGCTCATACAAGTAGCAGCTACTGCTTTTAAACAGCCTGGCAATGCTGCGGCCACTGGGTCTAATGTAGCAGAAAAATATGCTATAGGACGTCTGTCCAGTCCATGTCTTTGTGTTAAGACTGAAAGTGCACAACTTTCTCTTTCATAGTAAAATAATGTGAATTCTTTTGAATAGTCAGGCATGCCCAAGGCAGGTGCCTCACACAAAGCATTTCTTAATTTTACAAATGCACTGGCACTTTCATCATCCCATTCAACTGGATCTTTTGCTTTCTTTTTGGTTAACTGAATTAAAGGCTTTGCTAGTAGTGAAAACCCTACGATCCATTGTCGACAGTATCCTACTATTCCAAGAAACATTCTCACCTCTCTTTGTGTTACTGGCATTTTCATTTGCTTAATTATTTTTATTCTCTCAGAGGTTATTCTTCTCTTTCCTCTTTCAATTTGGTGTCCCAAGTACTTAACTGCTGTTGTACAAAATTGTAACTTTTCAGGTGACACCTTGTGACCTTCCTCAGCCAAATGATTGAGTAGTACAATCGAGTCGGTGACACAATCATCATAAGTTCTAGATGCGATCAACAAATCATCAATGTATTGTACCAAGACTGAGTTCCTAGGCATTACTACTTTTTCTAGGCACTTTTTCAGTATCTGATTAAAAATGGAGTGACTTTCTGTGTACCCCTGAGGAACACGATTCCACACATAAACATGATTTTCAAATTTGAACGAAAACAAATACTGACTATCTGGGTGCAATGGAATTGAGAAAAATGCTTGGCACAAATCAATTACTGTAAACCATTCTGCATTCCATGGTATTTGGTATAGGATCACTGCAGGATTTGGTACTATAGGACAACAAGGTACCACAATTTTATTAATTTTCCACAAATCCTGAACGATCCTATATTTTCCACTAGGCTTTTTCAACCCCATGATTGGCGAATTACAAGGGCTACTCATAACTTCTTTTAATATGCCTTGTTTCACCATTCTGCCAATTTCCTCAGTAACTCCTGCTTTCACTTCAGCACTCATTTTATACTGTCTGGTATTTGGGAAAATTGCGCCTTCCTTTACAGTGATCTTCACTGGGTCTATATTTGCCATCAGACCTACTTCTTTTCCAATTAAAATCCCATACCTTTGAGCTCACTGTAGTTCTTAACTCTTCTGGTAATTCATCTTTTGTTATCAAGGAGAACATTTCATCTACCTCTGTACCTTGCTTGGCTATCATGAATTTGTAAACATGATCTTCATCCGGGGTCTGTATTGCAACACCATCCGGTGTGCAGAAAATAGTGCAATTCATTTTGCACAGTAAGTCTCTGCCCAGTAAATTTACTGGACTGGAATCACACACCACAAATTTATGCATTTCTCGGAAGTTTCCAATTCTTACTTCCATGGGTTCTGTAAGGGGTATTCTAATCTTTCGATTGGCTACACCTACAACTTGGATAGCTTCTCCAGAGAGAGGGAGGTCTGGGATGTCTGCTGTTCTTACAGTAGAACGGGTAGCACCAGTGTCCAAAAGAAAGGTGATATCATTACCTTTTACTTTCCCTTCAACATATGGACCTGACTGGTCTACCGGCAAGGATGCGCCAAGTTCGCACTCCTTCTCCCCCTCTCTTAGGCACCGTCATTGATAATCATATGGATTAAAATCATCCTGTAAAAGAAACTGTGAAGTTACATATTCATTCTTACCACTTCCTCCTTGATATCCGATGTCTGTACCGTGCTTTGCTCTGCTTACATTACCCTGTATAGGGGCAGGTGGCAACTGACTCTGAGGATTTACACCCTGCTGTGAGTCGTTCTGCGTCTGTGGATTTAAATTATGATTTGGGCCATTATTATTTTGAATCTTTTTACATTCGTTCTTCCAATGTCCCAACTTTCCGCATTCATGATAAGGAAATTTCTTTTTAGCCTCTTCTCTACTCATTCGTCCTCTTACTTTTCCACCATTTCCTGTGTCACCATTCGATCCAGATTCTTTTCCTTGACTTTCTGTTGGATTATCTAAATTAATTCCCTGTCGCTCAGCCATTTTCACTTGAGCCCACATCACTTTTTCTTGTAGTTTCTTGTGCCTATCTTCAATGTCATCCCCACAATATTTAGCATATTTCAAAATCTCATCAATAGGCTTTCCTTGCCAACATAACATATGTTGCTTAATCATTTGACAAATCTCTGGTTTTAGACCATAAACAAATCGATAGACAAACTGACTCATATTTTTGTCTCCAATATCTTCAAAACCGCTATACTGTTTGAACACCTGTAATAGACGTTTATAGTAGGCATGTACCGATTCATTTGCTTCTTGGGTAGTTCTGTCTATTTTCACCCAATCTGTTTCTTTTGATGGTATTTTCCCTTTCAAATAAGTTATTACCTGGTGATACTTTTTCATCACATCATTTGATGGAGCACCTGTCTTTGGATCCCTAGGATATTCTTCACTAGGCCAGTCGATTGTAATTTTACAGTCTGTCCATAAATCGGCAGGTACCACTATGTCAAATAAACCATCTAGATCCTTCAACAAAACCTTTGAAACCTTCACAAACCTCTCAACCTGCTTGTACCATTCAATTGGTTTTTCTCTCAACTTTGGAAAATCATTTGTAAATGACAAAATGTCTTGCCTACTCCATGGGACATGGACGTAGCCTCCTCCTGGAACCTCTCGCATTGGATACATCTGTTCTACTTTTCCTGTTTCCTTCAATAAATACTCAGATGTCATTCTATTTGAACGTGCTTCTTCTTTTTTCTTTGACCATCTAGTTTTCCATCTATTCAATTCTCTCCAATTCTCCCCATTTCTGTAAATTTCATTAATTCTTTAATTTGTAATTTTCTACCAGATGTATTCATATTTTCTAAGTCTTTGTCAGTAAATTCTGCTCTATATGGTCTCTGCAACACTTTTGACTTCCTTATTTCAATTCCCATCTCTGAAGCCAAATCCGTTAACTTTTCATGGAATATTTTTACATTTCTGGTTATGCTCCTACATACGAACAATAGTTCTTCTTCACTGTAGGTATTTAGACGATCTACTCCTACTTTGCCTGCTATCATTTCTTCTAACTCGACTTTTAATTTATAAATGTCCAAGATCTTTGGGGGTGAACTCTGTCTGTCTATTCCCTGTGCCCATCTTTCTAAGTCTTCCGGAGTTACTACGGTTGCACTTTTAGTTCCTGAAGATGTTATTATATTTACATCCTTTGAGCAACCAGGTGTGGTTCTTCTGGGGGTGCTATTTGCAGATTCTCGAATAGGCAAATCCATTAGTGAAATCATAGATTCACAGTCACTGATATGATCATCAATTATTACAGCTTCATGTTTAGGAATATCCATAGGTGTAATCATAGCTAGAGGTTTCGGGCAATTTACTTTGTCGCCATATGAAGGGACCACGGGACCAATGGTTACAGGTATAGTCAGGGAATCAGGATGTACATTTAACTGTGTTATTTTCTGTATTAACTCTGCTCTATTTCTGTCTAAAGCCTCTTTTTCCTTATCCTGAAGTACTCTATTAACCGGTGGATTATACAGTACTCGAGGTACTAACGGTGTTCTCAAAACAGGTGCGCTTGGGGAACATCCACCCAACTCTTCCTGGTATGGTGGAGGATTCTTTAATATTTCTTCCATGAATTCATCTTCGGATTCTCCAAACCCTGTCATATGTCTGGTCGTTTCTTTGCATTTGCTCCGTAGCTGCTCATCAGCCATAAATACTGGGTACAAACCTTCACTAATCATCGCTCGTCTCCACTGTTTCATCTGACTTTCTCTTGTCCCATTCTGGTATCTAGGGAAAAATCCCCTATAGCCCCTATTGCTCCTCAGCCTATCACGTTCAAATGCTTCTGTCTCCCATTCCTCTAGGGCTTCGTACTGCGTTAATCGTGGTCTGGGTTCCAATTCATTCATTCTTATTCTTAAATTTTGAAGAATTCTCCCATTGAAAGTACCATTCTCTGGGAAAGCTAATACTCCGTCATCTTTTGTATATTCTATCCAATTTTCTAACCATACGCAAGTATGATAACCCCTCTCCATCATCATGAATGAGGCGGGCGTTTTTGCTGGTGAAATGATAATTCCTTCCCTAGTTTTGATTGGCTTAACTTTCTTAAAACAATTCTTAATCTTTTGTAAGAATGTCAATTTTCTCTTTCCTCCGTACATTTTGGGTAAATATCTATATATTGAATTATATTCTGCAAAACCTAAATATCTTCTGTCTGGACGTGTTCTTATCAAAGTCGGATCGTGTTTCCACATACAATCTCCACTGTCCACTAATATTTCGACTTTTATTCTGACAACCAATCAAATTCCAGCTAACAATTGTCTCCGAACCAATCCTAGCACGGTTTTTCTGTGACGTCTATTCACTCTATCTGACAACCCCTCCTTTACAATCTGCGCTTCTCTGTCCCTCGCTGTGTCGACCAATCCCAGCGCGGCACCTGTGACGTCAGTATTACTCCTGACTACTGACCCCTCCTTTACAAGACTCGTTCCATGCCCGCTGTTTCAGCCAATCCCAGCGCGGCACTTGTGACGTCAGCTTCTACTCCGGCAGCTGACCCTCCCTTTACAAAAATCGTATGCAAACTTTAATTCTTCAACACCTTTCATTAAAATTTAGTAAAAACATTCGCTATCGTGTCAGTTTCCCTAAATTGAAAAGGATAGATTTCTTCACACTTAGTAAAACCCTTCCGTTTACTAGATATACACTACGAGTAAAACCCTTCCGTTTACTCTTCACGTAAGCTTCAGAAATACCTGCTACTCCTTCAATGTTACCCTTTCTAGGTGATATAACATCAAAATTTCACCAGCGTATTCCTTTGCTGTCACTCATACACACACAGAGTCCCTAACAAGTACTGATAGTCCTGCTTAACTTTTCAGTACTAATTCTGCCTGACAGATAACCTCACTGCAGTATGGTTTCCACTTACCATCCGCTATTCAATTTCCCCGGGGATTTCTAGACAACATAAAACAAAACTTTTAAAACGGATGTTAGTTCATAAAAATAAAATTCTCATTACCCAGTTAACAAAGTATAACCATCCTCTGATAGCCAGAAAACTGATCCAGCGGGTCACTAGTAACAAGCATTCATACACTGAATACTCACCTGGGCCCATTCATTCACACTAACTAGAAATCACCGCTTGTGGGAATCAGTTGTACTCTTTATCAAATCCCTGCTACCAATTACCTTTTCTGATTGAAGAGTAATGACTTACCAATGGACCTTTGATAACTGGGGTTAAAATGAGATTATACAAAACATAATTTCATCAAACACCTGAAATAACCACTGACTCAGGAAGTTTTAAAATGTTTATCTAAAATTATTTAACAGAGTAAAATACAAGCCACCTGGCACTTAATCGCATATCAAGGAGGAAGCACACTTTATAGTCACCTATTAATCACAAATGACGGTCCCTCAGAAAGGAGAAGATAGAGACAGCAGTACAACTAAAATTATGCATTTATAGTTACCTAAAGGTGTGAAAACCAAACCCCTTGGCCAAGGAGTTGGAAAAGGGTCCCAAGAAAGATGAAGACCAAGACCTCCGGACCAGGTTCAGGACAGGATAGATGACCTCTCTACCAACGACGCCTGCGTCGTTCCCCTCTCTGACACTTCGTTCCTCCTCGGTTCTTCCTCGTCTTCCTCTATTAGAGTCCGCCGCCCCCACCTCAGGACCTCTTCGGACAGCGGTCAGTCTGCTCTGTTCTGCAATAGCATCAGTTCTCTGCTACCGCATCTGTTCATCTGTTCTCTGAGTGTGCGCTGCTTATCCTAAGCACTACTGCTGCTCCCCTGTGCTAACTAATTAGCTAATTCTATATCTATTATACCCTTCCATGCCCAGATACTTCCCATTAATGTTTCAAAATTATGGGCCCACTAATTCTGATTGGACAGGGACAGGGGGTTGATCCTCACACCATGTCAATTTAGTTCAATTTTCTTAAGCCCATTGTTTTAAAATACCGCCCCTCTCAAATAATACATTTGCTTTATTTCCCACCTGTTTCACAACAATTTTAATACAAAGTGTATACAAAATGTATCAATTCGTAGGACATTTCGGATGAACTGTGAAGGTGATCAGCAGGTCATGTCCTTGGACATCTTCCAAGTTGACTTCGTCGCTTTGCTTTGTTCGTTTTCAGGGCGCATGCGCATGTCACATGGTTCTTGAGCTGTCGTTCAGTCAACCCCGGCCCATTTTACGAACTAATAGAAAATCAAAGAAGAAACATATTAAAATCAAAAATAAATGTTTTCACTGTATACCTCCTACTTCTACCCTAGTCCCATTTAATTATAAATGTCTATCCTGCATTAGTAGCGTTAAATACCACATTATTAATTGCAGCAATGCGAAAGCTTTAGCATGTGAGAACATTAAAGCGGCCATTTTAGCATACACTGCGCAGAAGCAAAAGATTCCCTCCAAGCAAAGAAAGACGTCATACCATGTGACATGGTTGACACATGCGCAGTAGGATTCCCATGTTTTAGCGGCCATTTTGGATTAGACAAGGATTACTTATATGCGGAAAACACATAGGCAAGCATCTTCTAGATAAATATGTTTGTGTTGCATGTTATTAATAAGACATTACATGGTTTTAATACAAATTAATTAATAATGTGAGAGGATTGCTTCTGAGCAAGTCTCATTGTGAGTCCTTGCTCCATCAATGTCAACCTATACATCCTTGTTTTCACTCCTCCCACGTGAACTTGAGAAGTTTCAAAGTTGACACGTGAATCGTGCACACCTTCTCAGCATGCATCAAAAGTATCTCATGCATTGTAAAAGGACGATTCCTTGCGTGATATTTCTCCTGACCTTTGTAGAATGCGTTGCGACATGGGCCAGGGAGGCAAAGCCAGACCTAATAGGGGCCTGCAGGAAACCCCCACCGGCAAAGGGAACACAAGAAGCACTGAGGGTAAAAGCCCACGAAAAAAGATGCGCAACCATTGGATGCACCTTTTGAAATCATGAACCACCCAATAGAGGAAGGAGGGCGTGGAGACCAAGGTGGTCAAAAGAGGGCAGGGGCCCCCTCTTGGCCACAGCTGACCATCACCTCATCGCCTTGGAACCCACCCACCCACACCTAAGGAATACGGTTGTCGTAGTGTAAGGACAGTGGAGAAGGGCGAGGCTGAGGCAGCACATAAAGAGACCCAGAGGAAAGAGTAACCTGGGTAGAAGAGCTACTCAAACAGTGTCCTAGGGATGCCTCACGGCAGGGACACGGGGGAGCAGGTGACAGCACACACTGACAGCCCGAATAGATGAGGTGCTCAGACATTGTCCTTGGGATGCCACATGGCAGGGACATGGGGAGCAGGTGAGTGGTCAGCAAGGGTCCAGGGAACCAGAACGGCACTTGCAGCCCGGGCCGGGTCTGACGGCCGCCCACAAGGTCGGTAGCAAGGGAAGCCTAGAAACCGCAGAATCCCAAGACACCTGCAAATGGGGCCAGCGCACAGGGTCAGTGCTGTCAGCCAGAAATGGAGATAAAGCCATTGGGACCATGTTTGGATGGATAAGTGTGAGATGTAACACGCAAACATGGGTCTAGAATGACCAACCAGTAAGTTACCAAATGTATGATCCATGTTTCAAAATAAACTGCGGCCTTTTATGCACCATAAACTGTTGTCCCCTGAATGGTTGGAAGGGGGGATGGTGCATGGCAAGGCCAGGGAGAAAGGGGTGAACTCGCATGCCTGGGAGGAGTTAAGGATTCGACGTCAGATGATATCTTCTATCAGATAAAAATCTTCAAATAAGTGTGCTTGTTCATTTTCTCTCTCCCTTTCTCTCTCACTCACCTAGTTGGTCCTCTTTCTCCTTCTCTTCTCGGGGTGTATTTAGAGGGCCAGGGAAACCTAATTTTTCTACACTCAAATCAATCAGATTCAGAAGAGCTTACATAGGTTCTCTCACAGTAATCCTAGGTGGTAAGTGCAGACTCAGTAAATACCAGTATCTCCAGGAGCAGTGTTTCTTGGTGGCGATTACCACACCATTCCTGTGCCTATAGAACTCGGAATGGGGCTAACAGGCTAATAGCAAATTGTTTTCTCCATTTCGATGTGCACAAACACGGATTTCTCTCAGTTTGACTACGCAATTTATTACAGATTTTACCTAGCGATAATCTTGTGGGCAAACAACACCTTATCAAGCAGTTAGTGTTGTACTGGTGCACTATGTGTAGCTTGGGTGCCACGGGCCTGTAATAAGGGACACAGAGACTGGTGTGTAG
This sequence comes from Calotriton arnoldi, assembly GCA_963921515.1. Taxonomy (NCBI): domain Eukaryota; kingdom Metazoa; phylum Chordata; class Amphibia; order Caudata; family Salamandridae; genus Calotriton; species Calotriton arnoldi. Next base: position 858,363 of record CAWUFW010006559.1, on the reverse strand, counting down.
TCGTATCGGGGGGTAGACCTCGAGCGGTCTTCTCCCCTTTTACTTGTACCCCTCTGACCATGCCTGGCCAGAGGATGACATGCGTATACATCCGGTATTTTTATCAGCAGCAGGACCGCTGACCTGCTACAGTTAGCACCTGAGTTACAGTTCCAATTCTGAAAGTTTGCACCCAAATCAGTATCTGCAGCGGTCTGAGAGTGAGGGTCTTGTGATCATATTCTGTAAGCCCCTCATTCCAAGGTGCTAATTGTGCACTCGGTAGCTGCCAAAATCAAGTAGTGTGGTATTTTCTGGGGACTCGTTTACCTCATCATGCAAAGTTTTAGACAGCAAAATGACATACACTAATTGTGTGTTTTCAATGTTCCAGAGTCAGCAAAGCAGTACATCACTCAGTTTGCCCACTTGATTTGGGCCAGGTTTTATCTGGCGAGTATCACGCTGCATACATCCACAAGGGCTGCAGGAGGCATTGAAAGCAGAATCCTAATTTGGGGACATACAGGAGTTTGTACCTTACATGTGATTTGCGAGAGGGTGCCTGCCATTTGAGATTCCACAAGGTAGATCGAGTCTACTGCTCCCCAACCATTGTGGCTGAGGTTGTCTACCATTGGTCTACCAGGGAGTGCCCTACTATCATCAGCATTGTGGGCTAATACTAAACTTTTCTGTACTTGAGGTGCAAGGTGGCGAGGACCAGCAATAACAGGCTTCTCAGGGAGCTAGTGTGTGGGACAAGAGCTCAGAACTCAACAGTCAAAAAACAGACACAATAATGTATTGCCCAGTCCAATGCTTTAATGTAAAAAGAAAGTACTTTAATAGCACAGCAGAATTAAGTACAACACAATTCACAGGAAAGGATATACAGAGTTCAAAACCAAGTTGTGCGAAATAGTAAGGCACTACATCCCCTTCTTCCTGGTATCATCCCTATATTCTACTTTTCTTGCATTATGGTTGAGAATTCCTAAACTACAGACTCTAAGACACTAGGGTTTTGGGTAAGGATTATACACAGGTGCAGATGGATTAGCTATTGTCACAGGTCAAGTGTGCAACTTATTTCGGTGTCTCCTTACCTCTTGAGCAAAACACCTTAGCCTAGCACAGCACATTCATCTTCACATGTTAATTCTTTTGTGTCCTGTCCACATTTTACATGCATGGATATTTGGGCAGTTCGGGCTACATGGCGGATGCGGTCTGTGCTTCAACCTTCCTCTCCTGCGGTAGCCTTTCCGACAACCTGCTTCAGATGATATTCACTGGGGCAATCAATGCGGCAGGTAGAACAGCAAAACTAGTCTTGGACAGCAGAGGCCCTCCAGGTTGAATGCAGACAGGTGCTCTATTGTGGCAGTAGGCCGAATTCCTCCTGGTGTTGTCTCTGCCAGTTAAGGGCTCTGTGCTACTCAGGTATTCCCGCATAGGCAGAATGCAGCATTCACTCACAGTGTCTTTAACAGCAGTATCGCATGCTAGTATCGCAAGACTGGGAAGACCCCTTCATGGCAAGGTTCAATCCTGGCTTTGATCTCTGGGAATTTCAGCTTTCTCTCAGTGTTTATCATTCCAAGAATATGCTGGGTTTCTCCTTCTAAACAAAGACAACAGGATTCTAGGCACTTCAGGCAGGTGCTCATCTCTTCCAGCAGAAAGTGCATACTCCAGGTGATGTCCCCTCATATCTGGCTGGCTGTCATGAAAACACCAGCCCTGGTTACACAGCAGCTATTCAAGTAGTCTCCAGAGCACTCCCTTCTTTGGTCAAGAAAAAGTTGGGACTACAACAAAGTGGGTGGCTTGGATCGCACCTTTAAACACATTTTCCAGACAGGGGATGTGGATCCACTGTCTAAGGCTTTAGAACCAGTTTGGGTTGTTTCTCTTTCAAATGCCATTTCAGTCTGCTCTCTGGACACAGCATTTGTGCAAAAGGATTGTTCTAACAGCAGGTAGCAATGGGGCGGGCTACAAGCAGGAGTAATCAGTGTCAGACAAAAGAGCAGGCCCTACCTAGAAGCATGCTCACCTTGAACAACAGAAACAACAGCCCAAAACCTTAGACCTACCAAATGGCAGTGCTCAGGTAGAATTATTCAGCAGCCGTTTGCTTTACAAGGTCCTCATTGAATTTCTAAAGGTAGCTCTAGCTCCATCCTTACTCACTTCAGTGTCTAAGCCTCCGCCTTCGAGCAACAGGAAGGCAGACACTCTCACTGTCTGGGTATGTTATGCTCATCCTTGATCTAGTTTTGTGCTTACGTTGGGGCATCCAAATGGATCTTAGTCACCTGAGTACTCAAATGCAATCAATGCACTGTGTCTTAATACCATACATGTTCTTCACACTGACTGCACATATATGCACTAAACACACACATGGGATGGCAGCTTAAGGTCCTGGGTTTCACTTAAGAGCACAACTTTACATGAGAGTGATCAGTAGACTGCACTCTTCCTGATATTAGATTAAAAGGTCTGTCACTCTACAGATTTATAAAACACCATACGATACACTGAGCCCTCCACTTCTTATGATACACCCTGTGACTGGAGTGTAAAAGACTGCCCACTATGAAGGCATGCTTGGTGTGCCTCTCCTGGTCACAGAATGGGCCCTGGACTTATATTATAAAGGACAGACAAGATATCTGTACAAAACTAGCTTAGTGTGATGCAAGGGCCAAACTGAAAGCCAGGGTAACCGTTTCACATGCAGTCTGTTTCTCAAGACAGGGATAAATACCCATTTACCATTGAGGGGACGATTCCGTCCTTACTGTGCCATTGAATACTTTTATTTCTTAATAGTCCAACACAATTGGTGGTAAAGCGCATTTATTTCAATGCTAGAATCTGATATAAAATACTGAAGTTAGACAACAGAAAATTAAAAAATCAAGAAGCCTCATTAAAATTAAAAATTAGCTTGGACTTGCACTATAAAATATATCCCCTGACAACTGTCTCCACACTCCCAAACTGTTCACTCTTTGTTGTCATTGATTCCTAAGTCATTTGCCCAAATTCTTATCCTTAGACCAAATAACAATAGTGCACACTCTGCGCCTGAGTATGATGGAGTATTTGGCGGCATTCCCTGCCCTACAAGGGCTAATTCCTCCGTGACAGAAGTACCTGCACTGTGGCAGTTATAGAATTCATGTTATAAGACCCTAAAGAAGATATGGTGTCCCATTGACACAACAGCAGCAGATGGAGAAAAGATTAACATGTCTTAATGATGCATGTGATTTAATTAGGGAGAGTAATTACCACCGAAAGACTTGTACTCTTTCTTTTGCGTTCGTCACTTGAGATTCATTAGGATTCCTGCCTTAGCAGTTCTCTTCTGCTCACGTTCAAGGGCAGCTGCTGCTCATCTTTATACTGCTGCAGACGAAGAACTTCACCCCTTCATTTTGACACCATCTGCACCTCTACCCAAAATCAAAAGTAGTGGTCATGACACTCATTTAAGGAAGTGTATTTTACCCAGCCATCAGCCAAATAGTACAAAATCACTGCCACTTACCCTGCGGACCGCAAAATAGTACTTAATCTCTGCTGTTTAGCCGGCCATAGATGTAATAGTGAAGATGGTGAACAATTTGACCATTGGCCGGATAAATAGTGTGAAGGAGGTCTTTATTTAGCTGGCCATAAAGAAAAATGGGACTTCAGGCAATGGTGGTGGGGTGGCCGTCTTGCAATGGGGATGCAACATGTGTGAAGCATTTGAAAGTAAGTGCTTATACAAATGTACAATAGTCTGTAAAAATGGAAGTGCATGAATTAAGCTAAGCCTTTACAGATGACAAAAACTTAAAATCAATTTTGAAGAAAAACATTTAGGTTATTTTAATATTCAAATAAGACTTGTACAAATCAAACAGAATCTTCAGGATATGGGACACAGATATTTTACACTTTAGTCAGGGAGAATTTGGCTGTCAGCAAAGAATACAGACTATGGTTCTAAAGCATGTTACATTAATGTTTTATTCACTCATGAGCATACATTTATTTAATGTTCATGATGCTCCTTTTGATGATTTTTGAGGACTGGGCTCATTTTGGGCTTCTTATGGAAGGCCTTGTGCTAGCTTTAAGCTTCTGTTTAAGGGGAATTGTGCTTGCTTAGTGTTTCAAATCTAGCAACACAGCAGCAGTCAACAAACAGCTGCACATAGGTAATGCAGACAGATAGGTGGTATCTGAGCCCCAGAGGGAGGGACACATACAGTAGGTAATTGGTTTTTAGGGGCACAGTGCTTTGAGGCATTTGCAGGAGCTAATTAAGTTAGACACTGTAATGGGGCTCTGTAGAATGGGGAGTGAAAGCAGGAGACAGGTAAGTAATGCACCTGGGTAGTTCACAGGAGGAGTTCACTCTGCTGCCTGTGAATAAACACATCTTTGCATACTATTTACCGAGCAGAGTAGGTTTAGGGCATTGATGCTTATTAGTCCCGAGTCATGAGTAGCCCCTTCAGCCAAACTGACATTTTAGTCACCTGCACAATGCATCCTGGGAATGGTAGTTTTGATATCTAATATGTCTGCAGTGCTTTAAGTGGGGAAGGTCCGCCTCTACTGGGTCCTCATTTCTGTACTTGACAGTGCTGTCTCAACAAAAGAAATCTGGAAGCCAACAAAAAAAAAAATATCTGTGTGACAGGCTTGGAGGCAGAACCTGACAAAAGTCACAGCAGAGGGGGTTGGGGAAAGCATTAGTAGGATGAGGAGGAGGGTGAAAAGTAGGAGAATGAGGACCAAGAGGTGGACTTCTAGGAGTTCAAGGATGGCCAGAGCCACAAGGACCAGGACAAGGAGAACCAGGCCCAGGCAAACCTAATCAATGAGGACCAGGGTTACCAATGCCAGAGGGAACCAGGAACAAATAGACGATGAGGAACAAGACAATGAAAAACAGCACTGATGTAAGGGGACCAGGGTGAAAAGGATCAGGAGGGACAGGAGGATGTGGAATTTTGGGAATCTCGAGCCAGTGGGCAAGGGCCAGAAAGAACAAATGGACCAGAAGTAGAAGGAACAGAAGGCCTAGACAATAATGCCAAGGGGGGCTATGAGGACTGGTGCGCACCAATCAGGGCCAGAGGGACGAGGACAATCAGGGCCAGGAGTAGCAGATCCAAGTAGACAGACCAAAGAGAGAATGGCCAAAGAAAGGACGGTCAAGACCACAGACAACAGGGGCCAGAAACAAATGGACCAGGACCAAGAAGACCACAACCAGAAAGGACCAGGGCTAGGAGTACCTGAAGACCCTAGATTAGATTGACCAGGTGTTTATAGAGGATGAAGATGTCTAGGTCCAGGAGTGTCAGACTCAGGGGATCCTAAACCAGGGCGACAATAACTACAAACCAGGGTGATTCACAATATAGCAACTAGGACCAGTGCCAGAGGGTTGAGGAAGATCAGACCCAGTAGGACCATTACTAGCAGGACCATGATAGAAGTGACCATGGTCAGCTGGACAAGAACATGGTAAAATAGCAAACCAGGAGACCAGAAGGATTAGTAGGAGTAGGATGGGGCCTCCTACCTCAGATCCTCCTCAGCCTGGTCCTGCTACGTGTAATGATTGCTCCGTCCCACTTAGTAATCTGATCCCTGGTTCCCTAGCTACTGATCTTCTTGACCTTCTTAGTCCTATTTCTGGTCCCCGTGGTCATGGTTCTTTTAGTTCACCTAGTCCTCTTGCTCTGGTGTTCTGGGTGCTCTTGGTAATGCCTCCCTCGGCCGTCTAATCCCTGTTCTGCTTATCCTAGTATCCTGGAAATACTAGCCATTGCCCTTTAGGTCCTGATCTTCTTAGTCCTCTTCAATCTGGTCCTGATCTCCTGGCCCTTGTCCTCCTGCTCTTTGCCCACATGACTCTGCAATATTTTATTGTCACAGATCATCCTAGCCTTCCCAACATTAGTTCCTTGACCTCTGGTTCATGCTAGTTTAAGGACTTCCTGGCCCTTTACTTCTGTGTCCTGGTTTGAGTGGTCGTCATTCCCATGTACTCCAGCGGCTAGTAGTTTGGACCGTGGGTCTCCTGTTTCACAGGCTCCCGGTCCTGGACCTTTTCATCTTTCTCACCCTAATATTCATCCCTCGGTCCTCCTTGCCCAGCTCCCCTGGTTTATTTAGTCCCCTACATCCCTGAAATCGGCCCAGGGTGAGGGTACGGTCGCCCCATCCAGTTATAAATTTATATTTTATAAAAAAGGCCAGGCCCCGGGGAATGGGGTCCCTGGTACAGGAAGTGGCCTGGGGAGGGGGCCATGCAGCCCGCCTCCATCATCTGAAAAATTATATAATTTAAAAAAAAGAACGCCGGAAACTTGCCGGAGGCCCCACTCCCTTTTTCAACCACTCTGCAAAGGGACCTTCTGGCGCACAACTTGCTGGGGGATAACGTCCCCTTTGTTGGTGAGGGTCCTTGGGGGCCAACAACCCCTCCTGTTACCTCCAGTAAATCCCACACAGGGGATTGCTGATAGCTTCTGGGAGGCCCCAAAACCCTTTCTTCACCACTCTGCAAACTTACCTCCTGGCGCACTACTGGTTGGGGGATGAAGTCCCTTTAGATGCTAAGGGTCCTTGGGGGGCCAACAATCCCTTCTGTTACCTCCAGTAAGTCCAACACAGTTGGATTGCTGAGAGCTCATGGAGGTGCCGCCCTGTATCTCTACCACTCTGAAAACGTGCCTCCTGGCGCACTACTGGTTGGGGGATGAAGTCCCCTTGTCTACAGAGGGTCCTTTGGGGCCAGCAACCCCTCCTGTTACCTCCAGTGAGTCCCACACAGTGGGATTTCTGAGAGCTTATCTGAGGTCCCGCCCCCTTACTCCACCACTCTGCATATGTGCCTCCTGGTGCACTAATGATTGGGGGATGAAGTCCCTTTGGATGCTGAGGGTCCTTGGGGATGAAAACCCCTCCTTTTACCTCCAGTAAGTCCCACACAATGGGATTGCTCAGAGATTGGTGAAGGCCCCACCCCCTTTCTCCACCACTCTGCAAACACACCTCCTGGTGCACTACTTGTTGGGGGATGAAGTCCTCTTGGATGCTGAGGGTACTTGGGGCCAAAAAACCCTCTTTTTACCTCCAGTAAGTCCCACCCAGCTGGGTTGTTGAGAACTTGTGAGAGGCCCCACCCCCTTTCTCCCCTAGTTTGGAAATAGAATTTTTTTTAAACTTAGAAATTCACTGGAAAAAACAAAATTTACAGGGATATTAAAGTTAGGAAATAGAACTTATAAAGCGTTAAAAATTCACTGAAAAAAACAGAGGTTACAGGGATGTTATAGTTAGGAAGGAGAAAAAAAACTTACAAATTCACTGAAAAAACCAAAGGTTACAGGGACATTATAGTTAGGCTCACATTTCACTCGTACAAAAACAGAGAAATTCAGCAGTTATAGTTAGCTGAGCTAACTAGAACTTACACCCGCAATGCACTGCTTATGACCTCACATATTACATCACTCATGACATGGTCAGTGACATCACTGATGACATCATTGATGACATCTCAAATGACATTACTGATGACATCATCAAGTGAGTGTAAGTGTTTCGTATATGTTTCTGAGAGATAAATATATATACTATACTACTGCATAAGTTAAATTACTTTTCTTTTTGTACTACTAATGATTGATACTGTTTCTAATATATGTCATCTGAGTGGCACTGTGACTGTCTGTATCAGTGTGGGAGTGGGTGTATATCTAGAGTGGCAAGGGTATTTTTAAGGGCTTTGGGTAATTATGGGTTTTTGGTTGGCAAGGGTTATTTTAGGGTTTAGTGTGAGAATGGGGTTTTGGCTTGCAAAAGTGTTTTTAGGGTTTAGGGTGGGGTTGGTTTTTGGGGGGCAAGGGTATTTTTAGGGTTTAGGGTGCATGTGGGTTTTTGGGTGGCAATTTTTTTTTACGGTTGAGAGTGGGAATGGATTTTTGGGTAGCAAGGGTATTTTTAGGGTTTAAGGTGGGTATGGGATTTTGGGTGGCAAGGGTAATTTTAAGGTTTAGGGTGGGTGTGGGTGTTTGGGTGACAAGGGTAATTTTAGGGTTTAGCGTGGGTGTGGGTATTTGGGTGGCGGGGGATTTTTAGGGTTTAGGGTGGTTATGGGTTTTTGGGTGGCAAGGGTATGTTTAGTGTTTATGGTAGGTAGAGGTGCATACATATTATATATATATATATATATATATATATATATATATATATATATATATATATATTCACTGAAAAACCATAGGTTTCAGACACGTTATAGTTAGAAATTAGCATTTAAAAAACCTTTGAAATTCACTGAAAAAACCATAGGTTTTAGGGACAGTTATAGTTAGTTGGACATTTCACTCGTACAAAACCATAGAAATTCCCCGTTATAGTTAGTTCAGCTAACTATAACTCGCGCCCGCAATGCACTGCTGATGACGTCACATATTACATCACTCATGACATGGTCAGTGACATCACTGATGACATCACTGATGACATCTCAAATGACATCACTGATGACATCATCCAGTGACTGTGTGTTTCTGTAAAGTTTAAATATGTTTAATATATATAGGGAAAGGCGTATTGAAGAATGAGTGGGTGTATAAGTGTCTGAATGGATGATTTAGTACGTGAGTGACTGACTCTACAAGTGAGTGATTAAATGTATCTTACTGAATGCATGGGTTAGTGACTAAACTGTGTGAATGTCTGTATCCGTCTGTCTGTTGGTTTGTAAGCGGCTGCATGGCTTTCTGAATAGCTACATGAGTGTCTACATGGGTTATTGATTGATTGTCTGAGTATCTGTATGGGTGCTTGAGTGTTTGTGTGGGTGGGGTGTGTGTGACTCTGTGCATAGATGTGTGAGTTGGTGATTCACTGGGTGCATGGTTTCAAGAGTGCATCTGTGATGGACTGTATGGGTGGGTGAGTGTGTGTATGGGTGTGTTAGTGATTGAATGTATATCTCAGTGGTACATGTGTGAGTAACTACATATGTGAAAGGCAGTATATATGTGTGTTGGAGTATATAAATGGCTATAAGTGAGAGTGTGTGATTGTGAGAGTGGCTGTATGGATGAGTGTGTACTTGTATCAGTGATTGTATAAGAGCGTAAGAATGTCCTAGTATTTGTATGAGTAAGTGAGCTGGTGTGTATATAACTGTATAGGTGAGTAAATGGGTGTGTGATTAAGTTTTTTGCATGACTGACTAGGTGTGTGAGTACCTCTATGGATGAGTGGCGGTGTGTGAGTGTTTATATAGGTGTATGAGTGCATATGATAGTCCTGTACTGAGTGACTAAGTATGAGTGACTGTACGGGTGAGTGAGTGGATGTGTGTGTAGACCTAAGAATCAGTGAGTGGGTATGTAGTTTTTGGTGTTGGAGTGTCTATGGTTTTGAGAATGGCAGTCTGTAATTTAGAGTGGGTGTATCAAAAGTTATATTAGGGTGTGAGAAGATGCATGAAATTATCACATGGATGATGTCATCAGTGATGTCATTTGAGATGTCATCAGTGATGTCATCAGTGATGTCACTGACCATGTCATGAGTGATGTAATATGTGACGTCATCAGCAGTGCATTGCGGGGCGCGAGTTATAGTTAGCTGAACTAACTATAACGGGGGAATTTCTATGGTTTTGTACGAGTGAAATGTCCAACTAACTATAACTGTCCCTAAAACCTATGGTTTTTTCAGTGAATTTCAAAGGTTTTTTAAATGCTAATTTCTAACTATAACGTGCCTGAAACCTATGATTTTTAAGTGAATTTCAAAGGTTTCTTTAAATGCTAGTTTCTAACTATGCCTACAGAGGTAGGACATGTGAAGAAAGAAGAAAAAACGCACAGAAAGAAGCAAAAGATGTGCAGAAAGAACCAACAGAGGAGCAGAAAGAGGCCTTGTTGCAAAATCATCCTGTGCCCACAACTTTTTCAGACGGGTACTGGTGGTAACTGACTCTGACTAACCAGAGCCAGTGCTATGCTAAAAGACACTTAGAATACAGTGAAAACACCTACATACACTAGGGAACAATATGCGTTGGGGTACCCCTGTGATTAGCATGACCTCCTCTGCAAGTCCCTAGTACATAATAGGGCAGGGGGATTAAAACTACCTCTTAAAACGCGCTACAGGGCGCGTTTGCACAGTGGTGAAGGGAGGGGGGACTGAGGTGACATGTGTGCAAACGCACCCCGTGGCGCGTTTTAAGTTGCGGGATTAAGTCCCCTTGAATTCTGAGGGTCCCTGGGGCCCAACTAGCCCCCAGGTACCTACAGTTAGGACCACATAGCTGAGTTGCAGAGAGGCGTTCCGAGGCCACGCACCTTTTTTCACCTCTCTGCAACGCAACTCTGTTGTGCTTACTGAAGGTACCTGGTGGGCTAGTTGGCTCCCAGGGTCCCTCAGGATTCAAAGGGAATTAATTCCCCAACTTAAAACGCACCACAGGGCGTGTTTGCGCACATGTCACCTGAGGCCCCGCCCCCTCCCTTCACCACTGTGCAAACGCACCCCGTGGTGCGTTTTAAGTTGGGGGATTAGGTCACCTTGAATCCTGAGGGTCCCTGGGGCCCAACTATCCCACTAGGTACTTCCAGTAAGCACCACAGGCCTGCGTTGCAACGCCTGTAACAAATTGTGCAGTTGTGTTTAGGTAGTGAAGAGGGTCGTGCTGGGGGTAGTGTTTTAGGGTTTAGGGTAGTGCAGTGGTGTTTGTGTAGTGTAGGGGGTCATGCTGGGGGTAGATTTAGGGTTTAGGGTAGTGCAGTGGTGTTTGGGTAGTGTAGGGAGTCGTGCTGGGGGAGTGTTTTAGGGTTTAGGGTAGTGCAGTGGTGTTTGGGTAGTGTAGGGGGTCGTGCTGGGGGTTGTGTTTTAGGGTTTAGGGTAGTGCAGTGGTGTTTGGATAGTGTAGGGGTCGTGCTGGGGGTAGTGATTTAGGGTAGTGCAGTTGTGTTTGGGTAGTGTAGGGGGTACTGCTGGGGGTAGTGTTTTAGGGTTTAGGGTAGTGCAGTGGTGTTTGGGTAGTGTAGGGGTACTGCTGGGGGTAGTTTTTTAGGGTTTAGGGTAGTGCAGTGGTGTTTGGGTAGTGTAGTGGTTTGTGCTGGGGGTAGTTTTTTAGGGTTTAGGGTACTGCAGTGGTGTTTGTGTAGTGTAGGGGGTAGTGTTTTAGGGTTTAGGGTAGTGCAGTGGTGTTTGTGTAGTGTAGGAGGTCGTGTTTTAAGGATTAGGGTAGTGCAGTGGTCTTTGGGTACTGTAGGGAGTCGTGCGGGGGGTAGTGTTTTAGGGTTTAGGGTAGTGTAGGGGGTTATGCGGGGGTAGTGTTTTAGGGATTAGGGTAGTGCATTGGTATTTGGGTAGTGTAGGGGTCATGCGGGGTAGTGTTTTAGGGTTTAGGGCAGTGCAGTGGTGTTTGGGTAGTGTAGGGGTCGTGCTGGGGGAAGGGTTTTAGGGTTTAGGGCAGTGCAGTGGTGTTTGGGTAGTGTAGGGGTCGTGCTGGGGGAGAGTTTTAGGGTTTAGGGCAGTGCAGTGGTGTTCGGGTAGTGTAGGGGGCGTGCTGGGGGAGTGTTTGAGGGTTTAGGGCAGTGCAGTCGTGTTCGGGTAGTGTAGGGGGTTGTGCTGGGGGTAGTATTTTAGGGTTTAGGGTAGTGCAGTGGTGTTCGGGTAGTGTAGGGGGTCGTGCTGGGGGTAGTGTTCTAGGGTTTAGGGCAGTGCAGTGGTGTTTGGGCAGTGTAGGGGGTAATGCTGGGGGTGGTGTTTTAGGGTTTAGGGCAGTGCAGTGGTGTTTGGGCAGTGTAGGGGGTCGTGCTGGGGGTGGTGTTTCAGGGTTTAGGGCAGTGCAGTGGTGTTCGGGCAGTGTAGGAGGTGGTGCTTCAGGGTTTAGGGCAGTGCAGTGGTGTTCGGGCAGTGTAGGGGGTCGTGCAGGGGTGGTGTTTCAGGGTTTAGGGCAGTGGTGTTCGGGCAGTGTAGGGGGTCGTGCTGGGGGTGGTGTTTCAGGGTTTAGGGCAGTGCAGTGGTGTTCTGGCAGTGTAGGGGGCGGTGCAGGGGGTGGTGTTTCAGGGTTTAGGGCAGTGCAGTGGTGTTTGGGCAGTGTAGGGGGTGGTGCAGGGGTGGTGTTTCAGGGTTTAGGGCAGTGCAGTGGTGTTCGGGCAGTGTAGGGGGTCATGCAGGGGGTGGTGTTTCAGGGTTTAGGGCAGTGCAGTGGTGTTCAGGCAGTGTAGGGGGTCGTGCTGGGGCTGGTGTTTCAGGGTTTAGGGCAGTACAGTGGTGTTCGGGCAGTGTAGGGGTCGTGCTGGGGCTGGTGTTTCAGGGTTTAGGGCAGTGCAGTGGTGTTCGGGCAGTGTAGGGGGTCGTGCTGGGGCTGGTGTTTCAGGGTTTAGGGCAGTGCAGTGGTGTTCGGGCAGTGTAGGTGGTCGTGCTGGGCTGGTGTTTCAGGGTTTAGGGCAGTGCAGTGGTGTTCGGGCAGTGTAGGGGGTCATGCTGGGGCTGGTGTTTCAGGGTTTAGGGCAGTGCAGTGGTGTTCGGGCAGTGTAGGGGGTCTTGCTGGGGCTGGTGTTTCAGGGTTTAGGGCAGTGCAGTGGTGTTCGGGCAGTGTAGGGGGTCGTGCTGGGGGTGGTGTTTTAGGGTTTAGGGCAGTGCAGTGGTGTTCGGGCAGTGTAGGGGTCGTGCTGGGGCTAGTGTTTCAGGATTTAGGGCAGAGCAATGGTGTTCAGGCAGTGTAGGGGGTTTTGCTGGAGGTGGTGTTTCAGGGTTTAGGGCAGTGCAGTGGTGTTCGTGCAGTGTAGGGGTGGTGTTTCAGGGTTTAGGGCAGTGGTGTTCAGGCAGTGTAGGGGGTCTTGCTGGGGTTGATGTTTCAGGGTTTAGGGCAGTGCAGTGGTGTTCGGGCGGTGTAGGGGGTCGTGCTGGGTGTGGTGTTTCAGGGTTTAGGGCAGTGCAGTGGTGTTCCGGCAGTGTAGGAGGTCTTGCTGGGGGTGGTGTTTCAGGCTTTAATGCAGTGGTGTTCGGGCAGTGTAGGGGGTCTTGCTGGGGGTGGTGTTTCAGGGTTTAGGGCAGTGCAGTGGTGTTCGGGCAGTGTAGGGGGTCTTGCTGGGGCTGGTGTTTCAGGGTTTAGGGCAGTGCAGTGGTGTTCGGGCAGTGTAGGGGGTCATGCTGGGGCTGGTGTTTGAGGGTTTAGCGTAGTGCAGTGGTGTTCGGGCAGTGTAGGGGGTCGTGCTGGGGCTGGTGTTTCAGGGTTTAAGGCAGTGCAGTGGTTTTCGGGCAGTGTAGGCGGTCGTGCTGGGGCTGGTGTTTCAGGGTTTAGGGCAGTGCAGTGGTGTTCGGGCAGTGTACGGGGTTGTGCTGGGGCTGGTGTTTCATGGTTTAGGGCAGTGCAGTGGTGTTCGGGCAGTGTAGAGGGTCGTGCTGGGGGTGGTGTTACAGGGTTTAGGGCAGTGCAGTGGTGTTCGGGCAGTGTAGGGGGTCGTGCTGGGGCTGGTGTTTCATGGTTTAGGGCAGTGCAGTGGTGTTCGGGCAGTGTAGGGGGTCGTGCTGGGGGTGGTGTTTCAGGGTTTAGGGCAGTGCAGTGGTGTTCGGGCAGTGTAGGGGGTCATGCTGGGGGTGGTGTTTCAGGGTTTAGGGCAGTGCAGTGGTGTTTGGGCAGTGTAGGGGGTCTTGCTGGGGTGGTGTTTCAGGGTTTAGGGCAGTGGTGTTCGGGCAGTGTAGGGGGTCTTGCTGGGGGTGATGTTTCAGGGTTTAGGGCAGTGCAGTGGTGTTCGGGCAGTGTAGGGGGTCTTGCTGGGGGTAGTGTTTTGGGGTTTAGGGCAGTGCAGTGGTGTTCGTGCAGTGTAGGGGGTCGTGCTGGGGGTGGTGTTTCAGGGTTTAGGGCAGTGCAGTAGTGTTCGGGCAGTGTAGGGGATCGTGCAGGGGGTGGTGTTTCAGGGTTTAGGGCAGTGCAGTGGTGTTCGGGCAGTGTAGGGGTCGTGCTGGGGCTGGTGTTTCAGGGTTTAGGGCAGTGCAGTGGTGTTCGGGCAGTGTAGGGGTCTTGCTGGGGGTGGTGTTTCAGGGTTTAGGGCAGTGGTGTTCGGGCAGTGTAGGGGGTCTTGCTGGGGGTGATGTTTCAGGGTTTAGGGCAGTGGTGTTCGGGCAGTGTAGGGGGTCTTGCTGGGGGTGATGTTTCAGGGTTTAGGGCAGTGCAGTGGTGTTCGGGCAGTGTAGGGGGTCTTGCTGGGGGTAGTGTTTCAGGGTTTAGGGCAGTGCAGTGGTGTTCGTGCAGTGTAGGGGGTTGTGCTGGGGATGGTGTTTCAGGGTTTAGGGCAGAGCAGTAGTGTTCGGGCAGTGTAGGGGGTCATGCAGGGGGTGGTGTTTCAGGGTTTAGGGCAGAGCAGTGGTGTTCGGGCAGTGTAGGGGGTCGTGCTGGGGGTGGTGTTTCAGGGTTTAGGGCAGTGCAGTGATGTTCGGGCAGTGTAGGGGGTCGTGATGGGGGTGGTGTTTCAGGGTTTAGGGCAGTGGTGTTCGGGCAGTGTAGAGGGTCTTGCTGGGGGTGATGTTTCAGGGTTTAGGGCAGTGCAGTGGTGTTCGGGCAGTGTAGGAGGTCTTGCTGGGGGTAGTGTTTCAGGGTTTAGGGCAGTGCAGTGGTGTTCGGGAAGTGTAGGGGGTCGTGAAGGGGGTGGTGTTTCAGGGTTTAGGGCAGTGCAGTGGTGTTCGGGCAGTGTAGGGGGTCGTGCTAGGGTTGGTGTTTCAGGGTTTAGGGCAGTGCAGTGGTGTTCGGGCAGTGTAGGGGGTCGTGCAGGGGCTGGTGTTTCAGGGTTTAGGGCAGTGCAGTGGTGTTCGGGCAGTGTAGGGGGTCGTGCTGGGGGTAGTGTTTTAGGGTTTAGGGTAGTGCAGTGGTGCTTGTGTAGTGTAGGGGGTCGTGCTGGGGGTAGTATTTTAGGGTTTAGGGTAGTGCAGTGGTGTTTGTGTAGTGTAGGGGGTCATGTTTTAGGGTAGTGCAGTGGTGTTTGGGTAGTGTAGGGGGTCGTGCTGGGGTAGTGTTTTAGGATTTAGGTTAGTGCAGTGGTGTTTGGGTAGTGTAGGGGGTCATGCTGGGGGTAGTGTTTTAGGGTTTAGGGTAGTGCAGTGGTGCTTGTGTAGTGTAGGGGGTCGTGCTGGGGGTAGTGTTTTCAGGTTTAGGGTAGTGCAGTGGTGTTTGTGTAGTGTAGGGGGTCATGTTTTAGGGTAGTGCAGTGGTGTTTGGGTAGTGTAGGGGGTCGTGCTGGGGGTAGTGTTTTAGGATTTAGGTTAGTGCAGTGGTGTTGGGGTAGTGTTTTAGGGTTTAGGGTAGTGCAGTGGTGTTTGTGTAGTGTATGGGGTCATGCTGGGGGTAGTGTTTTAGGGTTTAGGATAGTGCAGTGGTGCTTGTGTAGTGTAGGGGGTCGTGCTGGGGTAGTGTTTTAGGGTTTAGGGTAGTGCAGTGGTGTTTTTGTAGTGTAGGGGGTCATGTTTTAAGATGCAACGCTCCAATACCTGACCAGTCTGCACTACATAAAACTGCAAAAAACTAAAAATAAAAAGTGTTTTGCACACTTTTGTCATTGGGCTATATGTGGGCTACATCTGGGTAATATTTGTGCTACATTTGGGCTCTTTTTTCACTGGTGGCCATCTTGGAAGACTTCTTTGTTATGAAGTTTCCTAATTTCCTCATTTACTGCAGTCTCCTCAGTAGGAAATGCTTTCAGTTTTTTACTTTGATTCCATCAAGAAGGCATTCAGATGTGTCACACATTTGCCATAAATTCAGAATGTTAGCACTCTAGTTGTTCATTAGATCACTGTAGTAAAGCTACTGCTCACCAAGGAGTTAACTGGAAGTCTACTGCTGGCATTGAAAGTGATTGTTTCAGTCTGCATGTCAGAATTTTCTAATGAAATAGAAGAGGATTTTAGATCTCACTTAAAACATGCACTAAATTTTCTTTTTGCAGCACTAACCATAATTTCTATGGCAAAATGAACCCCTCATTTTGTTCCTTTTTAAATTAAATGTTTTAAGTGTTACCAGTTTATTCCAATCAAGATGGCTTCAGGTGTGCCATACTTTTGTCATAAGTAAGACTGTTAGCGCTCTAGTTGTTCTTTAGAACACTCTGGGAAGCTGCAGTAGAACACAAAGGCATCAACTGACAGGCTGCTCCTGTTGAAATATAACAGGAAGATATTTGAGATCACACTTGAAACATGTCCTAATTTTTCTTTCTACAGCACTAACCATAATTTCTATGACAAAATGAACCCCATCATTTTGTTCCTTTTTAAATTAAATGTTTTAAGTGTTACCAGTTTATTCCAATCAAGATGGCTTCAGGTGTGCCATACTTTTGTCATAAGTAAGACTGTTAGCGCTCTAGTTGTTCTTTAGAACACTCTGGGAAGCTGCAGTAGAACACAAAGGCATCAACTGACAGGCTGCTCCTGTTGAAATATAACAGGAAGATATTTGAGATCACACTTGAAACATGTCCTAATTTTTCTTTCCAGAGCACTAACCATAATTTCTATGACAAGATGAACCCCATCATTTTGTTCCTTTTTAAATTAAATGTTTTAAGTGTTACCAGTTTATTCCAATCAAGATGGCTTCAGGTGTGCCATACTTTTGTCATAAGTAAGGCTGTTAGCACTCTAGTTGTTCTTTAGAACACTCTGGGAAGCTGCAGTAGAACACAAAGGAATCAACTGACAGTCTCTGCCCTTGTTGGATGTACATGTTTTACTGAGAATGTCAGACTTCATTCTCACATGACTGAGAAAGATAATGTGAATTTACAGAAAATATGCTCTCATTTTAGCTTCTGGAGCACCTTCCAAAACTGTATGGGACAAGCATGTGAAAATAGTTTTCTCTCAAACATGATTCATGATATCCCAGCAGAAGGTTTTTCACAGGGTAAAATCACCTTAGAACACACCACAATTCCTGAAATTAGGATGGTACCATCAACAAATGAATTCTAATGTAACTAAAGTCTGTTATCACCCTTTATAGTTCTCCTTTTGGTAACCCTCAAAATCTTCGATTCACTACAATGCATTTCAATGGGGTACTATCATTTATATTGGTCCCAAGATGGCTGCCAGCAATTCCAGGATGAAGTGCTGACAGCCAATCAGATCTCACGATGACATGTGTGGTTAGGCTCCGCCCAGATATATATGTGTTTTTACTTTTGATTTTCTCAGCAACTACTGAACGGATTTACACCATTTAACAAAAGGGTTCTTTCTGAACCAAGAACTACCTCTTTGCCAAATTTGGTGTAATTCCGTTCAGCAGTTCGGGCTGTAGCCTTGCATAAAGTTTCCTATGGGAAATTGATTTTTTGACTCTTAGTTTTTTAATTTCTCCGCAACTACTGAACGGATTTACACCATTTAACAAAAAGGGTTCTTTCTGAACCAAGAACTACCTCTTTGCCAAATTGTGTGTAATTCCGTTCAGCAGTTCGGGCTGTAGCCGTGGCTAAAGTTTCCTATGGGAAAATGAATAGGGAAAACACGTTTTGGGACCCCCCTTTTTTCTTGGCCCCCGCTTGACGAATCACCCCAAAACTTTCAGGGTAGGAGCGGACCGGAGCGGGCCATAAAGTTTGAAAATTTCGCGAAGATTCGTCAACCGACGCAAGAGTTATTTCAAATAGAATGTTGCGGATTTCCTATGGAAAATAGGTCCTAACTATAACTATCTACTGGCGACCGCCAGTAGATAATATATATATCCAAGATTGTTGCCGCATATACCTCCTTGATGAGAAGAACGAGTGTGGAGCTCAATTGAGTGCATAAGTTGTTTTTAATGAGTTTCGTCCGCCATAACGCGTATCAGCCGTTACCAGCTTGATCACATGACAACCGTCATATATATATATATATATATAAGAAAATATATAAGAAAATATATATATATATATATATGTATATATATATGTATTATATGAAGGAGGTTGTTTTTGTCTCTCTTTTTCATATATGGGTTACACTAGCTAGGTGGCATAGTGTTATTCTGCCCATTTGAGCACATGTTACTGTATTGAGTACTTACTTAACTGGTACCTTGAATGTGTAACTTGATCTGTATACCACTACCACCTTCCCTCCTTTTTGTTTCCAGAGTTTTTAGGGGTTAGGGTGTGGCTGGTTTTTTCGGTGCCAAGGCTATTTTCAGGGTTTGGGATGGGTGTGGATTTTTGGGTGGCAGGGGTATCTTATAAATATATATATCTATATATAAAAAACTACTGGCGGTCGCCAGTAGGTAGTTATAGTGAGGACCTAGTTTCCATAGGAATAGCATTTTTTGATTTGCCAGTAACTTTGGCGCTGTTTGATGAATCTTCACGGAATTTTCAAAACTAATGGGTCAGTGAAATCAGCTGCTGTCTAGAAA
This sequence comes from Calotriton arnoldi, assembly GCA_963921515.1. Lineage (NCBI taxonomy): Eukaryota > Metazoa > Chordata > Amphibia > Caudata > Salamandridae > Calotriton > Calotriton arnoldi. The sequence goes on along the minus strand of CAWUFW010006559.1, from coordinate 839,906 downwards.
ATTTCAGGGTGGTCCGTCAAGCGGGGGCAGAGAAAAAGGGGCCCAAAATGCTTTTTCTCCATGGTAATTTCCATAGGAAACTTTAGACACGGCTACAGCCCGAATTGCTGAACGGAATTACACCAAATTTGGCGGAAAGGTAGCTCTTGGTCCAGAAAGCACTCTTTTTGCTAATTGTTGTAAATACTTTCAGTAGTTCCTGAGAAATGTAAAGATTTCTCAGACATACAAGTGTGGCCGCGGTGGATCCACAAACCCTCCCGATCTTGTGCCTGAGATCTGATTGGCTGCTAACACTTCAAAGCAGGAAGGGCTGGCAGCCATCTTGTGACTCAGTTGAACCGAGTCACAAGCAAAAACCTTAAAGAAAAGAAAAGGTGGCAGGGTAGAAACTCCCTGACCCCCTAGGCCTGTTCAGGAGGTCCCACAGGGACCCCCAGGGCCAAACAAAAGCATTTTTTTTTAAAGTTTTGTTGCGATTCACAGTGGATCTGCAAATCCAGCTGAAATTTTTAAAAAAACAAAGTGTAGGCTCCAGCTATTCATTTACTTTAGGCCCCCCGGTGGGCCAGGTCCTGGGGACAATTAAAAATAAAGATGCGGGGCCTGTGGGGGCCTCTGCAGCCCCGGGGACCGCCACCTCCCCGGGGCTACATTTTATTATAATGCGTGGGGGGCTCCAGCCCCTCACGCAGCCCAAGTGACCGCCACCTCCCCGGGGCTACTTTAAAAATGGGAGGGGGGGCCGCAGAGTCCCCCTCCTTAAGCTCTAAATGGCCCTGGGGACCACCACCCTCCAGGGCCGGCTCATGCAATGTCCCAAGGTGCTGCATGTCAGCAGCTCCCTGGGTGTAAAAAGCAATGCTGGCTCCTGCAAGAGGCGGGAGCTGGCCAGGACCACGGGGGCCTTCAGACTCCCCCACAGTCCCCAACGAGAGGCCTTGCCCCAGGGGATAGGGTCCGAAAAAGGACTGGAGAGGGGGGCTGTGTGGCCCCACTCCCTTTAAAAAAAAAAAGAAGAGGCCCAGTCCCGGGGGATGGGATCCCCAGGGCGAAAATCAGTCTGAGGAGGGGGGGGGTCGCATGGCCACCTTCCCTTTTTTTATCATAAATTATTAAAAGGCCTAGCCCTGGGAGATGGAACCCTGGGGCAGAAATTGGCCGCGGGAAGGGGGGCGCGCAGCCCCTCTCCCTTTTTATTTTAATTACATTTTTAAAAATGGGTCAGGCCATGGGGATGGGGTCCCTGGGGCCCAAAAGGTTCATGGGAAGGGGGGCCATGCAGCCCCCTTACTTACAAGAAAAAATAATCCAAAGCCGGCAACTTGCCGGAGGCCCCATCTCCGTTCTCTAGTACTCTTGAATGGGGGATGAAGCCCCCTTCGCTGCTGAGGGTCCTTAGGGGCCCACCTTTTACCTCTAGTAAGCCCCACACAGTGAAATTGCTGAGAGGTGGTCACAGGCCATGCCCCTTTCACCACTATTCTGCAAACAAGCCTCTAGGCACACTGCTGGTGGGGGGATGAGGTCCCCTTGCCTCCTGAGGGCCTCAGGACTAAAGTAGACTTCATCCCCCAAACAGCAGTCTGCCAGGAGGTGCGTCAGGAGGTGCATTTGCAGAGTGGTGGAGAAAGGGGACATGGCCTCTGACCACCTTTCAGCAATCCAGCTGTATGGGACTTACTGGAGGTAACAAAAGGGTTAGTTGTCCCCAAGGACCCTCAAGAGCGAAGGGGACTTCATCCCCTAAATAGTAATGCACCAGGAGGTGCATTTGCAGAGTGGAGGAGAAAGAGGGCTTGGCCACCAAAACCTCTCAGCAAACCCACTGTGTGTGACTTGCTGGAGGTAACAGGAGGGGTAGTTGGCCCCCAAGTACCCTCAATAGCCAAGGGGACTTTATTCCCCTTCTAGTAGTGTGGCAGGAGGTGCTTTTGCAGAGTGGGGGAGAAAGGGGGCTTGGCCTAATATCAGATCTCAGCAATCCTGCTGATTGGGACTTACTGGAGGTAATAGAAGGGGTAGTTGTCTCCCAAGAACGTCCTTGGGGGCCAAGTACCCCTCATGTTACCTCCAGTAAGTCCCACACAGCAGGATTGCTGAGAAGTTGTCAGAGGCCATGCCTCCTTTCTCCACCACTCTGCAAACGTGCCTCCTGGCGCACTACTAGTTGGTGGATAAAGTTCCCTTGGCTCCAGAAGGAACTTGGGGGCCAAGAAGCCCTCCTGGTACCTCCAATAAGTCCTACACAGCAGAATTGCAGAGAGCTGGTCAGAGGCCCAGCACCGTTTCTCCACCACTCTGCAAACGTGATTGCTAGGTAAAAAACCTTAGAAATTCACTAAAAAAAACAAAGGTTACAGGGACGTTATAGTTAGTAATTAGCATTTAAAAAACCTTAGAAATAACTGAAAGAACCAAAGGTTACAAGGACGTTATAGTTATCAAATAGAATTAAAAGAACTTAGAAGTTCACAAAAAAAACAAAGGTTCCAGGTACGTTATAGTTGGGGCCAGATTTTACTCATACAAACCCAGAGAAATTTAGCCGTTATAGTTAGCTGAGTTAACTATAACTTGCTCCCCCGCAATGCACTGCTCATGACCTCACATATTACATCACTCATGACATGGTCTGAAAGAGCCAAAATAAAGATGAGAAACGTGCAGCAAGAGGCAAAATAAAGGTGAGAAATGCACCTTCAAATGTATAAGACATATGAAAATACATATACAAGTAGAAACATACTTCAGACAGAAGTCCATGCACACCTTAAAACTTGACACACTCCACCTCCAAATTTAAAGCAACAGCTAAAATGATGCGGTATACTATAAATGTACATAGCCACACACTAAAACAAACTACCATAATCAGTAATCCATATTCCAATATACACATAATACTATATAGAATCGATTTTAAACAACATTTAACTACAATAAAGCAAACTATAATAAACGTCTCTACATTGAATAATATATTTCAAACATCAAAGTTCTTGATTAATTTTTTAACTTTAAAAATAAACCTAACACATAATACACTTCACAAATTTATAACTCACCTTCCAAATTGATTTGTAGAATATAAATATCAGAAACTCAGAAAAGATTTTCTTATGCACACAATCAATGTAATGCACTGCTCTCAACAAGGTAAAACCAGTAATGGCAAACTTTCCCTCTGTTTCTCCACACAAATAAATGTAAGTAACAAATCACATTGCTCCCTACATTATTTCATATTCTAAAACACATTTCTATTGGTTAGACATAATAACCCTTACCAAGTGACTTCTAAAAGTGCCCAAACTGCTTCTCGAATTTTTGGGAGTCGCAACTCCACCGTGCACCAACGCGATGGAGCTGCGAATCCATACGGGAGTTCAAAAATATATTACAAATAAAAATACCACTATTTTTTAAAAACACACCACTTCTAAAGATACTACTGACTTAGGAAATCTTACTTTAATAACATTTCACTTATATATAAATTACAATTTCACATTTTAAGTCCACAGTTAAGTTTCAACCCTTCCACCATTCTGCTTAATGCCAGTTTCCATAGTAACAGTTCATGGAACCTTCAACTGAACTAACAGGTCACAAGTTCACCATATTTTCAAGTTCACCACACAATGTTACAAATGCAAACAGCAGGTGTGGTTGACATTTCAAAAATATGAGCTCACCCTATCTACTGTACCTTTCAAAAATTTTTTACTAACCAATAAGAAAATGCTCTTTAAAGACAGTAACATGCACCCTATTTTTGAATGTACAATGTTCTTAAACAGCCAATCAATTCTCTTCTTTTTGAAAAACAGCATTTTGTCCACCATTTTACATACCTCTCATTCTACCAACTGAATACCTCAGCTACAGACATCTTTTCATTACTTCCAGACATCCCTTCAAGATGCTTACAGTGTGGATTGTTGGACACAGCTATGTTTTCTGGTGCAAAAGGTATGCTGAACGCAGATGTATTGACAAAAACCTAGCTTTGCAAAATGTGGATATTAAATAGATTGCACAGCGAGGATTAAAGTGGCACCAATTGATGCCTTTGGTTAAAGCTTTTTTGCATCTCCATTCCCCTGACCTCATGATTGTGCACTGTGGTGGCAATGACCTAGGCATATTGACTGGGGTAGGTCTGGAAATGCTAATGAAAGACACCTTTGCACAATTGATGTTGCTTTTACCTCAAACTGTCTTTGTATACTCTAACATATGCCAAAGACAGAAATGGAAGTGGTCAAATCAATTCTGTCCACAGATTGAGAAAGCTAGGAAAAATGTCAATAAAGCTGTTTCTGCATACCTAAGAGATCATAGAATGGGGTCCATCTACAATAACAATATATGTTTTGATATGGATGACATCTACAGAAGTGATGGAGTACACTTCACAGATCAAGGAAACAGAGTCTTACTCAACAACATAAGGCTCTGCATCGGCACTTACATGTAGCTACAACAAACTCACGATGAAAACAAGGGCTCTTGTTAGAGCCACCCTAGAAGATAATACTAATTATATATTTTTTACACATACATATATTTTTTTTAATTTCTGGGTTCGCGCACCCAACGCGAATCGACAAAACAAAAGCATAAATTCAATGTACTACAACACAACACACTTTTCAAGTTTAACTATTCATTTTTAATTTTATATATTTTTGACAACTCTATCAATTGTAATCTTGTCATTAACTTCAATCACAGTACCGCTTGAAAACAAATTCACAAATATAACACTACCTTCTAAATTATATACTACTTAATTATTTGTTTAAGGTGAATTTGCGAATCCAAACTTGAAACAAGAAAAAACGATCCACTTCAATTATTTCATATTCGCCCCAGGGACCCCATCCCCCGGGGCCTGCCATGATTTTTTTTTTATAAAAAAAAAAGAAGGGGGACCGCGTGGCCCCCCTCCTCAGGCCAATAGTGGCCCTGGGGACCCCATCCCCCGGGGCCTGGCCTCTTTTTTTAAAAAAAAACAATTAAGGGAGGGGGGCCGTGTTGCCCCCCTCCTGGGCCAATTCTGGCCCCGGGGACCCCATCCCCCGGGGCTGGCCCTTAGCGATGGGGACCGTGGGGGGAGCCCCAATGCCCCCACTGTCCCAGTGGCTCCCCTTGTCCAAAAGCAATCCTGCTTTGCTTCGAGAGGAGGTTTCCCGCCCTGCCATAGCAAACAGCAATGTCCCGAGGGTGGGCACCCCGGGACATTGCAGGAGCCGGCCCTGGGGGGTGTCGGTCCCCAGGGCCATGAAGGGCTCCAGGAGGGGGGCCACGCGGCCCCCCTCCCTAAATTTGCATAGCCCCGAGGAGGTGGTGGTCCCCGGGGATTGGGGGGGCCCGTGAGGCCCCCCTAATTTATGAAGGAAGTCCAGGGGAGGTGGCGTTCCCCGGGGCAGCATGGGGGGGTTAGGACCCCCCCATGCATTTAATCATCAAGCCCCAGGGAGGTGGCAGTCCCCCAGGCTGCGGGGGGCCGCGTGCCCCCCACATTCAATTAACTAAGCCCCAGGGAGGTGGTGGCCCTGGCCCACCCGGGGGCTTATAGAAAACAAAGCGCGGGAGACTGCACTTCATTTTTTTTATTTTCTCGTCCTGATTCGCAAACCCAGCGCGACTTCGGACGTTTAAAAAAAAAAAAAAAAGGCTTTTTTTGGGCCTGTGGGTCCTTGTGGGACCCGCTGAGCAGGCCTAGGGGGTCATGGTGTTTCTACCCTGCCCCCTTTTCTTATTTTTCAACCTTTTTCCACTGTTTTCTTGTGACTTGGTTACCGAGTCACAAGATAGCTGCCAACACTTCCTGGTTTAGAGTGCTGGCAGCCAATCAGAAGTCAGCTTGTGCTCGGGAGGAGTCGCGACTCCTCCTCGGTGCTCAGATATATAAAAAACATTTTTTTGAATTTCTCAGGAACTACTGAACGGATTTACACCATTTAAAAAAAAGGTCGCTTTCTGAACCAAGAGCTACCTTTTTGCCAAATTTGGTGTAATTCCGTTCAGCAGTTCAGGCTGTAGCCTGTTCCAAAGTTTCCTATGGAAATTAACATGGAGAAAGCGCCCCATTAGTTTTAAAAATTTCACGAAGATTCGTCAAACGGTGCCAAAAATATTGGCAATAGCAAAAACGCTTTTCGAATGGAAACGAGGTCCTAACTATAACTAGGTAATATATATATATATATGGATAGGTCCTAACTATAACTATCTACTGGCGACCGCCAGTAGATAATACATATATATATATATATATATATATATATATATATATATATATGTATTATCTACTGGCGGTCGCCAGTAGATAGTTATAGTTACAACCTATTATCCATAGGAAATCCGCGACATTCTATTTGAAATAACTCTCTTGCCGGTTGACGTATCTTCGCAAAATTTTCAAACTTTGTGGGGCGCTCCGGTCCGCTCCTACCCTGAAAGTCTCGGGGATTCGTCAAGCGGGGGCCGAGAAAAAGGGGGTCCCAAAACGTGTTTTCCCCATGCAATTTTCCATAGGAAACTTTAGACACGGCTACAGCCTGAACTGCTGAACGGAATTACACCAAATTTGGCAAAGAGGTAGTTCTTGGTTCAGAAAGAACCCTTTTTGTTAAATGGTGTAAATCCGTTCAGTAGTTGCTGAGAAAATCAAAAGTAAATGTATATATATATCTATGGCCGCGTCGGATTCGCGCACCCTCCCGATCACGAGCTGCATGCTAGTTGGCTGTCAACACTCCAAATCAGGAAGTGTTGGCAGCCATTTTGTCCCTCGGTAGAACCGAGGGTCAGAAACAAGTGCGCAAAGCGCACAAAGGGGGCAGGGTAGAAACACCCTGACCCTCTAGGTCTGCTCAGGGGGTCCCACAAAGACCCCCTGGGCAAAAAAATGTTTGTTTTTTTAAAATCGGCAGGATGCGCTCAGGGTGCGCGAATCCTGCCGAAAAAATCGAAGCGCGGTCTCCGCGCCGATGATACACTGGCCCTCGGGTGGGCCAAGTCCCGGGGGCATGCTGGGGGGTTAATTTTATGTGGGGGCCTCTAAGGGCTTCCAAGCCCCGGGGACCACCACCCCCGGGGCTTTATGTAGTAATGGTGCGGGAGGGCTCTGAGCCCTCCCGCAGCTCCCGGGACCGCCACCTCCCCGGGCTTCTTTTTTATTTTTGTAAAACCTGTGTGGGGGGCTCCAGCCCCCACACGCCCGGGACCACCACCTCCCCGGGGCACTAAGAAAAATTACAATGGGGGTCCGTTTTGGACCCCCAAGCCCCGGGACCACCACCTCCCCGGGCTTTCAAAATGGAAGGAGGGGGCCGCGCGGCCCCCTCCTGGAGCCTGTGGTGGCCCTGGGGACCGCCACCCCCAGGGCCGGCTCCTGCAGTGTCCCGGGTGCCTACCCCCGGGACACTGCTGTTTGCAATGACAGGACGGAGCCTCACGGCCCCGTCCTGTCATTGCAAACTGCTTTGGATATTGGAAGAGAGAGCAGGAAACCTGCTCTCTCTTCCAATATCCAAAGCTGATTGCTTTCCACATGGGGAGCAGCATGTTAGCTGCTCCCCATGTGTAAAGCAATGCCGGCTCCCGTAGGACACGGGGAGCCGGCGGGACTGTGGGGGTTTGGGGACCCCCACAGTCCCCAACGAGAGGCCAGGCCCCGGGGATGGGGTCCCCGGGGCCATAGTGGCCACGGAGGGGGCCACGCAGCCCCCTCCCCAAAGGTAAAAAAAGTTTTAAAAAAGTGCAAGGCCGGCCCCGGGGATGGGGTCCCCGGGGCCTTAAATGGCCTGAGGAGGGGGCCACGCAGCCCCTCCAAATAAAAAAAGAGGCCATGCCCTGGGGATGGGGTCCCGGGGCCAATACAGGCCCAGGGAAGGGGGCCACGCAATCCCCTTCCCGTTTTTTTTTTTAATTTTAATTTTAAAAAAGGGGTAAGGCCCTGGGGTTGGGGTCCCCAGGGCCTAAAAATAGGGGGAAAAAAAAACGATCGGGCCCGCAGGCCCCGCCCCTTCCTTCACCACTCTGCAAACGCGCCCTGGCGCGTTTGCAGAGGGGAACGAATCCCCTTGAATACTGGGGGTCCCTGGGGCCAACTAGCCCACCAGGAACCTCCAGTATGCGCCAGGGGCTGCCTTGCAGAGAGGTGTACAGAGGCCACGCCCTTTTACACCTCTCTGCAACGCAGCTCTGTGGCGCTTTTGGAGGTATATGGTGGGCTAGTTGCACCCCAGGGACCCTCAGGATTCAAGGGAGTTAATCCCCGACTTAAAACGCGCCACGGGCGCGTTTGCACAGTGGTGAAGGGAGGGGCGGGGCTTCAGGTGACATGTGTGCAAACTGGCCCCGTGGCGCGTTTAAGATGGGGAATTAAATCCCCTTCAATCCTGAGGGTCCCTGGGGCCAACTAGCCCAACAGGTACGTCCAGAAAGCGCCACAGAGCTGCGTTGCAGAGAGGTGTAAAAGGGTGTGGCCTCTGTACATGTCTCTGCAACGCAGCCCCTGGCGCATACTGGAGGTTCCTGGTGGGCTAGTTGGCCCGTAGGGACCCTCATGATTCAAGGGGACTTAATCCCCCAACTTAAAACGCGCCACGGGGCGCGTATGCACAGATGTCACCTCAGGCCCCGCCCCTCCCTTCACCATTGTGCAAATATTCCTCTAAAATCAGCCGAAATACGAATTCTGATTTACTCACCTGTTATCAGGAGAGACCTCAGTGCTGCATCTTTCAGCCCAGTACTAATCCTGAAAAGTAATTTTAACCGTACTTACCAGTAACTTGAATTTCCTTCCATAGGCTAACATTGACTGGTTTCACTTGGAAATTCTTCTAAGTGTGGAGTTTTGGAACTTTAAAATATTCCTCTAAAATCAGCCGAAATACGAATTCCGATTTACTCACCTGTTATCAGGAGAGACCTCAGTGCTGCATCTTTCAGCCCAGTACTGGTCCTGAAAAGTAATTTTAACCGTACTTACCAGTAACTTATATTTTCTTCCATAGGAATCCATTGTCTGGTTTTCAGCAGAAAAGTTTCAAAGTGTCGATTTTCACAAACTACAAATATTCCTTAAAAATCGCCTGTATGACTTAAACGCATTCTTTCAACTGTTTACAGGAGATGCACCAGTGCTGGATCCAGGATCCAACACTGAGTAAGAAAAAGTAACGATAACAGTTTTTACCTGCTAAGTGAATTTCCTTCCATAGGATAACATTGGTGATTCTATGAAAAAAGTTTCTAAGTGTCAACTTTTAAAATACAATAATATTCCTTAAAAATCACGACTGTAACCAAAACGCTTTTACTCAACTGTTTACAGGAGATGTACCAGGACTGAATCTAGGATCCAGTCCTGTGGTTAGAAAAGTAATCCATAAAGTAACTAATTGCATTTAACTAGAAATTCACATTGAGCTGAATGTTGCATTGTGTTAGAAAATGTGGTGCCCATTGCAACAACTGTAACTACTGTACTTAAAAGTCTATTGCCTATTTGCAAAGTATTTAAACTAAAGTAATTCATTCTGAGAAAGTATTTTTGTAATGTAATGTATAATGTAATTACAATGTAATTTAAAAATAAAATATGTAAAAAAAAATTCTAAAAATGTAATAAATCAGTATGAAAAAAATTAATATAACAATTAATACATTTAAAAATTGTCATCTACAAAACCTTTGAAATTCACTGAAAAAACCGTAGGTTTCAGACATGTTATAGTTAGGAATTAGCATTTAAAAACCTTTGAAATTCACTGAAAAACCATAGGTTTCAGATAAGTTATAGTTAGAAATTAGCATTTAAAAAACCTTTGAAATTCACTGAAAAAACCATAGGTTTTAGGGACAGTTATAGTTAGTTGGACATTGCACTCGTACAAAACCTGTGAAATTCCCCGTTATAGTTAGTTCAGCTAACTATAACTCGCGCCCCGCAATGCACTGCTGATGACGTCACATATTACATCACTCATGACATGGTCAGTGACATCACTGATGACATCACTGATGACATCTCAAATGACATCACTGATGACATCATCCACGTGATAATCTGATGCACCTCCTCACACCCTAATATAACCTTTGATACACCCAATCTAAATTACAGACTGCCATTCGCAAAACCATAGACACTCCAACACCAATAACTACATACCCACTCACTGATTCTTAGGTCTACACACACACATCCACTCACTCACCCGTACAGTCACTCATACTTATGGTCACTCAGTACAGGACAATCATATGCACTCTTACTCCTATATAGACACTCAAACACCGCCACTCATCCATAGAGGTACTCACACACCTAGTCAGTCATGCAAATAATTAAACACACTGCCATTTACTCACCTAGACAGTTATACACACACCAGCTCACTTAATCATACAAATACTAGCACATTGTTACGCTCTTATACAATCACTGATACAAGCACACACTCATCCATACAGCCACTATCACAATCACTCACTCTCGCTTATAGCTATTTATATACTCCAATACACATATATACTGCCTTTCACATATGTAGTTACTCACACATGTACCACTGGGACATACATTCACTCACTAACACACTCTTACACACACTTACCCACCCATACAGTCTATCACAGATGCACTCTTGAAACCATCCACCCAGTGAATCACCCACTCACACATCTATGCACAGTCGCACACACCCCATCCACACAAACACTCAGGCACCCATACAGATACTCAGACAACAAATCAATAACTCTTATAGACACTCATGTAGCTATTCACAAACCCATGCAGCCACTTACACAGCAACAGACAGATACAGACATTAACCCAGTTTAGTCACTAACCCATGCATTCAGTAAGATACGTTTAATCACTCACTTATAGAATTAGTCACGCACCTACTAAATCATCCATACACACACTTATACACCCACTCATTCTTCAATACGCCTTTCCCTATATATATTAAAAATATTTAAACTTTACAGAAACACACAGTCACTGGATGATGTCATCAGTGATGTCATTTGAGATGTCATCAGTGATGTCATCAGTGATGTCACTGACCATGTCATGAGTGATGTAATATGTGACGTCATCAGCAGTGCATTGCGGGGCGCGAGTTATAGTTAGCTGAACTAACTATAACGGGGAATTTCACGGGTTTTGTACGAGTGCAATGTCCAACTAACTATAACTGTCCCTAAAACCTATGGTTTTTTCAGTGAATTTCAAAGGTTTTTTAAATGCTAATTTCTAACTATAACTTATCTGAAACCTATGGTTTTTTCAGTGAATATATATATATATATAAATATATCTCCTGCTCCACTTGGTTGCCTTCATGAAACTGCTCTCTTAGAACGGGTGCTCGGTCCGGCGGTGGTAAACCGCTTAAATCTCTCGCTCCACTGTCACAATAACAGTAAGGACCAGCACTCGCGTTGGTGTATAATCCAGATCAGGATTTAATAATGTGCACTAAAATTAAACAAACAGATGCGTTTCAGCATAAACCTTCGTCAGTGTATATGTATATATATATATATTATTACCCTCCAATGGGCCTCCAGGTGAGAAATGCCAATTTCCAATATCCAAAAGCCATCTGCAGTCCCACAATAGCCAGGAACGATTCCAAGCTCTGCGGCCCCCACTATATTTTTGGGGCAGTGCACACTTCACGGCAGGGATGTCGTTAAATATCCTTCCCAAGGTTGCGTTCCTGGCTTTATTGTGGGACTGCAGATGGCTTTTGGATATTGGAAATTGGCATTTCTCACCTGGAGGCCCATTGGAGGTTAATAATTAATTATAACGATCAGTAAGGAATGCGCAGTGCACCCACTGGAGGGTATGAATTGCTGCTCAGGAACTATAGATTCCAGCATGCAAGTAGAATGGACACAGTGGAGTTGGCTCCACTAGAGGGCAATAAAAATCGCTGCATGTGGACAATGGCACCTAGGCAAAGTGCAGCTACGCTTCCTGATCGCCTGTGATCAAGGACCAGCAGGTCCGAAATGCGTAAGGCAGAGAAATTTCATCTGGATGTTAATGCTGGTTTGTGCCTAATTAAAGAACTCTGAAGAGTTCGTTCTGCAATCGAGTGCTTCTTTGTGGGCAACCTTGGGAAGGATATTTAACGGCAGACCTGCCTTGAAGAGTGCACCGCCCCGAAAAATATAGTAGGGTCCGCTGAGCTTGGAATCGTTCCTGGCTTTATTGCAGGACTGCATATTGCTTTTTGATATTGGAAATTGGCATTTCTCACCTGGAGGCACATTGGAGGGTAATAATGAATTTTAACGATCAGTACAGAATGCGCAGTGTATCCACTGGAGGGAATGAATTGCTTCTCAGGAACTACAGATCCCAGCATGCAAGTAGAATGGACACAGCTGAGTTGGCTCCACTAGAGGGCAATAAAAATCGCTGCATGTGGACAATGGCTCCTGGGCAAAGTGCAGCTAGGCTTACTGATTGCCTATGATCAAGGACCAGCAGGTCCGAAACGCGTTAGACAGAGAAATTGTGTCTGGATGTTAATGCTGGTTTGTGCCTAATTAAAGAACTCCGAAGAGTTTGTTCTTCCGGCAAGAGCTTCTTTGTTTGTGGGCAACCTTGGGAAGGATATATATATATATATATATGATGTCATCAGTGATATCATTTGAGATGTCATCAGTGATGTCATCAGTGATGTCACTGACCATGTCATGAGTGATGTAATATGTGACGTCATCAGCAGTGCATTGCGGGGCGCGAGTTATAGTTAGCTGAACTAACTATAACGGGGAATTTCACGGGTTTTGTACGAGTGCAATGTCCAACTAACTATAACTGTCCCTAAAACCTATGGTTTTTTCAGTGAATTTGTAAGGTTTTTTAAATGCTAATTTCTAACTATAACGTGCCTGAAACCTATGGTTTTTTCAGTGAATTTGTAAGGTTTTTTAAATGCTAATTTCTAACTATAACGAGCCTGAAACCTATGGTTTTTTCAGTGAATTTCAAAGGTTTTTAAATGCTAATTCCTAACTATAACATTTCTGAAACCTATGGTTTTTTTCAGTGAATTTCAAAGGTTTTGTAAATGACAATTTTTAAATGTATTAATTGTTATATTTATTTTTTTGATACTGATTTACTACATTTTTTTAAACTATTTATTTTTAGATATTTTATTTTTTAAATTACATTGTAATTACATTATACATTACATTACAAAATATACTTTCTCAGAATGAATTACTTTAGTTTAAATACTTTGCAAATAGGCAATAGACTTTTAAATACAGTAGTTACAGTTGTTGCAATGGGCAACACAATTTCAAACACAATGCAACATTGAGCTCAATGTGAATTTCTAGTTAAATGCAATTAGTTACTTTATGGATTACTTTTCAAACCACAGGACTGGATCCTAGATTCAGTCCTGGGACATCTCCTGTAAACAGTTGAGTAAAAGCGTTTTGGTTACAGTAGTGATTTTTAAGGAATATTATTGTATTTTAAAAGTTGACACTTAGAAACTTATTTCACATAGAATCACCAATGTTATCCTATGGGAGGAAATTCACTTAGCAGGTAAGTAGTGTTATCGTTACTTTTTCTTACTCAGTGGTGGATCCTGGATCCAGCACTGGTGCATCTCCTGTAAACAGTTGAAAGAATGCGTTTAAGTCACACAGGCGATTTTTAAGGAATATTTGTAGTTTGTGAAAATCGACACTTAGAAACTTTTCTGCTGAAAACCAGACAATGGATTCCTATGGAAGGAAATTCAAGTTACTGGTAAGTACGGTTAGAATTACTTTTCAGGGTCAGTGCTGGGCTAAAAGATGCAGCACTGGGTTCTCTCCTGATAACAGGTGAGTAAATCGGAATTCATAGTTCGGCTGATTTTAGAGAAATATTATAAAGTTCCAAAACTCCACACACAGAAGAATTTCCAAGTGAAACCAGTCAATGTTAGCCTATGGAAGGAAATTCAAGTTAATGGTAAGTACGGGTAGAATTACTTTTCAAGGTCCGTGCTGGGCTAAAAGATGCAGCACTGGGTTCTCTCCTGATAACAGGTGAGTAAATCGGAATTCGTAGTTCGGCTGATTTTAGAGGAATATTATAAAGTTCCAAAACTCCACACTTTGAAGAATTTCCAAGTGAAACCAGTCAATGTTAGCCTATGGAAGGAAATTCAAGTTACTGGTAAGTACAGTTAGAATTACTTTTCAAGGTCAGTGCTGGGCTAAAAGATGCAGCACTGGGTTCTCTCCTGATAACAGGTGAGTAAATCGGAATTCGTAGTTTGGCTGATTTTAGAGGAATATTTGCACAATGGTGAAGGGAGGGCGGGGCCTGAGGTGACATCTGTGCAAACGCGCCCCGTGGCGCGTTTTAAGTTGGGGATTAAGTCCCCTTGAATCATGAGGGTCCCTAGGGTCCAACTAGCCCACCCTGTACCTCCAGTATGCGCCAGGGAGCTGCGTTGCAGAGAGGTGTTCAGAGGCCACGCCCCTTTTTACACCTCTCTGCAACGCAGCTCTGTGGCACTTTCTGGACGTACCTGGTGGGCTAGTTGGCCCCCAGGGACCCTCAGGATTGAAGGGGATTTAATTCCCCATCTTAAAACACGCCACGGGGCCTGTTTGCACACATGTCACCTGAAGCCCCGCCCCCCTTCACCACTGTGCAAACGCGCACCGTGGTGCGTTTTAAGTTGGGGGATTAAGTCCCCTTGAATCCTGAGGGTCCCTGGGGTCCAACTAGCCCACCAGGTACCTCCAAAAGCGCCACAGAGCTGCGTTGCAGAGAGGTGTAAAAGGGCGTGGCCTCTGTACACCTCTGTGCAACGCAGCCCCTGGCGCATACTGGAGGTTCCTGGTGGGCTAGTTGGCCCTCAGGGACCCCAGTATTCAAGGGGAATTCGTTCCCCATCTGCAAACGCGCCAGGGGCGCGTTTGCAGTGCTCTAAGGAGGGCGTGGCCTCCGGCCCGATGCCGGTATTTTTTAAATTTTTTTTTAAGAAGGGGGCTGTGTGGCCCTCCTTCTTTTTCTAATTTTTGGCCCTGGGGACCCTATCCCCCAGGGCCTGCCCCCTAATATTTTGTTTAAAAAAAAAAAAAATTGAAAGTGTGGCCCCCCTTCCCAGGCCTTAATCGGCCCCGGGGACCCCATCCCCCGGGGCATGGCCTTCTTTATTTTTTTAAATGTTATGGAGGGGGGCTGTGTTGCCCCCCTCCTTAGGCCACTTATGGCCCCGGGGACCCCATCCCCCGGGGCTGGCCCTCTCCGTTGGGGACTGTGGGGGGATCCCCAATCCCCCCACGGTCCCGCCGGCTCCCCGCGTCCCTCGGGAGCCGGCATTGCTTTTCCACATGGGGAGCTGCTAAGATGCTGCTCCCTGTGTGGAAAAGCAATTGTCTTTGAATTTTGGAAGAGAGAGCAGGTTTCCTGCTCTCTCTTCCAAAATCCAAAGCAGTTTGCTATGACAGGGCGGGAGCCGCGAGGCTCCCGTCCTGTCATAGCAAACTACAGTGTCCCGGGGGTAGGCACCCCGGGACACTGCAGGAGCCGGCCCTGGGGGGTGGTGGTCCCCAGGGCCATGGAGGGCTCCAGGAAGGGGGCCACGCGGCCCCCTCCCCACATCTACAAAGCCCCGGGAGGTGGTGGTCCCCATTTTAAATTTGTTAGTGCCCCGGGAGGTGGCGGTCTCGGGCGTGTGGGAGGGCTGGAGCCCCCACACAGGTGTTTTAAATTTAAAAAGAAGCCCCGGGGGTGGCGGTCCCCGGGGCTGCGGGAGGGCTCTGAGCCCTCCTGCACCATTTTGTTTAAAGCCCCGGGGGTGGCGGTCCCCGGGCTTTAGGGGCCTTAGAGGCCCCCATATAATTATTAATGATCCCCCGCATGCCCCCGGGACTTGGCCCACCCGGGGCCAATTAACCACAAAGCGCGGGAGCCCGCGCTTCGTTTTTTTTTTTATCGGCAGGATCCGCGCACCCAGCACGTTTTTTGCCGATTTAAAAAAAAAAAAAATTTGGGCTCTGAGCAGGCCTAGGGGGTCAGGGTGTTTCTACCCTGCCCCCTTTTTGCATTTTGCGCCCTTGTTTTTGTCTTTTCTTGTCCCTCGGTTCGACCGAGGGACAAGATGGCTGCCAACACTTCCTGGTTTGGAGTGTTGACAGCCAATTAGAATGCAGCTCGTGGTCGGGAGGGTGCGCGGATCCACCGCGGCCATAGATATCGAAACTTTTATTTTGGATTTTCTCAGCAACTACTGAACGGATTTACACCATTTTTGCCAAATTTGGTGTAATTCCGTTCAGCAGTTTTTGCTGTAGCCTTGCATAAAGTTTCCTATGGGAAATTGATTTTTTCACTCTTATTTTTTGAATTTCTCCGCAACTACTGAACGGATTTACACCATTTAAAAAAAGGTCGCTTTCTGAACCAAGCGCTACCTTTTTGCAAAATTTGGTGTAATTCCGTTCAGCAGTTCGGGCTGTAGCCGTGGCTAAAATTTGCTATGGGAATTAACATGGAGAAAACACGTTTTGGGACCCCCCTTTTTCTCGGCCCTCGCTTGATGAATCACCCCGAAACTTTCAAGACAGGAGCGGACCGGAGCGCCCCACTAGTTTTGAAAATTTTGAGATGATTCGTCAAGCGACGCCAAAGTTATTGGGAATAGAATGTTACGGATTTCCTATGGATAGGTCCTAACTATAACTATCTACTGGCGACCGCCAGTAGATATATATATATATATATATATATATATATATATATATATATATATATATATATATATATATATATAGGGTTTATACTTACCACTTGCCTGCAAAATACAAAATACATACGTTTTTGTTGTAAAGGCCTTCATGATAAAGGCATATCCATTGTAAAAATAGTTGTTGTAAAAATGTTTGTGGTTAAGATTAATCCGTTGTTATGGCATTGTTTTAAAGACTGTTGTTGTTCCGGCAGTCGCTGTTCCATCATACATTCATTTAAAATATTTACGAAATTATGCTTAATTTAGATGTGTTAAAGTTAATCTGACTAGGCCTCAAACAGCTTACATTGACATTAATTCACATTTGCAAAAAAAAAAAAGCACTTTTAATTTCTGTGAACGAGCATTCTCTACATCCATGTGTTTTTCTGTGTGCTTTTCCATTTCAGAAAAGTAGCAAAATAGAATACTCATTTCGGTGTTATTTACTGTAAAACATATAATTGTACTAATTTGTGTTCCTCTGAAGGAAGCCATTTCTAAGGTGTTCCTTGTAATTCTCAAGGTCCTTTCCTAAGCTTGAACGAAAGGGCCTTTAATTGATTGTGCTATTGTTTGTTAAGTTGCACAACTGTACTGCCATCTCCTTCATTTCCTATGCACACCTCTCTATTAATATGCAGCAAAGTAAGAATTTAATAAATGCATCTTATTGAATGTATTTTAATGTTCATTGGTCTTTGTCTTGTAACATTGCTAGCCCAACCCTGTCAAACCATTAGAAGTAAATCAATGTGTGTAGCTTTCTGTGTCAAAACCCTACAAAAGATAATATTTTGGGGGTATGTGCAAGATCTTTTTGCACTTTCTTAGAGAGCATACTCTGTGTCAGTCTGTATATTGATTTATACCTAGACTTTTCTTGCTTTCTTAACTGTGCAGACTCTATGTCAGTCTGTCCTTTAATTAATAATTAGTCATTTCGGCACACTTTATGGAGGCAAACTCTATGTTGGTCCTCTTGCATAACTATACTTTGGATTTGGCTGATACTTGTTTTGGAGATTCACCTTATGTTAATTCTCTTGCATTAAGTGATTTTGAGCTGTAATGATTGCTGATTCCACATCATTTGATGAACAACCATTTGCCTTCTGTAATGATCTTTATTTTGAATAAACCTTTATGGTTTTGACTTGAATTTTTGACTTGTGGGGGTTTTATTTAATGGCATATGGCTTTGTCTTATGAATACTCAGACAGCCACAATCCTATGCCTCAGCCTTTTTAATTGTTTTAATTAGAGCATCGACATGTTCAAGAACATACACAGAAAAATGTAGAAGAAACAGAAAACTGTCTAATTTGAAATTTTGAGTATGTTCTTCAGAGTGTGAAAACAGTTTACTTGGTGGAAAAACAGGGTGCTGCAGTTGTTGGTGTATATATTGAAGCTGAAAAACAGATTGGAGGGACACAACGGCAACTCAGTTCATATTGTCATGCTAAGGTACACATTTTATTTATTTTGTATTTATTTTGTGATTTTCTGAAGTTGTATTGTTGTTGGGGGGGGGGTGTCCAGGGGAAAGAGTAGCAAGAGAGAAAAAACATGAACAGGATCAATGATCTGAGTGACCTAATGTTAACCAGAAAAAAATACAGACCTAAGGAAAACCTTGGAGGCATTCCGAGCAATCATACCTTAAAAACTAAAAGAAAACACAAGCTGTAGGTCAGTTTGTAGCTAGATAAAAGGAGCTGTCATTGAAATGTTGTTTTGGAGAAACTGCAGATCAGTTGATCAATGATCAGCTGATGTTGCAAAATAACAATAAGCAATGCAGTAAAGGTGGTGGGCAGCTATGAAAGCACCCTTGCAGGCAGCTATCAGTATAGCCATGATTGTGGAGGAAAATGATAGATGCATGTAAGAAAATATAAAGTATTAGTAGTAGCAAAGTTAGTAAGACCGCTGAAACTGCAGCTTGGGAAGTGAGCAGACAGAATCCTACTAAACTAGATCAATTATTAAGGGGTGTTGTAGATGTAGTAGAAATGATGAGACTGAAGAGTTCAAGGACTGTTTTGTGATGAATACAGCATGTCGCTGATGCAGTAAGTTGAGTCATTTGGCGAGAGAGTGTAGTGAAACTCACTGAATAAAAGCAGTTTGAGCAAAGAAAGAGGAGGGTTTGATAAAGTGGACAAGGTATTAAGTGCAGGTGTTAGAGAGCAGAGTCTCCGGGTAGCACATGTAGACCCAAATCATTATTCAATGTATTCCATGCCTAATTCATGTCCCCAGCAAGTCCCCAGGGCTGTGGTGTAATCCTTCAACTTATATCAGAGATAGATTGGAGATATAGACTAATGGACAGAGGATCATTATAGATTTGACACTAAAAATCATAAATCACTCATTAAGTTATCTGTAAGCACCAGCTTCAATATCCCCTCAGTACAGAACACTATGACAGCTCTCGCTGGCACTAGAATGTTTCATTAGTTAAACCGCACATATTCTTTACACTGAGAAACCACAGTTCAAACGAAAATACTAAAGCATAAAAGTACTCTGATTCATCATCATCATAACTTTATTCAGTTATTGATAACCATTAACATGCACAAAACATGATAAAACAGTATAATATAGCTAGTACAATTCATCAAAAACAGATATAAAAATCAAAAGTCTTAAAAAGACTACTCAACAAAGGGAGTAGGGTAAACTATGGTCCAATCTTGCACAGAGGTCCTCACAAAACCTCTTGCGGTCCGCAAGGGTGGCTTCTAACATGAAGAAGTCCTTCTCAACTTGGAGATCTAGATTTAAAACATGTTAAAGATACAGTACAACGTTAAAACATTATAAAACCAGAAATAAGGAAACCACAAGATTTTCAGGTACCACATAAGACTGGCAGCTGTGCAACAATACATGAGAGTTAAAGTGCAAATACATGTGCAAATGAGCAGGAAAGTGCAACCCTGATGAAAAAGTTGCATTAAGATACTTGTCCGCTTATACCATCCACTCTGCAAGTACTTCACTACAGCAAACACAGCAAGTGGGTCTTGTGCTTTATTAAAAGCCAACAACACAGATGTCCGATCAAGTAGACCCAACGTCTCACATGCTGGGATTACCTATTTAGAGCGGTTTGCTGAATATGCTGGGCAAAAGAAAAGAAAATGTTCCTCGGCCTCGTTGCCATAAGAATAGACACGGCATGCCGTGGAACTCCCAGCATTAGCAAGCCAAGTACTTGAAAATGCTGCGAGGGGAAGGATGCTGTAGGAACATTTTAAATAAAGAGATCTGGCAGAGGCAGAGCAAATGGAATCTAAAAAATGTTCATAAAAAGGGAGCACTTTCAGAGTTAAAAAATATTGAGTTAACACGCCTGCAGCTCCAGGGGCCGCAAGTTTAGCATAGTGCCTTTCCCAGAACCTCTGTTTTCGAACAATTCCAAGGAGCCCTGGCCAATAAGTTCAGGAGAATTTCAAAACAACTTCCAGGTCGAGCTTCATCAACTTTGCCTTGAATGATCTTAGCTAAGGAATCCCTCTCAAAGCTCCTGACCTTCTGAGAATGTCAACAAGTCCCTCCCTATACCGCTTCAGCATGTTTAACTTCCAGATACACACCCAGTAAACTAATGGGTGCAATTTGGCCACCAGGCCAAAAGGCCTTAGTCCAAGACCGAATTGTACAGGTAGCAAGGGGCAGCTCTAAGGGGGTGCAAATAGTGATCGCACAAATTTATTTTGCTCGCAACTCAGATTGGTCAAGTCTCAATGGGCCCATACTTCGCTTCCATACAAGACTGCAACTAGAACATGTGCCCTATACATTTTGAGGGAGAATTAATTGGGTGGGACTTGGTTGTTTTCACAGATCGAAGTATTCTGATTCAAAATGTGCTCAGTCTAAAGCAGCACTAAGGCGTGGACCAGTTGCAGTCCTAATTCATTGCTGCCAAGAAGTTTCCAAATAATAAATGCCAGCTGTACACCTGAAACCTTATATGGATTACACATAGCTTAGTTCATTTATTGAAAGGTCTGCCAGTAAATTGTACATTGTTAAATATCGCATAAACATTGAGAGGCTTCCTCAAACAAAAAGAAATTGGATAGACATTGGTAATGGAAAATTGCTTATGTGCAAGCATACAACTACACACATATCAAAAAATGTATGTTTACTATTTTCTTCCCTGGAGCATCTGCAGTGCAACAATGGTCTGATACATAAAGGGAATGGTAAATCTGCACTTATAGACATGCTTTTCCTCATGGATGCAGATTTACAATGTTACCCTATTCACAAAACTCAGCAGTGTTAGACTTTGGCACTCTCCTCCTGAATCCTGAGGATACTCCTCATGAGCTGATACTTCAAGGTCACCTGCACCTCCTTGCATGGCTAATGTCTGGTGATCATCGCAATGGCAAGGTCTTTCGAGAATCACTGCAGGCTTGTTCAACAAGTCAGAGGCTCTTTGAACCACATCACTTTTAGGTCTTCATGGTCAGATTGGCTTCGGTGGTAATTGGGGTGGGGTTCTGCATCTCCTCACTTCCTGTCGCACCTCAATAGTTAACTTCCTGTCAGATCTCTTCGCATAAGCACTCTCTTAAAGGACCGTTCCTTTGCGACTCCTGCATATCTTCCCCCGATTAATTCCTTTTAATTGAGGAAAGAAACCCTTGTCTGTTACCTTATGAAGGCATATCCTTAGGGACCCCATCTCCCTCACTATTATACTATATTGAATAGTCCTTGGTTTAGTCCCTCTGACCTCCTCTTCCCTCTGACCTAAGGACCTCTCTAGTATTCGTGCATCTATTTTGTTGACAGGTCACAGACAAGAGAGCCCTATCTCTCTTGGTGTGCCCATCTTCCCAGCTGGGGTTTCCTCATCCTATATCTTCTCCATATTTTGATTCCTGCTGGTGACTCCCCGCATTCAGAGTGGATCTTTCTAGCATTTCTAACAGGTCATTCTTTGACTGTTTTCTGTGGGTATTCAACTGCACTATGAGAGGAGGCTGCAGGGTCTGATAGCTTCTTACATTCACAGCTGGTGTCATTATAATGCTTGTCTTCTCGTCTATATAATTAACCCTGGGCGGAGTTCGCGGAGTTGCGCTACGCGAAACTCCGCAAAGTGGTTAAAAAACTCTGCCGCGCTACGCAGAGCTCCGCAAGCGGCGGAGGGTGATAGAAAAATGCTGTTCACGGTGATTGCACAGTGCCGGATGCTTGTCTGCACTGTGCAATCATTGGGAACGGCACCATGCACAGCGCAAGCTTCCCTTTTCTTCCGCTCGAGTGGATTTTTACTCGAGCGGCAGCTTTCTCAAAGCGAACGGGCAGTTTCTCAACGCGAGCTGTCGCGAGCATACACGACCACTCGCAATGAGAAACCTGACCCCCCCGCGATGAGAAATCTCACCGGGAGGTTTATTTTCCATGCTCCTGCTCGCCAACTTTATGTTGACGATCGCAAACGAGGAAAAATCTCGCCGGGAGGTGGATTTTCCTCGCTCGTACTCGCCAACTTGACATTGGTGAACGCGAGCGACAAAAAAAACTCCGCTCCGCTGCGCGAAGCGGAGTTTTTCGGAACTACGTGATCTCCGCGTAAAGCGGAGTGCGGAAAACTCCGCAAACTCCGCGAGCGGAGTTCACCACCCAGGCCTATATATGATATGCATATTATATTTACCTTGCTATCTTAAAAGAATCTTAGATTATACCCTGCACAAAAGCTAGGAAAATGTAAATTATCCAATATAGTAGGCTATAAAAGCTAGGCTAGTCTCAGCTTTCCAGACATTCTATTGAGCACTACTGAATGAGTTGTGATATTTTTGAAGTTTACTGTTTCCCTAATGCATTTTTGTACATAGTATACAACACATTAAAGAAAGACAACATGATACACATAAAATATTGTTTGTTAGAAAGACCCTTCCCCTGTATCCCCACCAAGTTTGAGGGTGTTCCATTCCCCTTCCCCTTTCCACATTTAATGAGCAGTTTTCTCCAGTGTGACCAGAAGAGTACATGTATTGTTTGGGTCCTAAGTCCTATCAACCAAGCAGTACTCTCTAATACGAATGTGGTACAGAAGGTTTGCTTTGAGAATGCTATGTATACTTATCGGAGTGAAACATGAATTGGCTGTCACTATTTTTGTGGGACTCATCATACAAAAGGAATTTGCAATCCAACCAAACTCTTTAATATTCGTCTTTTTGACTACATCAAAGGATACAGTGCCATGATACTTCTTAAGTCTCACTGTATGGATTTACTCGGCTAACGGTCTTACCTATTCAAACATCTTTGAACAACAATTTTACAATGAGAGCAGTGCTTGACCTATCATCGGTTCAGATGCTTCATTCAATTCATTTTACTTCATGCATGTAGAGCATCCATACATGATTGGAGCAAAGGAGCTGATAGAAGGAGACCGGGTAGACATTTTACTAGGGTAGACTAACAGACATGTCTACTGTGAAGGAGATAGACAAGTGGGGCATTTTATTGTATGGCATTGCATTGCAGCATCTATATAGCGCTTATTACCCCAATGTGGAGTGCTGAAGCGCTTGCATACATGGGTAGCACGCTAAACCGTGTAGGGTGTGTGGATGGAAGGATGTTGTCTTTGTTTTGATTGTATCTGGGAAGTGTTCTCATGTTATGTTTGATAACCACAGAGGTGTATGTAGCATGTTATAGGGTGCAGCGCATAGCACTGTGTTGGATGATGAAATGTGAGAGATAGATGCGCAGTTTTATGGGTTTTAGTATGCTGGTAGCTTTGAACAGCTCTGCATGTTCCTTTATGGCATTTCTTATGATATAGTCCGCTTCATTGATTACCCAATCAAAGATTTTGTGTATATTTATGGTCCTGAGCTGGCATGGTTGGAGGGATAGAGAAGTGCAGAGATCTTTTGGGATGGGCATTTTTATTATCATCGTCCCATATCTGAGTGTCTTTGTGAGATGTAAAGAAGCGGTCAGGTTGTAACAATATTTAGGACCTGCAGTGGTCGACTGTATAAAAGTCCTCCGAATTGTCCAGCAGTGTGTAACGGATCTCTTCTGTTATTACACGCCTGTTCGTTTGTTTATGTTGGTTGTACAGTGCTGGTGATCGGCAATCTCATAGCAGAGCTGTCTTTTGTGAATTTAAGAGGTGTAAGTTACAATTTGCTGCTGAATGCTGTGTATTATGGTCTTAGTATTGCTGTGGGCTATAACTGTTAAATATGCAAGTGCATAACTATATAATACCACAGCAAACCATAGGCCTGCCCTTCTTAGCTTGCCTGCATATTGAAACCTGTAAGACTTAGCCCTCTATGCAGGGTCATTCCCAAACGTTTTGCCTCCACCCTCCTGTTTTCTAAACTGATTTTTGTTGCCCATAGGACTCTGTACACTACACCACTGGCTTACACCCAATTGGCACATTTAATTTATTTTAGGTCCCTAGTAAAGTGGTACTCCATGTACCCAAGGCTTTTAAACTATTCCTACTTGTGGGTATGCAGCACTAATTGTGCCAGCCATTCAAGTAGCCTGTCAAACATGTCTCAGGTCTACCATTGCAGTCTGTGAGTGCAGTTTTAAACTGCTATTTCGACCTAGCAAGGTGAACCTCTTGCCAGGCCTAACCCTTCCCTCTTAAGATATATATAATACACACCTAGGGTAGGTCCTAGACAGCCCAGAGGGAAGGTGCAGTGCATTTAAATAGTTGGACCTGTACTTTTAAATTTAACATGTCCTGGCGGTGAAAAACTCTTACATTTGTTTCCTCTCCCATAGGATACAATTGGGTTAGGTACCTTATTACATTTAATAAGTGATAACTTTCAATTAGGAATAGGTTTGAATATCGAGTTTGGTGTCTAAAGAATTATAATTTAAAACCTTCTTTTATGCCAAATTCGGATTTTAAGTCGCAATTCTGAAAATGCTACTTTTAGAAAGCTGGCATTTTCTTGTCCTAAACTTTTGGTGCCTGCAGCCTGCATTCTGGGTCACATGACTAAGTTTAACTGACAGTTGGTCTTTGTACATTGCTCCCAGACAGTGAGACAAAGGGGGAATAGGTGTTGGCAGGATGGGCCATCTCTGATGTGGAGGAGATGTCACCTGCAACATTTGCACATCACAACTGCTCGGGCTAGGACATGGAGGCCTGAAATTCCAAACACCTCTGGGTTGGAAACCTCCAGAACCTTCTAACACTTCAAAGCAGACACCAAGTATAAACATTGGACCCTTAGACTCAACTCTTCAGTACGCCTCTGGACCTGTGGAAGACTTCTGTGCTGCTCTTCTGCAGGAAGGCCTGCCATTCTGCTGCCCTGCTACTCTGCTGCCCTGCTGCCTGAGTAAAAGGGACTGGAGCTGCATCTTGAACCCAGGACCACCAGAGTGACTCCAAGGGGGATTGTCTCCTGATCAGAGCCTCAGAAACAGAAAACTCTCCAACCACCTTAAACCCAGCACCTGGACTCTGCCTGCTGTGAGTCTTGCCACCCAGTTGGTGCCACCCCAGTCCTGGACCCTTGGAAGGGGGCCTGAAGTGCTCTGCCAGGGAGGTGTGGTCTCTTGGCCATAACCGATGCAGCGCAAAACATCTCCTCACAGCCTCGCATCAGAACTGCTTCTCCATGACGCATCCCTTATGCAGGACCTCGCATGTCAGGCTGCAGCTCATGGGAACCACCCCTGCGTGACACATCCCCAAAGCAGGACTGTGCATCACAAGCCTCCTTCGATGGCATCCTCAATGATACAAGCATTGTCGATGGTTCCATCGGAACCACTGCTACGCAATGCAGCTCCGACACAGGGATTTGAATTGTCACCGGCAGCTTATCGGAACCGCTGTTGCATGAGACATTCTCAACGCAGAATCTCAAAACGCTCTGCAACCAGAATTAAAGGTACTTTTTCAGTGGGCCTTACTGGGTCCCTGTATCCAGCCCACACTCCATCGCGGTTGCCCTGAACTTGTGACTTTGTCCTGGTCTGGCGCTACCAGATATCTACAGTTGTCACATTGTACATTTTGGTGCTATTTTCACTAAATCTTTGAAATTGTTCTGCTGATTGGAATTTTGTTGTTTTGATCACAAATAATATATTAAATTTTACTTTATTTTTCTAAAGTGGTGTGAGGTTTTTCTTGTGTTGTGTTTTCACTTTATTACTGATTGAAGTGCTGCATAAATATTTTACACATTGCCTCTAAGTTAAGCTTGACTGCTTTCGTGCAAGGCTACCAGAGGGTTGAGAACAGGTTAATTTGGCATTTGCTTGTGACCTCACCCTGACAGGAATTGTGGTTTCGGCTTGATTATGGTTCCACCCCCCTCAGCCAGTGACCCAATTTCCTACAAAAGCAGTTTGCTGGTTGAGTTGTTTCCAATTTGTGGGTTGTAGGCTGAGGACTGTGATTGAGGGTGCAACTGTTTTCTGGCTCTGTGACCGTGATGGTTTGTGGTGCAGTTATCCAGACATGCATTCAACTGCCTTCAGAAGTGTATTTACTTGTGGGTGCTTCTAATGTTGTCTGGCAGTGAGATCGGAGCTTAACAGCTTGTACTGAGAAAGCAGTGCCTCCTACAGATATCTTATGGTACGATGGTATGATGATGGTATGGTGCAAATCTTGAGCCTTGGGAGGCTCCGCGGACAATGCAGAGTACCTTTCACATTGCCTTCTGCCTGCCTGCAAAAAGGTCAATAATAACAAAAAGGGATGCAATTTGTGGGCCACTCCTGACCACAGAGCTACACTCTGGGTTCTCAAACCACTACATGGGAGGCACTCCATAAGCATGCATAATTGCCGTGTTCACTGAGGCAAAAACAAACATCCTGCAGAGACATACTGTGACTTTCCAAGCAGTCCAGTGCAGAGCAGGGGCACATGCTCCTCAGAGCCATGCAGAGGTCATTTCCATTCTAATAGAAGGCTTACAAAGTTTTGTTTGTTTAACATACTATGATGGCTTATCTACGCACCTGTTAATTCATGTTCAAGCCCCCCGATTTGACACATGCATCCCTGTCTAATTTACTGTGCTAGCTGCCCAAAATAATGTACTTTTTGCACATCCCTAGTTCACCCTGTGGGGTGGCTTCCAGTCCAGGTGACCGCTCATGCCCCACTGTGCCCCACATGTGCTTGAAACCACACAATAACATGTATAAGAATTTGAAACATCATCAGATGTTAGAGCTCTTCTATGAAAAGACCCATCTGTGTTGTTTGTGACAGTCAGTTCTAGGGACTACCATTCTCACACAGTCGTCCCCATCGGCAAGGTTATCCAAGAGTACACCGAACAAGACACTCCTGGAATCCCGACTGCCATTGCTTAAACTGTAAGCTCCATAGTATATAATTGTGCCAAAGAATCCAAGGTATTTGTGATACAGTGCTGAGATCAGGGCATGAGTCGGGGGTACACGTGGGTGGACGGCGTCCACCCACTTTTTTCACAGGGTGGACACCGTCCACCCTGCCAAGAAGTTGGGACCCACTGAAAAAGATGCTGAATTCGTCCCGGCGTGATTTCCAAACACCAGGACACTTTCAGAAGTGCCTTCACGTTGTTATCTGCTTTCGGTCCACAACAACGTGCAGGCAGGGACGGGATGGGGCTCTCATTTCTGACTCCTGCTGGGCCCATAACAAAGGCCGAATCTGAGGGGTCATCAGGCCTCCTTTTGTTCGAGTCTCCTGGCTGGCAGCAGTCAGGAGCCTCACACCTAGAAGCAAATGCAGCAGAGGGGAAACAAAGGCTCACATCTTGTTAGCACTTCACACATACCTAAGAGAGGCAGCTTTTCACTTTGTTCAGGCTCTGTTTAGGAGATATGCATGCACTGGGAGAACGTCAGATGTGTTGATCTTTCCCAGTATTTGCACAAAATAAATAACATTTATATACCACTTACTACCCCTGAGGAGCCGTAGTAATGATTTAAATATCACAATTTTTTCTTTTAAAGCACTATGGCTAGAGAAAGCTTTGCGCTGACAAAAGGCAACATTGTTTTATGTGTAGCGTACAAAAGTGTGAATCTTCTGCCTTAATCAGGAGGGTTTGCAAGTATACTCTAAATGTGCTCAAATGTACTCATGATACACCTCCTAAACATATATGTGTGGGCTGTTAAGATCTGATGTCACTTCTTGTGATGCCACTTCTTGTGATGTCACATGCTGTGATGTCATGGCCTCACGCGCCGCTTTGTCACGCGCCGTGATGTCACGCGCTGTGATGCCACTTGCATACTGATTAACTAGGTTAGTCCCCCCACTTCTTTTTTTAGGACTTGTGCCCTGGCTGAGATGCTCACTGATATCATAATTCTTATACTCTGGGCCTCATCAGAGGAGGATAGTGCCGAGGAGTACAATATATGCGTGAGAAGGTTAGTATTATGCATAATATTCTGTAAGTGGAATAAACAGGTGCATGGAGCACAAGTGCATAGGGTTTGTTTGAGATAAATTTGGATTCCTGTTGAGTCCTTGGAACATTGTGTGCAAGAATGTATGTTTATTTTATGCTTTGTGACAGAGCTGAAGAAAGGTGTTTGTTCTGGTGCTGTCCACCATAGATGTCTGCCAAGTGGTACAAAGTTTGTGAGTCACGACAGAAAGGGATATGTTCTTAAACAGTCTTATTGTGAAGATGCGCAGTAGTCCATGTGAGTCAGTGTGGAGAGGTTAGAAAGCACACATGGAAATAAGCATGAAGAATAAGTGCAGAGGATGAAGGTAAATAGGGAAGAGGATGAATGAGAAACAAGGCAGGAGATGAAAGGAAAAAGATAGAAAGTGAAAGATACAGGGCAAAGAATGAGAGGGACAGTTAAGACGGTGAAAGTGTCAAAAAACAGGATGAAAGAGTCAGAAATGAGTGTAAAAGTTCCTCACATATTGTGAAGGTGAAACAGAGGGCTACCACAGCTCTACCTTCCTTAATGTACAGGTACCTACAAGAACCTGGGGCCTTTGGAATGGACGTCCACAACACCCAATGGACATCCACAACACCCCAGCTTGCCACTGTGTCTGCAGTTCAAGTAATACCACCCAGAGGCTCTTTATTGATGTCATAACTACACTTTCACAATTGCTTTATTAACCTTCTTGCTTTCTCAGATTTGCTTGAAAATGCACCATTTTCTCACTCTTTTTCCCCAAAATTTCCCGGAACCCCCCCCCGGATCTCCCTTATAAAGGTCAAGCTCGCTCGCTATGCAAGCTCGCCACAGGACACTTATCCCGTCCTTTTACGCCTCACCATTTTCAAATCTCACCAGCCGCCACTGGGGCTGAAGATGAAAAAAGAGAAAGTCTGGGGAAGAGACAGAGCAGAGGGTGAAAGAGACATAGCAAATGCATTTGTGTATAAATATATGGGATCCTTTTTGATAGTCGGGGTTCATTCAATGATCCTAAATCCACCTTAGAATTAAAAGCAACTGCCTTAAACCTTTGCCTTTAAAAAAAATTGAACACAAATCTGCAGGGCCAGTCATTAGAGCCTTTGTTGGTAAGTAGGAGTCTGTCCTAATATATGGCCTTGCTTCACTTCCAAACGGTCTAGCAATTCGTTTAAATACATTGATAGCAAACGTTTAGAGGAAATTGTTTTCTCTTCCTTTACATTTGGTGCTATGCCAAATCAGGTTAGAATGTGGGCTGCGTAAGTTAGTTACAGTAAAGAAATTGAGGCAAGGCAACTCCACTAAACTGATGTCTGGTGTGAATGAGAACGATTTCCAAAAAACGTTTCCTGCCGGTTTAGTGAGCTAGTCTGCTGAAGCACTGAATACGGTCTTTAATGAATGGACAGCACATAAATATTTGGAAAATCATTTCAAAAGTGAAATTTCAGCATTAATAATTGCCCTTATGAAGTCCCATGGCAGGGACGAAACGTGTTGGCTGGGCTGGGCCATTGATGTGTTTATTGAATACTGTAACCAAGTTTAAAATTTGGGAAATTAAAAAAAGAGGAAACAATAAAGAAGTTGAAAATTTCTCTGGTTTGGATATTTCGTTCATTTCAATGAACTGACTGTGGAATGTTTCCTGGCGATCACTACAGGACTCTTACTGTTGGACTTCTGTTCAAACAAGACATAATGTCATTGGACATTGGAATTGCTTTCCCTCTATTGGACTAAATATTATTGTGATATGGGAGGTTAGATGGCAGTCGGGCCTCAGGGAATGTGCACCCCTCTTGCGAAACAAGTGGCAGGCCTGTGCGGTGTAGTGGTGCCAGAACTGCCATTTTGCTTGTCTGTCTACAGTAAAGAAATTAGTCTATGTCAAATTAATTTGCAAAATAAAATCATCAAATCAAAATTCACTAAGCTACTATACTTGGAAGGAAATTTCAACAAGCTCCCAGGCAAGGGCTATTCGTGATTGCAGTTCCTTAAGGATTCAATAACTCAGCTCGAGCTCAAAGATCATTGGCAAACGCAGATGTCCCACAATATTTGTAACAAGTTGCTAATCCTATGACAAAGAAAGCATCGAATCTTGAGGATAAACATTCCCTCAGTTCCCGTTCACATTCTTGGTTTGCGATAAACTCTTATATTACGTCCTCAGCAATAACTCTGCCAAGCATTTGCATTGTTTTTAAAAAACACAGATTCGTCTGCTTTCCGTCAAACGATTGTGTACCACCATGGAACGTTCTCTTACAACTAAGCCATGCCTTTTTGGTAATTATCAGCATGAATCAGCAGAGCATATCTTTTGTACGTATCCAGAATTTAAAATGGAGAGGATTTGTCTATTAATTATTTAATTCACTGCATATTCGTACTTGCAGACAGGCACTGATCAAATGTATAAAAGGTGCAAATTTGTGTAAATTGAAATGTGCAAAAAACTACTAGAGAGCAGCTAATTTTGCATTTCAGCCCCTTCGATTATACTGTAATCTCGAGTATAATGTGACAAGAACTTTCTAGGGGTCTATAAGTAACTTGTAGGTCCTTAGCTACAAGAAAGTGACTCAGCGCGGCACCACAAGCCATTTGGCTGCACCGCACTGAGGGGGATATTAGCAACAACTTGCGATAATTATAGCAAACCGCGCTTAGCGCGTTTTTTTTCATCGCCGCGTATCGCTGGATTTTATCGCGGAGATAACATGCTATTAGCAACGTTTATCTCCAATGCGATAAAATATCCAGCGATAGCGGCGAAATGCGTGAATATCGCTGGAAATCCAGCGATATTCACGCATTAACGCCATGGGGGACTTAGCCTGACAATCCACCTCCCATACAACAAACAGGTAAGTCATGTTTTTAGCAGGTGTTAAATTCTAGCGATATTCACGCTTAGCGCAAATTTGTTTATCGCTTCGCCTGCGTTGCTAATAGGGGGAAGTTGTGTTAGCGACTGTTTTCGGTCGCTTTTAGTTGGGAACGCCTACCTTGCATGTCATTAGCGATAATTATCGCTGGCATGCAAGGCGATGGGAAAACGGGCCGCTATCGCCAGAAAGCTGTCGCTAACGCCTGTTAGCGACAGCTTGCTGATAGGGCGATAAAAAAATCGCCGCTTTTACGGCAAAAAGTGCCACTAAAGCGGCGATAAAGCCCTTGCTAATATGCCCCTGAGTCACTTTTTTAAAAGCGCAGGGATGCAACATATTTACAATAATATGTTGCATCCCTGTGCTTTCCCCTGCACTGGCGCACAATTGGCTACCATGCGCCAACGCATGCACCCTTGAACAATGGTGCTAGGGTGTCTGCATTCAGGAGAGATTGTTTTTGTGCAGAAAGGCACACCTTCCTGAACAAAAACAATCACAAGAGGTGATTTCCTCTTTCTATATGTGCTACAGAATGCATTCTGACGCATTGCCAGGTTTACAAAAGGTTGTAAATCTGGGAATGCTGCAGAAGCCATGGGTGTTGCATGGGAACACCCACAGCAACACCCATGGCATGCCACTTTCATGCAAAGTGCTGCGTAAAAAGGCGCCGTATTTACAAGGACACGAAAAGCCACGCAGGGTGGCTTTACGTGTCCTTGTGAATATTGGGCAGCAAAATGCGCCGCCGGTGCGTATCAAAAAGTGACGCACCGGTGGCGCAAGGAGCTTGTAACTATGCCCCATAGTTTTTAACTCTAATGGGTCAAATAGATACCGTTTTTATTTTTAAATTTGCCTATATGTATGCTCCCATTTTTACTGCCCTCGTTTTAGTAAGTATGATGAAATGTGTTTAAGTTTTGTATATGCATCTTAGGAACCTGGGTCAAATAGATAAGTTTTATATATCATAAATCTACCTATATGTATGCTCTTATTTATTGCCTTCTTTTTAGTATGTAAGATTAAATCTGGAAAATATGTATATGTGCCTTTGGAACTTACCAACGGAAGTTGCAGAAGTTGTCCAGTCAGTCAAATTGGGCTTAATCTTTTATGCACCTGCACTTGGTTGTTTAAGGACGGAAGTCCTGTAGTTTCCCTACTCCTATGGAAGAGTTAACTTACTTGAGCATTCCTTTAGTCTAACAATGTTTTTGTATATGTGTTTTTGGTTCCTGAAGTTACTTCAGTAACTCTGCACCAGCACTTTGGCTGCTACTGGACGGAAGCTATAGTAGCTTCCTTATCTTTATGGAGATGTGATGCCTGTTATAGTCCTATATTCTTTCTATTCATGCTCTTGTAATTAATTGATTAATTCAGCTTAAGCATTTTGGAAATTTACTTCCAGAAGCCAAATATTAATCTTGATAACACGCATTTGGTAATTGAACTTATCATTTATTTTATCTTTTATTTTTTTATGTCGAGTCTAATGATATTATTGCTGTTTACCCCGATTTTTAAGATGCTTGCATGAGTTTTGTAATATTTGTGTATATTGTAAAAAAATTATGATTCAAACAATAAAAAATGTATTCATTCATTGTATTTATGTTGATGTAGGTGTGCTGACACGACTCTTGGAATGATGAAGCCCCTCCACCGCATTAAAAAAAACACACTGACCATGGGATTTCTTGACATATCGTGGACATGCATGGCACAATGGTATCCAACCTAAGCACAGCGCCTGCCCCGGTGTATAGCCGTTAGTTCTTGGGATATTGGGGCCATCCATGGCACAATGGTGTCCACCCTAAGCACAGCGCCTGCCCCGGTGTATGACTGTTAGTTCTTGGGATATTGGGGCCATCCATGGCACAATGGCGTCCACCCTAAGCATAGCGCCTGCCCCGGTGTATAGCTGTTAGTTCTTGGGATATTGGGGCCATCCATGGCACAATGGTGTCCACCCTAAGCATTGCGCCTGCCCCGGTATATAGCCGTTAGTTCTTGGCATATTGGGGCCATCCATGGCACAATGGTATCCACCCTAAGCATAGCGCCTGCCCTGGTGTATAGCCATTCGTTCTTGGCATATTGGGGCCATCAATGGAATGATGGTGACCACCCTAAGCATAGCGCCTGCCCCTGTGTATAGCCGTTAGTTCTTGGCATATTGGAGCCATCCATGGCGTGATGGTGACCACCCGTGCCAAAACGCTGTCCCTGGCATATAGATGCTAATATGTGGAATATAGGCATGCAATTATCATACATGGGCATGCAAGGTAGACTTTAGCCATATCTGGCAGTAGTGAGCACTTTGGTGCAGATCATTTCTTTTACTAGAATGTTGTTTCCTCATGAAAATAATAAGCTTTTGACAGGGGAATAAAGTTTAGTTTTTTTTAAAATGAACAGCAAGTATTTAAAATCAAAATGTTAGTATTTTAATTTACTGACAAGATGATGTTTGCTGAAAAAATTATTAGATTTCCAAACATATATTTAAAGAAGATAATTGAGTGATAATCAGTACTGCTATTGAAACCCTAATCTGTATGATTAGTGTCACCCATCTGCTGCATACACCTGCAAGTAATTCGTAGCTTGAGCGAATGAACTCCTGTATGAGCCTGTAAAGTGGGTCCAGGCCTGCTGTGTCCTGCTCGAGAGTGCAACGGCTAGAAAGCCGTCGATCCGGGTTCGAACCTCGGCCGAGACGCTCAGCATCTGGGCACAGCAATGTTCCAAAAGCACCGATTCCGAGCCTATAGCTTTTGTGTACATTTAAGTAAAGATGTTTTATCGAATGTGCTATTTGACCATATTTTTAAAGGTTTCTCAGAAGGGTACGCCCCCGCGAACCCACGAAGCTCCATGGAGACCATCATGCTCACTCACTCGCCTCGCCGTAATTATAGCCATGTGTTACGCCCACCACGTTCATGCATCACCAGCTGACTGCTCCTTGGGGACACAGTACTATTAATTAGGACTGTTACAAAACAACAATTTCTGTTGCTAATTATTGCAGTCGATGTTTGCATGACATCTTCATACACCGTGGACCTTGTTTATGAATGCACAGAATCTGCTGTCACCATAAATTCTCATGTATTAACAACGGAAGACACTATAGATCTTAAGTTAAAAGGGACAGGAAGGAAATCGCTTAACAAAAGATTCGTACTATATTGGTACAGTTAGTACAAAAACCGTAGAAATTCGGTAAGAAAACGTTACCTGAATCAAAATCAAAGTTTTGATGCAACCTCTCCAATCACCCAAAAATGCCTCAGTCATTGTGATCAAGCAACTGTAACCCTCCTTCCACTGACCTGCTTGTGATTGCATTTATTACCTCACTGATGACAACAATATATCACCAATAGCATCACAATTAATGTAACTAAACACTTCTGATAGTTGCTTATCACATCATGTATGAGATTCAACAATCTCAATAGCATCCTACATGATACCATCATAGAAATACGCTCGGGTATCATTTCAAAGCAGAGCAGCTATTAAATCCTCCTCACACACGTCTGAGGGTCATACAGTATATTCTGTATCCTATGTTTCCTCAATCTACGCAAAGGGCCCATAACTTGCACTTCACATCACCGCTTTGGAAAAAGATCTCTGATAAAGAGCCCCCTTGAGGGTGCCCGTCAGGCATTGCAGCGCCGGCCCGACGAGGAGCAAGACTGATGATGAAGCACGAAACCCGCAAAGGTGTGTGTTAGAATTGGGGGTCTCTAGTTGGCACAGGTAGGTACTTGTGACAAATAGGGACCCTCGCCTCTAGTCAGGGTAGGGGGTACACTCTAAAATAACCCCTGCTCACACCCTTGGTAGCTTGGCACGAGCAGACAGGCTTATCTCAGAGGCAGTGCGTAAAGCATTTGTGAACACATACAGTAATCTAGTGACAACACTACAGATGGACACCACACAAGGTTTATATCAAAAATAAGTATTCTTTATATAGTTTTAACACAAGACCATAAACGACAAAAATCCACAATACTGTACTTAAAATGGTAGGTTTAGCTTAGTTCTCTTAAGTTCTTAAAATGCGACACTTTGAGTCAATGTACCTTACGATGCGTCACGTTTCTACAACGGAAGTGTTGCAGAGATGGATAGGCGACAAAGTTCTGGTGCAAAGAAATAAAGACGTCAAGTTCTTCCTGATGCGGCACGCATCTCCGATGTTGCGAGAAGTCTCGACTCGATGCGTCAGCTGCAGCGGCGACACCCTTGTTCCGTGATGCGACGACAGCGGCTTTGGCGGCGACACTCTTCTCCGACGTTGCGAGACGCTTCCGCTCGATGCGACAACTGCAGCGGCGACACCCTTGTTTCGTGATGCGACGGCAGCAGCTCCGACGGCGGCACGCTTCTCCGTGGATGCGAGGCGCTTCTCTCGATGCGGTGCAATGCGACAGCTACAGCGGCGACATCTACGATGCGGCGGCAGCGGCTGCGGCGGCGACACGCTTCTTCCTCGATGCGAGACTCTTCTCTTGATGCGGTGCAATGCGACAGCTACAGCGGCAACATCTACGATGCGACGGCAGCGGCTGCGGCGGCGACACGCTTCTTCGGTGTTGCGGGACGTTTCTTGAGATGCGGTGCAATGCGACAGCTACAGCGGCGTCATCTCCGTGATGCGACGGCAGCGGCTGCGACGGCGACACGCTTCTCCCTCTTGAGTCGCGCTTCCAGCTCCTTGCGACACGCAGTCCCTTCAGAAGGCCCAAAACAGCAGCAGGCACTTCCAAAGGATTCTTGGGGAGCTGGTGGTTGAAGTCTGTTGTCCCTGAGACTTCAGCAGGTGGCAAGCTCTTTTCTCAAGCCCTTGGAGATCCTTTACAAGTTGAAATAAAAGTGCACACAAAGTCCTTTCTCCTTCCTTTGGCAGTCAGGCAACCACTGCAGGCAGATCCCTCTAGCTTAGGGATAGTCTTCTCCTCAGTTTCTTCTTGGTTCCGCTCCTCAGCAAAGGTTTCTTCAAGTTTTCCCAAAGTGATCTAATTTCCTAGGGGTCTGGGTCCCCTTTTATACACCGTTTTTCTTTGTTCTCTGAAGGCAGAGAGGCCTCTGCCTAGTCCAAAACCAGTTCTGGTCAGTCCTGGAGCACTTTGTTTTTCTGACTCCTTCTTTCCTTTCAGAATGTGGGGCAGAGTGCTCAGCCGCCCGGCAGGAGGTGGAGCCAGCATTGTGGAAGGCAGGCACAGCCCTATTCAGACCCAGGTGCAACTCCTCCCTCCACTCTGGATGCAGATCTTTCTATTCAGCCCTGTGCTGACTCACCCTGCCTCCTGTAGCCACCCCCAGCCCCTGTCACTCAATCTCCAGACAAGGAATAAACAACCTAGCAGAGGCAGGCTTGGAAGTTTAGGCAAGAAAATACCCACTTTCTAAAAGTGGTATTTTCAAACACAGAATGTTAAAACCAACTTCACTAAAAGATGTATTTTATCATTCTGAGTTCAGGCATACTAAATTCGTTTTTCTACCATGTTCCCTGGGTCAGTTCTGACTATAAGGTGTAATAGTCAGTCTGCCCATTCTGGCCTATGGGGAGCAGGTAGCCTTGCAATAGTGAAAAACGAAAATGGCTGTAATTCACTATTAGGACATGCCACACACACCAGGGCATGTCCTACCTTATACTTACAATGCACCCTGCCCTAGGGCCTACTTTAGGGGTGACCAACATGCAGTAAAGGGAAGGTTTAGGGACTAGTAAGTGGGTGTACTCACCAAGTCGACATGGCAGCCCTAGGCTGCACACAGGCTCTGCAATGGCAGGTCTGAAGCACATTTTACAAGCCGCTTCTGTGGGTGGCACAACCAGTGCTGCAAGCCCACCAGCGGCATTAGATTTACAAGCCCTGGGCACACTCAGTGCACTGTACTAGGGACTGACAAGTAAACCAATCATCCAATCATGGAGTCACTAATCCATCACACAATTTATCATAGGGAGCACTTGCACTGTGGCACTGAATAGCAGTGGCACAGTGCCCAAAGCATCTAACACCAGCAAAAACAGATCAATAACATAGGAGGCATCATAACAAAATGGAAGGGAGACCCACGCCAAGGATGCCAGGTCTAACACGTGTCCCCTCCAGCTGAAATGTGGGGAGAACTACCCTACCTCAGGGAGTTCTCTTCACTAAGGCAGAAAAATCTGGACAGACCATCAGCATTGGCGTGTTCTGTACCAGGGCGGTGTTCCACTGTGAAATCCATCCCCTGTAGGGAAATGGACCACCTCAACAGCTTTGGATTCTCACCCCTCATCTGCATCAACCATCTGAGGGGCCTGTGGTCTGTCTGAACCCGGAAGTGAGTCCCAAACAGGTATGGTCTCAGCTTCTTCAGTGCCCAGACCACAGCAAATGCCTCACGCTCAATAGCACTCCACCTCTGTTCCCGTGGTAGTAACCTCCTACTGATGAAGGCTACGGGTTGATCTAGGCCCTCCTCATTCATCTGTGACAGAACAGCCCCCACACCATGCTCTGAAGCGTCTGTTTGTACTACGAACTCTTTGGAGAAGTTGGGTGCCAGGAGCACGGGCGCCGTGCACATGGCAGTTTTCAGGGCCTCAAAAGCTTTCTGACAGGTGTCAGTCCAAATCACTTTCCTGGGCTGCTTCTTGGAAGTCAGCTCTGTCAGGGGTGCAACAATGCTGCCATACCCCTTGACAAACCTCCTGTAGCAACCCGTGAGTCCTAAAAAGGCTCTCACCTCTGTCTGGGTTTTGGGGGTTCCCAATTCAGGATGGTTTCAATTTTGGGTTGTAGGGCGCCACCTGGCCGCTCCCCACTTGGTGTCCCAAGTACACCACGGAACCCTGCCCGATCTGGCACTTACTCGCCTTGATCGTGAGGCCTGCTCTCCGCAGCGCCATCAACACTTCCCAGAGGTGGCGTAGATGTTCTTCCCAACTGGCGCTGAACACTGCGATGTCATCCAGGTAGGCGGCACTGAACGAGTCCAGTCCAGCCAACACCTGGTTGACCAACCTCTGGAAGGTGGGAGGGGCATTCTTCATCCCAAAGGGCATCACCCGGAAGTGGTAGTGCCCATCCGGTGTGGAGAATGCTGACCTCTCTCTTGCCCCATCAGTCAAGGCGATCTGCCAGTACCCAGACATCAAGTCAAACGTGCTGAGGTACCGGGCAGCCCCTAGCCGATCTATGAGCTCATCAGCTCTGGGGATGGGGTGCGCGTCAGTCCTGGTGACTGAATTGAGCCCTCGGTAGTCCACACAGAACCGGAGTTCTGGTGTGGCACCCGGTGCGGCAGCCTTTGGGACCAAGACCACTGGGCTGGCCCAAGGACTGTTAGAGGACTCAATCACCCCTAACGCAAGCATTTTGGAGACCTCCTCCTTGATGCAAGCTCTCACCCTGTCAGTCACCCTGTAAGATTTGTGCTTCACAGGTGTACTGTCCCCAGTGTCCACATCATGGATGCACCAATCTGTGACACCGGAAACCAGGGAGAACAGATCAGAAAACTGTCCCAGCAACTGGCGGCAGTCATTCTGTTGCTCAGGGGTCAGGGTGGAAGAGAGGTTGACACCATCCACTGACCCATCTTGCTCTGTTGCTGACAGGAGGTCAGGAAGAGGCTCGGTCTCCTCCTCCATCCCAGCATCTGTCGCTAAGAGCATGCCCACTTGGGACCTCTCCAAGTGGGGCTTCAGGCGGTTGACATGCAGGACCCTCAAGGGGTTCCTGGGAGACCGCAAGTCCACCAAGTAGGTAACCGGACTTCTGCGCTCTACAACCTCAAAGGGTCCGGTCCACTTATCCTGGAGCACGCAGGGCTCCACTGGGGCCATGACCCACACTTTCTGACCAGGCTGAAGCTCTACCAGAGTGGCATTCTGGTCGTACCACCGCTTCATCTCCTCCTGGCTGGCTTCCAGATTCGCCTCAGCGAGTTGCCTGAAACGCCTAGTTTGGTTCCTAAAGGCCAGCATGTAACTGTATACATCCTGGGGAGGTTTCCTGGGAGATTGCTCCCAGCCTTCTTTGACCAAACTTAGAGGTCCTCTTACTGGGTGTCCATAGAGAAGCTCAAAGGGACTGAACCCTAGAGATTTCTGTGGCACCTCACGGTAAGCAAAGAGCAGGCATGGTAAGAGGACGTCCCACTTACGCCTCATAGGTTCCTTCAAGACCCATAATCATGCCTTTGAGGGTTCGGTTGAACCTTTCAACCAATCCATTTCCTTGGGGGTGGTAAGGAGTGGTAAACTTGTAGGTTACCCCACACTCCTGCCACAGGGACTTCATATACTTGGAAATGAAGTTGGTCCCCGGTCAGACACTACCTCTCTAGGGAATCCCACTCGGGAGAAAATTCCCATCAGTGCTCATCCCACCACGGGGCCGTCACTGTCCTCAGAGGTATGGCTTCCGGGTACTGGGTGGCATGGTCCACCAAGACCAGGATGAACCTGTTGCCCATGGCTGTCTTGGGGTCCAGTGGCCCCACAATGTCAATACCCACCCGTTCAAAGGGGGTGCTGACTACAGGGAATGGCTGGAGAGGAGCCTTGCGCTTCCTCCCACTCTTTTCACTTGCCTGGCAAGTCTGACATGTCCTGCAGTGAGTGTCTGAACTCCTGCGCATTTGGGGCCAATAAAAGTGGGTGACAAGCCTCTCAAAGGGCTTGTCCTGCCCCAAATGTCCTGCCAATGGAACATCATGAGCCAGCCCCAGTAGGAAGGCTCTGAGGCACTAGGGTACCACCAGCACACGGGCTGACCCTGGCTCAGCAACCTTAGGCTCAGTATACAGGAGATCATTCTCCCAATAGACCCAATGTGACCCAGACTGATCACCTGTTGCCTGGTCTGCAGCCTGTTGCCGCAGACCCACCAGAGAAGGGCATTCTTTCTGCTCCTTGCAGAATTCTTCCCTGGAGGGTCCTCCTTCTTGCTGCCAATGGGTCAGCTCAGGCAGGTCCCCCAGTTCAGCTACCTGTTCCCCTGTAGGCTCCAGGGCATCCCCCTCAAGGTCTGCCTCCTCCTGGACCGTGGGAACTTCGGGGGCCGGTTTCCTGCACCCCCTGCCTCTTCTCGTGACGGCAGGTACCTGGGCCTCCCTCTCAGGCTCCAGGTCCTCTTGAGCACCTTTACTTGCTGCCATGGACCGGGTGGTCACACACGCCCAGTCAGGCAAACCCAACATCTCTAAATGAGCACTTCGCTCCACCTTCGCCCAAGGTGAGCTCTCCAAGTCGTTCCCTAACAAACAGTCAACAGGCATGGCGGGCCTCACAGCTACCTGAAGAGTACCAGAGACCCCCACTCCAAAGGGAACCTGAGCCACTTTGCAGTGACTCTCTGTGTTGTCAGCGGCAACAACTGGATAGAATGCATGGGGGACAACCTGCTCTTGAGACACCAGGTGACACTTGACAGCTGTCACACTGGCTCCTGTAGCTCTAAGAGCCTTCACCCTATGGCCATTGATGGTCACCCACTGCCTGTATTTCTTAGTGTTGTCAGGCAGCGGGGTCCTGGGGACCACCTCACAGTCTCCTAATGAGACAAGGGACATCTGTGCGGGACCCCACCCCTCTTGGGCATCCATCTCCTCCCCTAGGGCTACACTAGCCATCTGCCGGGGGGCTGCACCAGGGGTGCGGTCTTTCCAAACTGGCGGCACCTGGGATCACTCGCTATATGACCCAGGTCCCCACATTTGTAGCATCTCAGGGGTCCCCTTTGAACAGGTGGACCTGTCGGGGCCCCTGAGGGTTTCTGGGGGAGGCTGGGAACCTTTCCCTTGGTTCCCTTGGGGACTACTTTGGGGCCTTCTTTGGAACTCCCTCTGTT
This sequence comes from Calotriton arnoldi, assembly GCA_963921515.1. NCBI lineage: Eukaryota > Metazoa > Chordata > Amphibia > Caudata > Salamandridae > Calotriton > Calotriton arnoldi. The sequence continues at coordinate 798,808 of CAWUFW010006559.1, read as the reverse complement.
TACCCTTGTCCCCCACTCTTCTGCTGGGGACCCTGCCCACCCTTGGCTGAGTCTCCCACGTGACCCTTGTGGACCCTGGTACTGACCCAGCGGTCCGCCTCCTCAACAAGCTTCCTAGGGATAGTCAGCTTGCTATCTATCAGGTGCTGGCGTAGCTCTGGAAAACAGTTACTTGACAAGTGCTCCCATGCAATCAAATCAAGGAGCCCCTGAAAATCATCAACTTTGCTACCCTTCACCCAACCATCCAATGCTCTGCAGAAAAAAGTGACATATTCAACCCAGGTACTGTTCTCTATCTTCTTGCAACCCCTGAACCTCTGCCTATACAATTCAGGAGTTAAACCATACCTAGACATTAAAGCATCCTTCATGTGGTGATATGAATTATGGACATCAGAAGGCAAATCTAGCAGTGTGTCCCGCCCCTCACTAAGGAACCGTCCCCACAACCCCGCTCCCCAATCCTTCTCAGGGACCCGGTGGGAAGACATGGCTACCTCATAGGCCTTGAACCACTGCCCAATGTCATCATTTTTAAAAAAACTCTCTGACCACATCCTTAGGAATATACATTCTAGATTCCACAGGCATTGACGGTGTGCTGCCACCAGAGGGAGTAATTTCTAAGCTCCTAGCTTTCAAATCCAACTCCCTCAAACTTCTATCATGCTCAAGCTGTATCCTCTTTTCTTCCAGGGCCAGTTTCCTAATTTCCAATTGCCCATTCATTTTGGCCAGCTCTAACTCATGCATCCTATTTCTCTCCCTGTCCTCCAGCTCTTCTGTGGACAGACCTTTGGCAGAAACACTGCTACTCACTGGGGAAGGTGCCTTCCTTTCCCCTGGACCCAATGGCCCTTCCAGCTGCACATCTGCATCATTATCCCCTTCCTCATTCTCAGGGGTTTTCCTTGCTTCTACCCAGGCCCTCAGCGCCTTATAGAACTCCTCCTTCTTGGTGAGCCTGGTAATTGCAACATTAAATCTTTTGCAGAAGTGCTTCAGCTGCCTTGCATTGTAGCATTCTAGTTTCTCCTCTTCCCAATCAAAATCAACAGATGCTATGGATGCTGGTTTCATGATGGCTGAACTTGGCTAAAAATGGAAAGTCCTAGAAAAAAATCTACCAAAAGTATGTGGTCGCGTTTTGGTCTGCACTCACTAGTAGTGTTCACCAATCACTGTACATGAGTCACAAATGCAAGTCCAGAATCCTCACCGCTGACCACCAATGTTAGAATTGGGGGTCTCTAGTTGGCACAGGTAGGTACTTGTGACAAATAGGGACCCTCGCCTCTAGTCAGGATAGGGAGGTACACTCCTAAAATAACCCCTGCTCACACCCTTGGTAGCTTGGCACGAGCAGACAGGCTTATCTCAGAGGCAGTGCGTAAAGCATTTGTGAACACATACAGTAATCTAGTGACAACACTACAGATGGACACCACACAAGGTTTATATAAAAAATAAGTATTCTTTATATAGTTTTAACACAAGACCATAAACGACAAAAATCCACAATACTGTACTTAAAATGGTAGGTTTAGCTTAGTTCTCTTAAGTTCTTAAAATGCGACACTTTGAGTCAATGTACCTTACGATGCGTCACGTTTCTACAACGGAAGTGTTGCAGAGATGGATAGGCGACAAAGTTCTGGTGCAAAGAAATAAAGACGTCAAGTTCTTCCTGATGCAGCACGCATCTCCGATGTTGCGAGAAGTCTCGACTCGATGCGTCAGCTGCAGCGGTGACACCCTTGTTCCGTGATGCGACGACAGCGGCTTTGGCGGCGACACTCTTCTCCGACGTTGCGAGACGCTTCCGCTCGATGCGACAACTGCAGCGGCGACACCCTTGTTTCGTGATGCGACGGCAGCAGCTCCGATGGCGGCACGCTTCTCCGTGGATGCGAGGCGCTTCTCTCGATGCGCTGCAATGCGACAGCTACAGCGGCGACATCTACGATGCGACGGCAGCGGCTGCGACGGCGACACGCTTCTTCCTCGATGCGAGACTCTTCTCTTGATGCGGTGCAATGCGACAGCTACAGCGGCGACATCTACGATGCGACGGCAGCGGCTACGATGGCGACACGCTTCTTCGGTGTTGCGGGACGTTTCTTGAGATGCGGTGCAATGCGACAGCTACAACGGCGTCATCTCCGTGATGCGACGGCAGCGGCTGCGACGGCGACACGCTTCTCCCTCTTGAGTCACGCTTCCAGCTCCTTGCGACACGCAGTCCCTTCAGAAGGCCCAAAACAGCAGCAGGCACTTCCAAAGGATTCTTGGGGAGCTGGTGGTTGAAGTCTGTTGTCCCTGAGACTTCAGCAGGAGGCAAGCTCTTTTCTCAAGCCCTTGGAGATCCTTCACAAGTTGAAATAAAAGTGCACACAAAGTCCTTTCTCCTTCCTTTGGCAGTCAGGCAACCTCTGCAGGCAGATCCCTCTAGCTTAGGGATAGTCTTCTCCTCAGTTTCTTCTTGGTTCCGCTCCTCAGCAAAGGTTTCTTCTTGTTTTCCCAAAGTGATCTAATTTCCTAGGGGTCTGGGTCCCCTTTTTATACACCTTTTTTCTTTGTTCTCTGAAGGCAGAGAGGCCTCGGCCTAGTCCAAAACCAGTTCTGGTCAGTCCTGGAGCACTTTATTTTTCTGACTCCTTCTTTCCTTTCAGAATGTGGGGCAAAGTGCTCAGCCGCCCGGCAGGAGGTGGAGCCAGCATTGTGGAAGGCAGGCACAGCCCTATTCAGACCCAGGTGCAACTCCTCCCTCCACTCTGGATGCAGATCTTTCTATTCAGCCCTGTGCTGACTCACCCTGTCTCCTGTAGCCACCCCCAGCTCCTGTCACTCAATCTCCAGACAAGGAATACACAACCTAGCAGAGGCAGGCTTGGAAGTTTAGGCAAAAAATACCCACTTTCTAAAAGTGGTATTTTCAAACACAGAATGTTAAAACCAACTTCACTAAAAGATGTATTTTATCATTTTGAGTTCAGGCATACTAAATTCGTTTTTCTACCATGTTCCCTGGGTCAGTTCTGACTATAAGGTGTAATAGTCAGTCTGCCCATTCTGGCCTATGGGGAGCAGGTAGCCTTGCAATAGTGAAAAACGAAAATGGCTGTAATTCACTATTAGGACATGCCACACACACCAGGGCATGTCCTACCTTATTCTTACAATGCACCCTGCCCTAGGGCCTACTTTAGGGGTGACCAACATGCAGTAAAGGGAAGGTTTAGGGACTGGTAAGTGGGTGTACTCACCAAGTCGACATGGCAGCCCTAGGCTGCACACAGGCTCTGCAATGGCAGGTCTGAGGCACCTTTTACAAGCCGCTTCTGTGGGTGGCACAACCAGTGCTGCAAGCCCACCATCGGCATTGGATTTACAAGCCCTGGGCACACTCAGTGCACTGTACTAGGGACTGACAAGTAAACCAATCATCCAATCATGGAGTCACTAATCCATCACACAATTTATCATAGGGAGCACTTGCACTGTGGCACTGAATAGCAGTGGCACAGTGCCCAAAGCATCTAACACCAGCAAAAACAGATCAATAACATAGGAGGCATCATAACAAAATGGAAGGGAGACCCACGCCTAGGATGCCAGGTCTAACAGTGTGTGAGGGCCCTATTTCCAAAAAGGAACTACTCCCCTTGTAATGGTTCCTTTTCTCTGACCTACTCCCTTTTGTCCTTTATCCCTTTTAGGAACAGCATACCTTTTTCTTTTGAGAGTTAACAGTGGAGCATGTATGCTGGACTTTTATGCGCTCTAGGTCCCCAATTATTTGTGATGGTCGTACAGTATATCCTTCATGCACACCACTTTGATTTCTGAAATCACTTCTAGAACAAAGTGCCTCCCCTTTTATAATGTTGGCACACAAAACTCCTCAGCACACATCAAATGCTCACGGCAGCCATTTGGTACTTATAATGTTTCTAAACATACCTATGATACGAACAGGCCTCAACACAAGGGTGCACGCACACACACACATGCACTCACACACTGCTGTCAGCTATGTAGATGCTATATTCCAAGATGGCGGTTAGGTATCACGCTTCACTTGTTGATCGCCCGAACCAATCCTTGAGATTCTGCATATTTCTCCACACTGTGCCTGTTCTCATGAGCATTCTTATCATCGATCACCTTTCACTTCATTGCTGTACACTGTGAATTCTGGATTTGTGGTATTGAAAGATCTTTGGTTCATACCTGGTCTGCAGCAGTGCTTCTTGCAAATGTAGTCACTGTTCCTGTCTGTCCCTTCCTCACCCTCTCTCCTTTACAGATGGCACTAATGTGGGGCCTGCCACCCATAGCCCATATTCTCTATGTTAAGGGACGCTCTTTGCCTCTCACTGTTTTGGGTGAGGAATGGGTGAACTCTGTGTTCCTGGTCCCTATCTCTGCTCAGCAATCCCAGTTGCTGTGCTCTCACTGGGTGGTTGGCCTCTACCTCTTACCTGGTCCTGCTGTCCAGTCAAGTGGGTCCTCCTCTGGTGAGTACTGTACACAACTGAGTGGAGAGCAATTTCCTCAGGGAAGTGACCCATTAGGGGCCACCTGGGTCACTAATGACCACATCTCAGCCTTCCTTACTAAATGAAGAGTTGATCAGACAGGAGAGAATACAAACCAATAACTGTTTAATATATACACTCAGAGCGGAGCCCCATCTGCTCAGTCGCTAGGAGTGCTGCAGAGGGAACTGAAATCAACAAGCATAAAGAAACATTTTGTACGGTTCGTAACCAGGCGAAAACACGCCCACAGTGGAATTTTCCAAGCAGGTGCAGTAAAACAGTGAAATACAGAAAAAACGCTTCAGAACTATCCTACACAAAGTTTCATGGTCCAAGGTCATTACATGTGGAGCCCGCCACCAGACAAGGGGGAGAGGGCTTCTATCTGGTGAGAAAGCTATGTGCTGACATGAACAGTGTGCTCATTACTGAAACAAAACCCAAGTGAAGAAACGAAACTCAAAGAGGAGCGTTTCTCAGAATTAAACTAGATCAGTTTCGAACAGCCCAAATGGCGCCCAAATAGAAAATAGCGCAGCAAATGCTAATTTACATGGAGCATGTGTGAGCATAAACGATTTCTATTCCAACAGACCCTCCTTTTAGCATGAGCTAAAACATTTTCTAACAGCAACAAGCAGAAGCAAACTTCAAACAGTAATAAAAATTACACTGATAAACAATTATGAGCACTCCATATTATCAACATCAGGAAGTAAAACAGTAAGGAGGGAAGAAGTTTTGAAAATTCCCTCATCAATGTTCATCATATCCTCAATATCCTTCTGGATCATTACTGCGGCATTTGTGTCATGAATTGATATTTTCTGTTTGGGTGTGAGGATAGTAGTACAATAGGAACAGCAAAGGGAAGACACTGAATAAGAACACAGCAGAGCACCAATATCGCAATCAAATAAATCACTTTTTCAAGAATCCAGCCCCAGCTACCAAAGAGAGATTAACTCCAATTCCCACTTTCCATTCCTTTGACATTTTCGAGAATATCCAAAATATGTTTGGTGATATTCTTTTCCATATTCTTGATCCCGACCGCACACTGATCGCCAACTACCGCACATACACCACCACTCATTGCCACAATGAAATCCACTGCATATCTAGTCTGTTCCGAATATATTCGCATACTCTCCAACTGAGTGGTGATGTTGTGTAAAGCTGCCATGGTAGTATTGGATAAAATTTGAAACTTACACCCAAAATATTCTCTAGCTTTCTCACCCCGAGCCATAGAGGTCCCACCCAAAGTGAAAATACAAAGAAAGATTTATCCAAAAGTGATCCCATTACTATAATTATTGACCTCTATATCGGTCACTCCCTCACAGAACTCCTTCATTAGAGTACTTTTAACCCATCGGATGTTAGGCTTAGCGTATTTACAAGGAACACCCAAAGGCAATACCATTCCAAGCGCTACATCATCGGTACCATTGTGGACATTGGAATATGTTCCATTAGACAAAAAGTAAAACCCCGGGTGTGCATAAATCGGTCCCTCATAGTCCACTGCTGCATACCTAGAGTTCATTCCAAAAGTACTTGGGTCTTTGTCATTCACCATAGGGATCGTATTTTTGTACAGCACTATTCCTGAACAATTTATATACAGTGATGTGTCAGTGCTATTCACAATGGGGCAGCAAGCTGGATAATAACCAGCCTCCCAAGTAACTATCAATTCTTTGTAATGCCAACCCACCAATGTAACATTCTGTTTCTCCATGTAAAAATGATCACAATAAGTGTTATCACAGCCTGGATAACCCACTCCCAGTGGCTTTCTATGATATAGACATGGTTCAGGATAACCAAAACCAAATACCCCTTTTACTTCCGTGAACTGAGGTAGCCGAACATAAGTAGAATTCACAAGTGACAATGGATATGCAGTCCACAGACTAGTAACGGATTGGGTGGGGTAACAAGCTGTCCCTTCTCCAAAGAATCTCTTATGTTTCTCCAGCTAATACATTACTCGGGGCTGTCCTCTTGCTTTTTTTCGGTGAGATAACCTTACTCTTACTTTGTAAAGGTACAGCTTGATCATTTTCCAAAACCCACGATACCCCACACAATATTATTATCAACAAAGCCAAAAGAACAATACATATTGTTTTGTTTTTTCGTGTCCACATCGTATTATGCTGGGCAACAAGAACCACTGGCTGCTCTTCGTCAGCAACCTGTCTACCAAAAGGATGCATTATGGATTTTGCAAAAGAAACAAGAATGCAAAGAAAATATACAAGTTCCCAGTGTCCGTCAGAGCCTCACTGGTACAGGCTCCTATTGTCCATCAATAAGTTGGCGCTCTTGAGCACCGGCGGTGGAGCTTGCTCTGTCCTAAGGTCTTCAATCTATCCCACATCGATAAAGGTGGTATACCCTCAGGGTATACTTCTGGTCTCCCTAACTAATTTTCAAACAACGAAGGCAAGGTGAGCACAAAATTCTTCACTAATTTCAAGTAACGCCATTGGTACTATTTCTCAGTACTACCCCAGGCACCGTGTGATCAACAAACAAAGGCTCCTGGATAGCTCGAATCTCTGGAGGAACAGCCTCATTTAAAACATTATCATTCTCCTTATCAGTCTGGGTCCAAATCAACTGGGCATCGCTGAAAGGAACGAACCTGGGCACCTGTTCACACTCTGAATCGCCCACGCACTCTTTGACCCACTGATCGTATGGCAACAGCAAAGGAATCCTCCTGCAATGGGTGGCATGCACCCAGTTCTTTCGACCAGCAACCTTTACAGCCGTCCGCGTCACCAACAGAACCTGTTTAGGACCATTCCAGCGTGGCTCCAAATTTTTCTTCCGCTGGAAATTTCTAATCAACACATAATCCCCGGGCTGGATGTCGTGGCTGGGCCCCTCTGGTACAGAAGGCAGAGATTCTTGTATCTGTGGGTGAATAGAACGCACATCTTCTGTTAACTGGCCAAGATAATCAAGCAACACAGGATATTCAATATCAGAATACTTACGAGGACGCAGGACGCCACAGACATTGCCGGGCGCCCAAATACGACCTCGTAAGGAGACAATCCTGTCCTAGAATGAGCTGTTGTTCTTGTTGACAAAAGAGCTAACGGTAAAGCATCTGACCATTGTAACCCTGTTGTCTCTTGGATTTTCGCCAATTTCAGTTTGAGAGTACCATTGTACTTCTCAACAAGGCCAGCTGACTGGGGGTGATTGGCAGCGTGAAACTTCCGCTGAACGTGCAACCCTTCACAAATCAATTTAATCACCTTCCCATTAAAATGACTTCCGTTGTCACTCCAGACAACTCGGGGCAAGCCAAAACGAGGAAAGAACTCTTTAAGGAGTACCTTCGCAGTTCTAATGGCCGTATTATCTTTAGTGGGGTAGGCCTCAACCCATTTACTGAACGCACATACAACCACCAAAACATACTTAAGATTATTGCATCTCTCTAATTCGATATAGTCCATTTGAAGGACTTCAAAAGGAAAGGTGGGCAGTGCAAAAACACCAGGTGATGTAGAAGTACCCTTCCCTAGATTGTGTATCATGCAAACCATACAGTATTTCACCAAATGTGCAGCTGTCTTAGAGATATTATCATTATGACACACAGGGGCTAACAATTTACAAATGCCTTTTGCACTAATATGAGCTGGACCATGTGCCATAGTGACCACAGGAAGTACAAATGCATCGGGCAACATCCATTTCTGTTGCCCCGATTTATCAATCCAACATCCCTCTTCATTCAACTGTGCTGTACTCTCCTGCCATTGCGCCAATTCCTCTATCGTGGCTTCACTCTGTATCTCCTTTACACTCTCAAGAGTATTCTCAAACATGACATCCTCGGGAACCCACCTAGCTAGACCTGCAACAAACATGCGTTTCATTTTATTTCGAGTCGTTTCCTTAGGTACCTGGTCTGCAAAAGCATTCCCTTTACCCATGTCATCTGTGACTTTTTTATGGGCGCTGCACTTAATGATTGCCAATTTCTTGGGGAGCGTTAAAGCAGACAAAAGCCGCAATATCAGGTGGCCATGCTGGATCTTCGTTCCATGAGAAGTAAGGAACCCTCTCTCTGCCCAAAGCCGGCCAAAATTATGGGCAACCCCAAATGCGTACTGGCTGTCAGTATAAATATTGACAACCAGCCCTTCACTCAATTCACAAGCTTGAATAAGGGCAGCAAGCTCAGCAGCTTGAGCTGACTGTTAGGGGACTCGTGATATCTCTACCACCGTCCGCAATGTAGTGATAGCATAAGCTGCAGTGGTGGTGCCATCTGGTAATTTAAAACAAGAGCCATCGACATACAGTTCTCCTTGAGGGCCAGAGAAGGGAACATCAGTCAGGTCTACTCATCCTTTCGTTTCTTCCTCTGTCCGAAAAATACAATCATGTTTGTCGACTGCATCATTCTCAGAAGGGAGGGGTAACGCTTCCATTCAGTACACAAAGAACCTCTGTGCAGCACGAACGCGGAGCCTGTAGCAGGAGATGGCATCCTTTTCGACTTGAAAACCCGGCAGAGTCTTGAATCTTCTCCCAGCTTTTTCGACTACCACTCTACCCTTCTTAAAGTAATCGGTCAGTGAATTTTTTGGTGGTGTTGAATCCTTCTACATAACGGGAACTGCATTTTTACATATAGCCAGCAATTATCTTTGAGCTGCCTGCCACAGAGACCCTCCACTAGTTTATACATCATCAGGATTTTCTATCAGACTACGTGATGTAACATCACTATGATTGTTGGAAACTATTGAAGAGGTAGAAGACATATCCATGGATACTATAAGCTTCTCAGTTTGAAACCTCTTTGAATACATCTTTTAAGACATATATGGCTACCTGATGAAGGCGTCCTGCCGAAACGCGCGTAGATTGTAACCATGTTAGCCATAACCATATTGTATGGTAGTCTGTCACTAATTTTGTATTGATCTATTTTAATGTATCTGTCTTTGTTTAGCCTTTGATTTAAATCTTGTGTTTGATCTAATCCTGACATAACACAAAACATAGTATATAGCTGTGTATGATTAGATAAATAGGTAAAAATGATGGTTGCAACCATTCATATTTCTCTACATGTACTAAATTTCATTGGCTAAATGAGACACCAGTTGGTTAATGCACTCTGTTGATTGTATTACATTTTAGTAGACTTCACTGATTCTTGAATTAATAGTGAAAATATGTTTCTAAGAATATCTTTTTTACATCAAAAACAAACAAATAAAATAATAAATTTTTGAATAATTATTGGTTTCTGGTCACATATTGTTGTTAGCATAGATCCACCTTGTATTCGTTTCCTACATGTTTATTTTCAAATAATATACGTAATGATACGGCCAGGCAAAGTAAGTATTTCAGTGCAAGGTTTATCACCTGGCTTCTTTTCCTGATCCCATCCCTTAATCACATCCCATGTACCACCCAACTCCGCAACATGATCTTGAGTGTGAACCTGTCTCCAAATATCAACCGGGACAAGAAGACCAAAAAAGATTTTAATATCAGCAAGAGTCATTACAGTAGAAGAGGCAGCGTCTGTTAATTCCTTATAATAAGCTGTAGGATTTTTCCTAGGGTCGGGCAACGTAGTCTTAAGGGCTAAAACCTCACTTCTTTTCCACGGAGTATTAACCCACTGCTCCTGGAAACGGGCAGCTACAGCTGGTCTGGTGACGTTACCGAGCTGATCCGTTAACTCAGGCACTTCTGGGTGATATATTGGATGAACCTCACGCATAGGGAACTGAGTAATTTTAGTGGTACTCTTTTCAAACAACCGAACTCTATAGGAAACTATAGTATTAATATTTGCGAGCACCTGTCCTGGGGCTAAATCAGCAATGTAAACACAATCTTTAAAATCAAATAACACTTGTGGAGCCTCAATTTTAATATGTGTGCGCCATAGATTGATCAATGTAGCAGACATATGCTGAAGAACGTGCTGCTGTAGAAAAGGCTCAAACTCACAAACAGCCTGCCAAATGTCTTCAGCACCATAAACCGGATTACTAGCCCACTTCATAGCCTGTCTAGCTAACACCTCCTTCTCATCTTCCCCTACTCCAGAGCGCACCAACGGACTCATCCGTTCCCGGAATTTCGTCCAATCTCTAACCTCAAACCCGCGTACGGGCGTCTTAGCATTCCAAGGCGTCAGAGGATGAAAAACCTTAGAAGGAGAAGCGAAAGAAGTAACAGGTACAATAGTTGTTAACGCTTGTACCGGAGGAGAAGGAACAGATGATACAGGAGTTGAAATGGTAGATGTACTAGTGGTCACAGTCAGCAAAGATGGCGAAGACAAAGAAGGAGCAGTGGGTGTGATGGCCGAAGTAACAGCCGTAGATACAGAAACGGCCGCAGCAGATGAAGCAGGCTGATGTGACTGTAGAGGGACAGTGGGATATTTCCTCTACGGGGCATAAGGAGGTGGGGATCGAGTATCTAACAACTCCTCTACAAAAGTATCATTCTTTTCTTTGACCAAATAAGACTTATCAATATGCAACCGAAATCTTCTATCTTCACATTCAACTCCTGACTCCTGTTTTTCCCTATCATATGCCACAGCTTTCTGTGTCAATGTTTGCATTTTCCCTTTCTGTGCGTCCTTCTCCATCTTTAATCGTCTCTGTCTGACATCCTTCTGCCAAGTCCGAAGGGAGTCAAACATCGACTGTCTACTCCGTCTCTTAAATAACTGTTCCTGTAAAAACCCAATTTTTTGTTCATCAAAGGTGCCTGTCAAAGGCCACTGTAACTCGGCATTGTCCCTCGTATATTTCTGCCATAGTGTACTAAACATAATAGGGCCAAGACCATGTTTCACATACATATCAAAAATAGGGCTGTCTTCAGGAGGCGCAGGTTGAGCCCCTTCCAATCGAGCATCTGCAGAACAACAACGACAACACAAATTCCAAAACTTACTGAAACCAGGCATTTTTTTTAAAGAAAAACAAAATTGTTAATTTTTACCTGGCAAAATATTTGCAAATACTTTTGATCAAGACAGTCCTTAGACCGTACCGAACTCAAAATCAAACGGTACCATATGCACAAAGAACCAAAACAAACTCACCTGATATCAGTGCTACAACGAACCGGTTCTCCACTGCGACTCTTCAGGCCAAACGGTCACATCCAAGGGTTTCCCCGTTCAGGACTCCAGTCGGGATGACCACTGGGCGAGGCACCGTCTGGCAGGACAGAAGGGGCAGCTGCGAGCAATAGAAACTCTTTGTGCAGGGATCCCTGAGCCATCAGTCCGACCCAACGATGTCCTCGGCCCCCCCGTCTGCGGAAAGGGGATGGATCAATCACCCGAAGGAGTCCCTCTTCAGGCGCCAACTGAAGGAAGTGACCCGTTAGGGGCCACCCGGGTCACTAATGACCACCTCTCAGCCTTCCGTACTAAATGAAGAGTCGGTCAGACAGGAGAGAATACAAACCAATAACTGTTTATTATATACACACTGAGCGAAGCCCCATCTGCCCAGTCGCTAGGAGTGCTGCAGAGGGGACTGAAATCAGCAAGCATAAAGATACATTATGTACATTTCTTAACCGGGCGAAAACACACCCACAGTGGAATTTTCCAAGCAGGTGTATTAAAACAGTGAAATACAGAAAAAACGGTTCAGCGCTCCTATCTTACACAAAGGTTCATGGTCCAAGGTCATTCCATGTGGAGCCCGCCACCAGACAAGGGGGAGAGGGCCTCTATCTGATGAGAAAGCTATGTGCTGACATGAACAGTGTGCTCATTACTGAAACAAAACCCAAGTGAAGAAACAAAACTCAAAGAGCAGCGTTTCTCAGAATTAAACTAGTTCAGTTTCGAACAGCCCAAAATGGCACCCAAATAGAAAATGGCGCAGCTAATGCTAATTTACATGGAGCATGCATGAGCATAAACAATTTCTATTCGAACAATGTACACACATGCAGTGCGTTCCAATGGTTGACTCCATCCATTGATCAAGCCAACTCCTTTGTGGCCTCATTGACCTCTGTGCCACAGCATATGCAGGCCTCGGTCACTTCAGGACGGTAGTCCCTCCCTTTTGTAGTGCAGATCAAAGCTACTCCACCCAATAGATAACAGCATTAGTCTAATCTCCTGAGGAGAGCCTGTCTGCTGTGTTTCCTTTACACAAGAAAGAGCACATCCATTTTTGAAGCTACTCTCTCATCCTGGCATAGATCATTGTGTTGAGTTGTATGAACGTGGCCCAAAGGACTGGCGCAAGTAACAAGCCTACACCTTTTACTTTACTTGTGGACCACGAGGTCAGGACCGCGGCTCTATTTATTTACTTCCCCGCATGTAATGGCTCATACCATTTTAGCCATACGTGACGGGGTGCTATACCCATGTCCCCTCCCTCAAATTACAAAATGGGATGTCCCATCCCAACATAACACATTGGTTGCCTCCGTCCAAAGTTAGTGCTGGTACTAGTTTCTGATTGAGAGAGTGGCACCCTCTTACAATTTTCTCAGTTTTCAGTGCGCTGCACAAGCTAAGGAGTGGGCGATAGTGTAACATCCTTCCAGCACACCTCTCGTTTTTTTTTTTTATCCCTCTTCCTCCATTTGCTTAGTGCCATTTGTCCCCTCCCATTCCTTGTTTTGTTGAGTCATTGTTTCTTCGGGGGGAGGGGCCTTGCTGCTCTACTTTTGCTGCATCTGAGGCTCCCCAGCTTTGGTGCTCTTAGACACTTTTGATTGCCCCTATGTTATCTCAAGGCCTAGGTCATCAGTCTGTGTCTTTAGCTTCACACCCTCAAACCTTTCATTTGGGTCAAGCTAGTGTTTTCGCTTCGCCCTCCTCCCTTCTATTTCAACACATGATGCGCCTTCCTGTTGGCCACCTGGTACACAGAGCAGTAAAGAAGTTAAAAAGAAAAAACACATGATAAAAAGCTATCCATGTGTGCATGTGCAGTGCCATAAGTTTAGGTCAACGTTGGCAAGTGGACCCACATTGGAAATACATCATAGAAACATATCGGCAACTCATCGTTTCCCATCTGCCTATAGATGTAAATAAAACAAAAGGCAGGAAACAGTGGATCAAAGAAGCCCCTCCCACAATGATGCTCTGCCTGTTAGTTTTGTGGGTGGACTATGAAAGATCAGAAGGCACTGTGGTCTAAAATGGCTGCAGCATCACATTATTCCCCATTAGAGATGGGCGAACCACTGAAAGCTCAGGCCAGGCTCGATGCTGAAGCCTGGTTCTGGCTCTAGCTCAGCTTAAGATCCTGTTGGAACCCCGAGCCCAAAATGAGTCGAGCTTTCATGTTGCTTCTGCCTGCCACTCTCACTCTACCCAGAATGTGGGGTTTAGGTCAGAACTGCCTACTGTCGAACTGGAGAACCAGTTTCGAGTTTGGGCGTCCGCTCACCGTCCTGTGATGCTAGGCAAATCTCTTAGTCTCCCAGTGCCTATAAACAATGAATGTGATCTTAAATTGAGTTTGAGCTAAGAAAAACTGCAAAAATATGCACAGAGGTAAAAACAAAACATTGGCATAAGGAAAGACAGATACCCATTTAGTGGCTAATTTGTACAAAGTGAAACCAGAAGCCTGGATAAATCACCACTTCCCGCTTAAATTGTGTGATTTTAGACAAGTATTTTATTTAATCAAAACTCCTTTTGCTTCATATTAGGGTATGAAAGCACTTTCAAATATATGAGTTCAGAATACCAGTTGAACAAAAACCTAGTGTATTTTGTTTAATAGACAATAATGTTGCTTTATAATAATCTGGGCCAGTACGGGATTTTGGAAACAGCTGGAACACCGCGGTCTGACCCACATGTGTTCCAACTACGCAAGCTTGACCACGCTTGCCTTAACCACGCATATGCATGGTTAAGGCAGTGCGCGATCTAGCTGCTAGAAGATGGAAGCAGGAAGACGCAGCGGTGAGCTAAGTGGGGCTGGGGGGGTAGTTTTTAGGGCTGGGAGGGGGTGGGGTAGTTTTTAGGGCTGAGAGGGGATCGCTGTAGTTTTTAGGGCAGTGGAAGGGGTTGGCATACTTTAAGGGACAGTACAGGGGCAGGGTAGTGTAACTTAAAGGACAGGGTTTTAGGCCTTAGGGCAGTGGGAGCAGAATGGGTAGTTGGGTTATTTTTTAGGGCGGGTTGGGGGTCGGGTAGGTTTTAGGGCAGTGGAAGGGTTTGGGGTAGTTTAAGCGACAGCGCGGGGGTCGGGGTAGTGTACGTAAAGGGGCAGGGTTTTAGGCCTTAGGGCAGTGGAAGGGGACTGGGTAGATGGGGTAGTTTTTAGGGTTGGGGGTCGGGATAGGTTTTAGGGCAGTGGAAGGGGTTGGGGTAGTTTAAGAGACAGCACGGGGGTAGGGGGGTGGGGTAGTGTATGTAAAGGGGCAGGGTTTTAGGACTTAGGGTAGCGGGAGGAGAATGGATAGATGGGGTAGTTTTTAGGGCTGGGGGTCGGGTAGGTTTTAGGGCAGTGGAAGGGGTTGGGTAGTTTAAGGGACAGCGTGGGAGGTGGGGGGTTGGGGTAGGGTGCGTAAAGGGGCAGGGTTTTAGGACTTAGGGCAGTGGGAGGGAAATGGGTAGATGGGGTAGGTTTTAGGGCTGGGGCGTCGGGGTAGGTTTTAGGGCAGTGGAAGGGGTTGTGGTAGTTTAAGGGACAGTGCAGGGGTAGGAGAGGTGGGGTATTGTATGTAAAGGGGCAGGGTTTTAGGCCTTAGGGCAGTGGGAGGGGAATGGGTAGATGGGGTAGGTTTTGGGGCTGGGGGATCAAGGTAGGTTTTAGGGCAGTGGAAGGGGTTGGGGTAGTTTAAGGGACAGCGCAGGGGCGGGGGATGGCGTACTGTATGTAAAGGGGAAGGGTTTTAGGCCTTAGGGCAGTGGGAGGGGAATGGGTAGATGGGGTCGTTTTTAAGGTTGGGTGTTGGGCAGGTTTTAGGGCAGTGGAAGGGGTTGGGGTAGTTTAAAGGACATTGTGGGGGGGTCGGGTAGTGTACATAAAGGGGCAGGGTTCTAGGCCTTAGGGCAGTGAGAGGGGAATGGGTAGATGGGATAGATTTTAGGGCTGGGGGGGTCGGGTAAGTTTTAGGGCAGTGGAAGGGGTTGGGGTAGTTTAAGGGACAGCGCGGGGGTGGGGGTGGGGGCAGGTTAGTGGCGACCTTAGCCACACATACCCCTTTACCATTCATGCCTACACCATAAAATTTTGTGGTAAAGGCATGCGTGGTAAAGGAATGCGTGGTTAAAATGCATTCGTGGTTTGGGCTGCGTGGTAGAGACACGCATGGTTTAATCATGCGTGCTTCTATCATACAGCCACAGGATTTACATGACAACTGTCTTGCCTTCTTAGTTCACTAATTATTCATGCACTCTTAATAAGTACTTCTAAGTGCAGTGCATGTAATGTGATGTATTAATGTCAAAGCTTCCATATGTTAAAGAAATACACTTTTTTGAATTGTGAAGAGACTTTATCATATTTTACGTGATGTTTGTTATATGAGTTACATAGGAAACATTTTCAGGGCTCGGCTCGTGCACAGGGCTCTAAAAGGTAAGCCAGACTCTTGGCTCGGCTCTCCCTGTTAATTTGTTGGCTCGCCCACCTCCGCTCCCCATTAGACTAAAAGCCTAATTTTCTCTATGTGATCAGTAACGACGGTGCCGTAATATAAGGGGCCAAACTGCTGACCAGAATCAGACCCTTAGACTCGTGTGATCTTCTTCTTTTAGACCGTAAACATCTGAAAGCAACATTTTATTTATTTTCTCTTGTTCTTAACAAAATTGTTCTACTGATTCAGTTTGTTTTTTTCCCTCTTACCAATCAATCTTTAAAAAAAAATCCCTGGTGACGATTTTCTGTCTGCAGAGTACGCTGTGCTGCTACAGCGCTAATGGCCCTGTCAATATTTGTCCGCTGCTGTCCAAAGTCCAGACTGCAGCTGGGCACCGATGTCTCACTCCCAAGGTCCTTAGCAGTGTTGTTCTTCTTTATGCATAACATGAAACCTGTCTTTAAAAGGACAAAAGCAAACCTTCGTGCAGGGGTGCCGACCTTTTTAAAGGTCAGATGATTCAGCAGAGACAGGAATCAATGCTCTCTCAGCCATTGATGGCCACATGGAATATCTATTGAAGCACCGAATCAGAGTATACTGCTGGCTGTCATCCTCTTTATTTTGTAAATGCTTGTTTGGCTTTGTCATGTTTTTGTAAAACTCTATTGTTGGAGGAGCTGCTGGGACATCACCTATATAAAAAAATAACATTGGCTAAAAGCAAAAATATTTATTGGTCTTAAAAGCATATATTGCCATTCCTGGTACAAAGGGATCTACTTTGCGCATGAATGTGCTCCTTGTGAAAAAGCAGAATGCCGTCGCTCATGTCAAGCTAGCCAAACTCTGACGTAGTCTGACTCATTGTCCCATTCTGTAGTGAATGTAAAAAATTTGAATAATGCAACACACCAGTAGATGAAAAGTCTTGGCTGAAAGTCCCCATAGCTATGTATATATAATTTTATTAAAATCAAAAGGACTTGGCTAATGACAGACTAAAAAATGAGATGTAAGGGGGGGCGTGGCTTGGTGGACTAACATGGAGGACGCGCCTTAGCCGAGCTCCCTGTAGCCCAACATTAATCCTTCCTTTATCCTGATTATTCCCTTGAACCCACTACGATCTACGCTGGAGGAGACTCTGCGGCGCCTTACCGACACTCGCTGCTGGTCCTGGAGTGGCGATTGAGGTCTGTGGCAGGCGCCGCGGGACTCGGTGGTGTGCGGCCTACGTGGCGAAGCTGGTGACTCCACGTATTACGTGACCGGCGAGTGGAGGATTGGGCGCTGATCCTGGGTGGCAGCCGGCATTGCAGCCAGAGCCGCGCTCCTACAGGTGAGGCGGCCTGAGGCGACGACGTGGGGCCCCCGCATGTGTGACCTGATTCTCCACTGCCTTGGGAGATTCGGCGGCTGGTTCGAGCAATGGCGGGCCTGCTGACCGCGGACCCCGGTGCCCTCTGGGTCCTGGACTGCGCAGCCGTCTGTGCGAACCCGGGCCCCCCCTTTCCCGCGAGACAGAGACAGCTTACGATTGTGGACCTGCTGTTTTGATCTGCTATGGCTGCGAACTGCACTCATTTGGGATGACACAATCACTTGGGCTACTATGTACAAGATCTCCTCTGCTATAAGACACTAAGATGTGCAGGGGACTGTTTCAGGGGATTCATTGGCTGCATGTTGCTACCACCCCCCGTTTGGGGTCGGATGCACTGCATGGTTGTGAAAGATACTTCTATGTTCATGAGGTATTTGGGTGGGGGGAGGTGGGGTGGGAGGTTTTGTTGGGAGTTTTTGTTGGAACTATTCTAGGTTAGTGCCATTTCAATCCACTGGTACACGGTCTTGGACAGGTCGACCACATCTACGGCCCACATCTCTCTGTGCGAGTCCCATGTCAGGTGAGTCACATAATCGGGGGCTGCCCGAGGGCCGGGAACTCAAAATTGTCAGTTGGAATATTCGTGGTCTCTTAGACAAAATTAAGAGGGGGGCGGTGCTGCGACAAGCAAAGCGATACAGAGCAGATGTCCTGCTACTGCAAAAAACCCACCTATTGGGCACCAAGACACCCTGCTTAGCACGCTTTGGATTTGTACAGACATTTCATTCTGGGTTTACCAGGGCCTCCCGAGGTGTAGTGATCCTCGTACGTCGCAGCGTTCCCTTTGTCCACAGTAGGTCATGGTCTGACCCCCAAGGGCGCTATGCTGTGGTCTCCTGCTCGCTATATGGTGAACCTCTGGTCCTTGGCAGCGTGTACGCTCCCCCCCCATTGGCATGGAACTTGATAGAGAGATTGACAGCACTATGGATCGCGATCCCGTCGGGATTCACGGTAGTAGGAGGCAATTGGGATGATGTGCTGTGTCCGGCACTAGATAGATGGCGTAGCGGAGGGAGGCCACCGTCGACTCGGGAATCTAAATTGTTGCCCTTGATTCAGGGCATGGGCTGGATAGCTTCCTGGCGGGCTATACAACTGAGTGCACATGAATACACATATTTTTCCAGCGAGCATGAGTAATTTTCTTTCATTGATTACCTGTTTATATCAGAAATCTATTCCCATAGATTAAAATCCGCCGAGATATTGCCACGTGATCTTTCGGATCACTCACCTGTATCTATACAGCTGACCTTGGGCCCAAGGTGGTCTATGTTCCGCTGGCGCCTCTCAGCCTGACTACTCCAGGATAAGCAGTATCGGCTGAATTTAACCCTATCGAGGCCAAAGTCTTTATTGGGGATCTGGGGGATCACAAAATAACTAAGATCTGCCATACACTCATAAACAACACTCCCACCACACTGCATAAAACACGGGAGGCCTGGCAGCTAGACCTGGGGGCCCCTTGACGAAGACGATTGAGTGAAGGCGCTTGAATCTCCACGTGGCGCAGCGATAGCTGCATGCCTGCGGCTGATCCAATTCAAGTACCTGCATCGGGTGTACTTCACCAGATATAAGCTCTGGCGGGCGGGGCTGATTGCATCCCCTGAATGCTTGCGATGTGGGGCGACTGAGGGAAACTTCTTCCACACAATATGACAGTGTACGTCCTTGTTGCGGTTTTGGAGTGGGGTTGCTGCGTGCCTTTCGGAGGTCCTGGGCTAGGATATTCAACCCATGCCTCCATTATTCACGCTTCATATTACTGAGGGAATAGGTGGCAATAGATATAAGCGCCACTTACTGTTTCTAGGCCTCAATCTGGCTAAGCGCGATGTGGCTAGGATGTGGAAGAGTGAGTCTCCGCCGTTGGTTGCATCCTGGAAGAAGGGACTTGACTTCTGTATGGGTCTAGAGATCCCGGTCTTTACAGCGAGAGGGTGCCCCCAGAAACATTATAAGATATGGAAGCGGTGGGCGGACTACAGGGGACTAGACTTAGATCCTCCTCCCTCTGCCTCTGATGTCGAAGACTTGCTGGTTTAATGGTATTTGGCTACGCTATGGATGTAGACCTAATCTATATGTGTACTAAATTGCATCGATATACACGTCTTAGTTCGTTGGATGCCTCCAACGATTTTATGGCACTATTGTTTGTTGCTCCAATTTTGTTGTTCTCCTTTTTCTTGTGTTTTTTATATCAACACAGATATATTATTATGGAAAATGTTGAAATCAATGCTGCTTGTCATTATCCTTTACTGGCGTTTCATACGACGTTGGATCGGCTTTCAACAATAAAATTGAGTTGTGAAAAAAATAAATGAGATGTAATATTTTGATCTGCAATAAAACAGTGGGAAACATGGGAAATGTTTCAAATAGCCTTCACTGGTTTCTTGGGACCATAGAGCCTGAACCCATGGGTCTTCAGGAAGTATACCAGCCTATTCATATCTGATAATTATTTGTGAGATAGATTCTCCCTGCACACACTACCATGAATGCTTAGGGTCTGAGTCACAGTTTGGTGAATAGCCTGTCAAACTTCTTGCATAATGGAGGACACACATTTACCACACCTGTAATGGAATGTCTACATGATTTTAGGTTTGCAACCAGGTGCTGTACCAGGTGTCCTGGTCATTAACATGGAAAGTGCGCCCTATTACAGATAATTTGCTGTTCCCAGGGCACCCAGTCCTCGTCCTTGGACCCACTCCCTCAGCATGAGGCAGCACCTGGTGGCCCACTGCCCTCGGCAACCCCCCACGCTCCCATGGACCACGCCCGGAACCTCAGCATCATACTCGACTCCTCCCTCACCATGACCCGACAGATCAATGCCGTCTCCTCCACGTCCTTCAACATCCTCTGCGTCCTTCGCAAGACCTTCAAGTGGATACCCCCCGAATCCAGAAAGACCATCACCCACGCACTCATTACATGCAGACTGGACTACGGAAATGCCCTCTATGCCAGAATCAACAAATCCCTGCTCCATAAACTCCAGACCATCCAGAACACCGCTGCCATCCCACAACATGAACACATCACTCAGCACCTACAAGACCTCCACTGGCTCCCAGTCGAGAAGAGAGTAACCTTCAAGCTACTCACTCAAGCCTACAAATCTCTCCACAACACCAGACCACAATACCTCAATGAAAGAGTCTCCTTCCACGTACCCAACTGAGACCTCCGCGCCGCCAACCTCGCCCTCGCCGAAACCCTGTGCATCTGCAGGATGGGGGGAAGAGCCTACTTCCACGTCGCGGCAAAGACCTGGAACGAGCTCCCGCTCAACAACAGACGTTCCCCCACTCTGCACACCTTCAGGAAGAGCCTCAAGACCTGGCTCTTCAGATGATTCGGAGCTGCACGTTCCCCCCCCCAGCGCCTTGAGACTCTCACAGATGAGTAGCGCGCTTCACAAATCCCTGATTGATTTATTGATTGACCCAAGATGTCCAAGGTGCAGCACATTAGTGAAAGGCGGACTGGCTGTTTGAAGCAGCTGCTCCTTGTTTGAGACTAGCAAGAAAGCAGGCCTGCTTTAAAAAAAGGGGGACAGAGATCACCCTGCAGACAGTTGCATGAGTGACTACACCTGCCTGCAGGGGGCTGTTTAGGGGTCCAAGGAACACCATTTCTTACCTTTCAGAGGTCACCATTGAGAGAGCACAGTGAAAATGCAGCACCTTTTTGAGGTGCACAGCCAGTGTGCCTCCTGACGGCCTTTTTGCTTCTGCGCCTGCGTCCATAATTAGGTGTGGACAGAAGGGCAAAGAGTTTCTTGCATTTGCATGGGGCCATGCCACCATGCAAATGAGGGAAAAAAAACCCTTAGGATCATGCCAGTACTATATGTGAACAGGCATGATCTGTCTTACAGAGAGGCACACACAAGCGTTTGAGGCCCCTTTGTAGTACCAAAGTGCCCCGGAGTCATAAAAAGTGTGTGAACACACTCCTCGCTCCCCTGGGGCACTTTATGTAATATGGCCACAGACAGGCAACAGTTTTGTAATCCGTGGCATCTCCTTTCTACAAAGTAACATGATGTCAGTGCTGCAGCTGCATATATTTGATGAGGTTCTAGTAGTATCATTACAATGTCAGATGATCTGACACAGGCAATTTTCCTGCAAAACATAAAGGGAAAATAGGTTACCAGCCCTGTATTGATACTTTTCAAGTAGGTGGGCCCATAGTATGCCATCATTAAAAAAGAGGCTCTTGACAATGCATTGGCTGGACTTATACATAAGATCTAGGCTACCATCTCTCTTGGACTGTCCAAACTTGATTACGACAATAGCCTCTACCACGGGTCACCTTTAACAACTATGAAAGACTACAACGGATTTAGAACTCGTCTGCCAAACTACTCTTACATATAAATCCGCAAGCCCCAATCTCCCCTGCATTGAGAGCCCTACATTGGCTAACGGTTGCCAGAAGATCCACATTCAAGCTGCCTTGTATCACCCACAAAGCGATACATGGAACATGACCCCTCTTCATCAGGAAAAAAAATCACAAAATACATTCAACAAAGGAACCTCCACTCTAAAGTGGCACCTCGCCTCACAATCCCACCGTACAAGAAAAAAAACATGGGTAGCACATCCTTCTCTGTTCAAGCAGCCAAACTATGGAACTCTTTACCTCCAGACATAGGATCCAGTGATAACTATCTTATCTTCAGAAGACTACTCCAGAATTGGCTCTTCCCCACATAACCACCGTACTCAAACATAAATATACTGCATATCTCTCTGTATATACGCATTTATTTGCAATATAGATGTGTACCTACATATGTGTATTGCTTTGTAAAAATGTGTAT
Source organism: Calotriton arnoldi (assembly GCA_963921515.1). NCBI lineage: Eukaryota > Metazoa > Chordata > Amphibia > Caudata > Salamandridae > Calotriton > Calotriton arnoldi. The sequence goes on along the minus strand of CAWUFW010006559.1, from coordinate 776,382 downwards.
GATACTTATGTTTTAAAGATATAGATATTCGCTAGTTTTGCTTAACAAATGTACATATCACTTATAGTCACATTATTCTATGTTTAGCATGTATATAAGTGATTGCATAAATAAGTAAATATTTTATCATAACTATTTATCTACAATTGCTTCACTATTGAATTACAAAAAAAAAAATATTTAAAGTACAGCAACACTTGAAAGTCTGACTTTATTAAATGCAACTTTAATCTACATATATTACCTTCCTTATACATATAAACCTTCCATGTACTTATGATATAACTACCATGTACTTATGTATCTTTATATTTATTACTTTGTTGCTAATTCAGCATATCCAATGCACTATCCTATATCTCTCCCTATATCTCCTGCAATATACCCTCTACATCCACTTTGACTCATCTCAAACCTCATTCCACTACTTTCTCGAATGCACTATTCTATTTCTCACACTATACCTCTCTCAATATATCCTCTACCTCCACTCTCCAATTCATCCCAAACCCCATACCACTGCTATGATCTCCCAAAATAACCCTTTCTATGACTCTTCCCTCCTCTACCCCTCCTTGCATGATCTCATACCTCTTTTAGTATTCAGATCTCCCAATCAAGCCTTTCTAAACCCTTCCCTCTGACTTTTTCCCCCTCCACCTCCCCTTACTCATCCCAAACCCCCTCCTACTGCTATGAACTCAAAAAAGAAACAAATTCTAGGCCCTTCCTTTTTTTATCCTTCCACTATTCCTTTTACAATCCAAACAACAGACTAACATGTCCACCGCTCAAATCAAATTAATTTCATATTTCACCAGACTAATTCACCACTACTCCTTTTCAGGCTCCCGAGTAGCGTGCTACCTGCTGAAAAGCACTTCAATACCTCATCAGGGGTAGCAAGCGCTATAGAAATGCAAACCTTTTCCTCTTCTATCTCTCCACTATCCTTCTCAATCCAAAGAACAGACTAACATATCCATAACTTAAATTAATTTCATATTTCACTATATTAATTCACCACTAATCCTTTTTTGGTTCTGGAGTAGCATGCTACTCGCCGAAAAAGCACTTCCATGCCTCGTCAGGGGTAGTAAGCGCTGTATAAATGTAATTACAATACAATACAATAAGTGGAAGCAATGCTCACAGTCAGGACTGATCGAAAACCTCTGAAGGAATGAGGACTAGACTAATTAAAATTCAACATATATGTTTATGTGGGTTTACCCTTTGAAGATACCACCTTCCATTTTAAGCTTGTGCCTCGGGCAATAATTTTGGAGATGATTGTCTCTCTAGTCTATCTGTGAGTGAAAGGGTTACATTCAAGACTAATGGGAGGATGCATGCTTGTCTGACCTTGACATAGTGCTGTGGTAGGAGTGGAAAGTTACATTACAGGAAGACGGCAAAAGTGCCTGACTAGAACAAGGTAGATTGTGCATTTTAGATGGTTAAGCTGGACCACTGCTTTGAAGAGAGTTTGTTGACAAGGGGTTGTCTGGTTAGTTCCCCACAAAAGTGCGATGTCAAAGCTTACATTTTTAATCCATGAAGCCAAGTTGTAATTTCCAAGACTGAGAGAATAATTGCTGTGATCATTACTGCTCCAAACTGGACAAAGAGGAGTAGAGAAGAGTAAGGAAGTGTTTATTATTTTTTATGTATTGAGAAGGATCAGGGAGAAGGTAAGCTGACATATTTCTTGCTTGTTTTATATCGATCCTGTGCCCCAAATCCTGATTTTACACATGGATCAGCATTCATCTTGACCAGACTGTGCTTAGCCGCAGATATTATTGCGAGGGTTTGATTTGTTTAATGGATGACTACTTTCTAGGGAGGTCTTAGAAGACTTTGAAAGCATGGGTTAAGTGCATCATCTGGCTGCCACGTGGGCTGGATAAGAGAATAGAAAAAGGGGGAATTGATGAATATGTCTGCCGCATGGCTAATCTACTTTGAATTAATGAGAGTGAAGAAGCATACTAGTTATATTGTCCACCTTTTGCAGAAGCTCAAAGCATTGACTTAGAAGATGAAAGGCTGCATGGGTGTTGAGCAAAAACATAAGGATATGAAACTTGGTTTGAGATTCAAGAGTTCTATGAGATAAATGGGAGGCACAAGAAGGTTATTAGATAAAAACACAACTAATAAGAATGATAGAAAAGGGTATCCAAAATTTTCCAAATAGGTCAACATTCAACTTGAGTGGAGTTGGAGCAGACTTGGGTGAAGATCACTGATTAATAAGAGCAAGTGAGAAAAAGGGAGTTCTGTGCATAGGGAACACAGCCTCCCTCTTTACTTGTTGATAAGTGTTGATGCATCAGATGATCAGCTACAATATAGTGGAAAGCTGTATTCACACAACAAAGGGCTTATTGCTTCCTGAGGAGATTGCAAGATGGTGGCAAGGCCTGTGCTCCAACACAGATCATGTTGGTGAAGACCTTTATGTGCCTAAATACCATGAAATCATTGAGATTTTGTGGGTTGGTACCACCACCCAAAACAGGCAGCAAACAGAAGAGAGGGGTGACCAAGGGAGCCCAACAGTGTTAAGAAACAGGCAGGATTGAAAAGCAGAAGTGGAAATATGGAAGATAATTTTGTGGCTCCTTGCGCAATGGTTTGTTTTCTGGTTTACAGTAGGGGTATAGGTAATTGTTTTGATCCAAGTTTAAGTTTGCATAAACCCTAATTATTGGGTAGGTGTATAACACATAGTTTCTGTTTCTGTCAGGATTAGACAGAGTCAAGCAGAAAACGTGTTGCGAGAACAGTGAAAGTGAATGATTACCACATTTGCCTGCACTGCACTACCAATGTTCACGGAGAGACTTCAGAAACTGTAAGAACAATATATTGAGCTTTTATCTTGTGTGTCTTTCAGATGTTAGGGGATAGCTCATACACCATTTTCACGCTGACAATTGCCAATGAACAATGTGCATAAAACCTGCACTTTCCACAAGAATTATGTGTATTAGACAGAAAATAAATACACATTTTCCCAACCTTGTTTAAAGGGCTCGTAGTGTACTGGCACTGGGGAGGGGCTAAAGGCCACTGGACATTGCAAAGGTGCAGATATGATAGCAGAGGGGGGAGGAAATGAAAGTGATAAAAATAATGTAATAAAGAAAGGACAGACAGGACTGCGTCGGGGGAAAGAAAGGGCAAGGCTTAGCCACTCCTCTCTTGACCACAAATGAGGTGATCAAGAGAGAAGAATGGGGAAAACAGTCAGAGGGTTGGGTATCATTATATCATATACAATATATTGCATGACAAAAATATCCCATCACCTACATGGACTACCATTACATTGGCAAGGTAAGTGCAAGTGGAGTTAAGTGTAGTGGAATTTACTTTGGCCGTGTAGTGGATGTGATATTTTTGAGGGTCAGTATCACTAACCTTTATAAAGTGACATACAACCAAGTCAGAACATCTTATCTCACCCCACATATTACTACCCAGAAAAAAAAGTCATGGGGCGCATTCTCTGTAGAAGTGTTAATCAGCAGTGATAGTCAGAGCAGTGCTCATAAAAAGAGTCCCAAAAGGGCTTAGAGATGCTTGCTAGTCAGTGAAAGAAGGAAAAGAGAGGGCTGTGGTTCTACCACTCTTTGAAAGTCTAATATTAAGCCTATCACATTCAATAGTATGGTTTAGCCAAGAGAATTACATGGAGAGGTGAAATAGTGAAAGTGAGTGTGGTGTAGTGTACATATTGGTAATATGTGCATTCTGTTAAATCTACAAGAAACAGTGGTGATACGGTGTAGAATGTAGATGAGAATGTAGAATGTAGAATGTTAAGGAGATCAGGTGTGATTTATCAGTTGTTCTGACAGTTGCTCCGGGTCTCCATAGGGTGAGGTGCCTTCAATAAAGACTCTTGTACTTGACATTGATAAGCTGTTGGAGTTACGTTATTTGGATGTATATACCACATCACACTGGCGACGATCATTGTGATTAATTTAAAGAAATGCGTGGGAGTGAAGGCACCTCAACTCAATAATTTTGGCAATGCAAAGTGACTTTAAAATGGGTCACTCACTTAAAGACAGAGTGACTGGAGCAGAAGCATGGCGGCGGTTAAAAAGACTTGTCTGAAGCTCCGCGGCAGGAACGGGCACTATACTGCAGTAAGGAATAGGTGTGCAGAGTGGTTTGGGGCAGTTGAAGACACCCGGCATAGGCTTTCTGAGAGAAACAGGTTGGCCGCATCCCTGGAAGTTCCATCAGTGAGTTACTGTGACGTATGGATGTTTCTGGCAAGGGAAATTGCTGGTAGAAACAGCCCTGCTTGTGACACGGTGTACTCTATTTCCCTTAGAAAGCGCGTTGTTTCACGTGCGACGTGCCGCCATTTTGGAGAGTTAGGAAGCAAGCTATTTTCAGTATTGGGCAGCCATTTTGTGTGTTTGGGAGTGTCTTCTGTCACGGTGATAGGTTCACCTATTAAAAGCAAATTTATGGTAATACCGCAAGCGTATCAGAATTAACCTACAAGCGCTAGTTGTATTCAGTGTATTTCCTGTCACGGTGACCGGCACCCCTTCCTGTATCTCAAGCTCGTTGGGCCAGGGCCACACTGTAGGGTGTATATTTTGCTTGTCATGGTGAGAGGCACACCTTCATTGATATTAAGAGCGTTGGACCAGGGCCACAGTGTGGTGTTTATTTTGCCTGACACGGTGACAGGCACACCTTTGATCTGTCATTGAGGAGGAGTTTGAAGAAGAACAGTACAGTAAAGTTTGCAACAAAAAAAGGTATTTACAATTTATAGTGAATCCTACATATGCTGAAAAGCACTTTCTGCTCACAGTTTGAGCACGGTATTGTTACATCAGAATTTGATGGACAAAGGAAGGTGACAGAATGGCAGGTGGGGAATTTAAGTAAGGTGACAGGCACATCATGCTATCAATTGTATGATCAAGAACCTGACAATTCTAGTTCAATCTGAGCCCGTATAAAGTGGTCTTGTTTGCTAAACACAGAGGGTTAATCAATTATAGTTTTTATCTATCCTCCTTTACAAAGGGAGCACATTGTACTTTGTACACATAATCTTATGTACTTATTTCTGTCTTTCAAGAATAGCAAAATGCAGAATGTGATTCCACCTTTTTTCTTGTGTAGCCCAGGGAAACCCACAGTGGAATGGAGCAAGTGGAAACAATGTTTGGGCATTATGCCAAGGTGTATGGAACGACTTAGTGCAGAAAGAAAATGTGCTCTGTTAATGAATTGCTTGGGGGGAGAAGGCCAGGAAGTTCTAGAAAATTTGCCAGAATTAAATGAGGTTGAACAGGAAGAACTTAATGAATATGAGGCATGTATTCTTAAGCCTTATCGACACTACTTACCTAGAGTCAGTACTATTATAAAAAGGTACCTTTTTGGATTGAGAGAACAGGGCAAAGCTGAGACGGTGGAGGAGTTTGTGACAGCTCTTAGAACAGTTGCATCCACCTGCAAGTTTGGGGGAAACTTAGAGGAGAGGATTAGGGATCCGTTGGTACTTAGGTGTAGATGTGACAAAATTAGGGAGAAGCTTTGGCTCAAAGATGAATCGCCTTTAGCAGAAGTAATTTTGGTTGCGAAAAGAGTTGAGCACATGATGAAATGCATATCAGAGTTAAAAGTGGAGAAAAACAAAGAATAGCATAATGACAAAGTAGAAGAAATTGTGTGCGAGGTGAAAAGTAAGTTGGACATGAAGGATTAAGATGATCGTATGATAGAAGATTGGTTGAAGTTTGGTGGTGAGTGTTTTCGGTGTCGAAGGAGTGAACACAGGGCCAATTCAAGAATTTACCCAGCATAAAATGTGTTGTGTCATAACTGTGGGAAAATAGGTCATTTTAGTAAGTGTTGCAGGGGAAAAACAAGCAAGGATCAGAGTAAAGACAGAAAGACCATCACTCACAAAGTAGTTTTCTAGATAGGAGGCTCACTAGAAAAGCATGCTAGTAGTGATGTTACTCATATTGGAGATTCAGGAGGATAAAATCCTAGTAGAGAAGTTAAGATTGATGGTGTTAAGGTTAATATGAAATTTGATTTGTGTTCTCATTTGACCATCATTTCCAACAAACCATATACACAGTTGTTTGAGGGGAAGAATACATTATGTGCCATGGACTTCAGGCCAGGTGGGTATGGGGGACAATCCATCGAGATGAATGGTTATTTTGAGGTGAATATTGAACTGGAGAATAGATTTGTCCGAGGCAAAATGTATGTCTCCAAGAAGGACGATGATTTAATCAGATGGCATCATCAATGTTTATTAGGTGCTACACTCAACTCAAATGTGGAACCTCAAATAAGAATTCAAGAGGTGGAAACAAGTCCAATAGATTTTGTCTCTGAATTTTCACATCTTTTTAGGGAAGGATTAGAATGTTTGAAGGGTTACAAACATCAGATAAGACTTAAAAGAGGGGCTGTACCAGTGGCAGCCAAAGTGAGATGTATTCCGATGGCAATCCAAGATAAAGTGGAACAAGAATTGGAAAAGTTGATTGAACACGAAATAATATCACCGGTTGAAGCAACAGAGTGGTAAGCACACATAGTCGTGGCAAAAAAAGGGAATGGAGATATTAGGCTATGTATTGACTTGAGAGCATTGAGCAGAGAAGTTGTAGTTGACAGGTTTCTACTCCCTAATATAGATGAAATCATATCAACCCTGGCCGAAGCAAAGTGCTTTACAACACTCGATCTTACCTCCGCATATCATTAGGTGGAGTTAGTAAAAACATCACAGGAACTGACTTCATTCATCACTCCCATGAGTGCTTTCATATTCAGACAGTTGCCATTTGGTTTGGTATTGACTGCATCTGTTTTTCAGAGGGTGATGTCTTCAGTGTTAAAAGGAGTTGAGGGAGTGAAATGTTACCAGGACGATTCAATGATTTATGGGGGTAATGAGTTGGAACACAATGGCAGGGTAAGACAGTCTTACAGAGACTATTGGAAGCTGTTTTGACGTTAAAACAAGAGAAGTGTACGTTTTTTGTAAAAGAGGTCAACTATCTGGGACACCTGATCACTGGAGAAGGTGTGGCACCGAAAAAGGAGTTGGTAGACACCATAGTAGATCTAAGGGAACCAACTTCGAAGGAAGAAAATGTTTTATTTCTAGGAATGGTAGAGGATTATGAAAAATTTATTGAAAAGGTAGCAGCTGAGTCAGTACATTTAAGAAGGCTTTTGGTAAGGAACAGAGAGTTTGTGTAGTCTACAGAGTGTCAACAAGAATTTACCGAATTAAAGGAAGAGTTAAGAAAAGCACCCAATCTACAAGAAATTATTCCAGGAAATGAAACTTACGGTGTCACTGATGCAAGTGCAAAAGGTCTTGTGGCAATTTTGAAACAAAAAAGAGAGGGTACAGAATGTTTGATCTCTTGTGCCTCGAGATGTTTGCGTGGAGCATGATTGAACTATTCTGTAATTGAGAAGGAAGCTTTGACTATTTTCTGGGCCCTTAACAAGTTTAGGAATTTTGTGTGGGGAACAGCATTCAAAGTGTGTATGGATCATAAACCACTCAAGGAATATTTTCGGAAGAAGGGTTTGGACTTTATTTTGACCAGAATCAGGCGATGGGTGGTTAGTCTGAAAGATTTAGATTTTGAAGTGGACCATGTTCCTGGAGTAAATATTGTTTCAGTTGACTGTTTGTTGTCCAGGCTACTAGATGCACAAAAGGATGAGGTTTCCTTGGATGACTTTGAGGAAGAAAGCATCAATGTGTATGAGATAACCTCTGGTGCCTTAACAGAGGATGTCTGGAAGGAAGAACTAAAAAAGGACGAGGAGTTAAGTAGAATTATGGAAATCATTCTGTCGAAGGAAACCAAGGGTTTGAGCAAGATATGGCTTACAATTAAAGATGAGTTGTTAATTGAAAATTATTTTCTTTTGAGGGGACAAGATTAGTACCTCCTTTGACTTTGCATAAGAAATTACTAACAGAAGCATACCAGGGTGACTTAGGCAGTGTGAAAACAAAAGAGAGAGTAAGAAAACATTTTTGGTGGCCAGGAATGGATTTGAGCATTGAACAAGAGGTGCGATATTGTGTAGAACGTAAAGTCAGCGACAAGATCTAAAAAGATCGTTAAATGCTCATGGTGTGTAGGAAATTACCAGAACACTCCTGGCAGGAGATTGCTATTTGACATTGTAGGACCATTGAGGGGGTAAATAATACGCTGTACTTGATTATTGTGATGGATCTTTATTCAAGATGGGTTGAAGTTACAAGATGTAAGTACCAAAGCCATCATCACATTTTTGAGAGAACTTTTTAAGAGAGTTTTCCAAATTCACTTCTCTCTGATAAGGGGCCACAATTTGTGCCACAATGCAGGAAGGAATTTTGTAATGATTGTAGGGTTGTGCACAAAAGATGTGCGATTTATCATCCAGAAACCAATGGAACCCTGGAGGCATTCAACAAAGTAATAAAGGAAAACATTCAATCATCAAAGGTAAATTCATTAAACTGGAAAGATGAATTACAAAAATACATTATGGCACATCGTATGATGCCACACTGTACAACAGGGGGAACCGCGTTTGAACAATTCAAGGGAAGAGCAATACTGTTTTGTGTCCAGGGTGGATGTTTTGGAATAAAGGTAAAAACAAATATTGGGATAGGTGAGTGGAGAGATTGAGAGGTAAAAGTTCAGGAAAAAGGGAAATTGCATTTTGACAAAAGGAAAAGTGTGGGGAAAAAATGCTGTAGATGTAGGAGATTGGGTCAGGATAAAAGCTCCAGTTGGCAACATGCCTGGTTCTAGGTTCACTAAACCAACACAAGTAAATAATGTTTTAACAATGCAATAAAAAACGAAGATGGTAGGGTCTGGAATAAAAGTCGCGCAGTGGTGTTGAAGGAAAAAAGAATGATGTAATAGAGGTGAAAAGTAACGACATTGTGAAGAGGCAAAATGAGAGTTCGAGTCAGAATGAAAGAGACCAGGTCAAAACAGATGTAAGTTTTAGAAGAGTACGCTCTTGCACATGTCAATATTCTGCTTATCTTCGAGATTATGTCAAATGATGGTCATCTTTCGATATGGAAAAATTATTCCTGAAATTCTTTTAACATTAACTTGATACATTTTTTTAGTTTGATTTTAATTTTTAACTTTGTTCATAATGTTTTTTGATTTTCAGCCATTAGTATTGCGATTTTTGCAAAAGTTCATGGGGCATATTATCAACAAATGGCGATATTTATCGCTAACTCCCCTTAGCGCCATTTCCCTTATCGCCGCAGTCCGCCGGAATCTATCGCCGCGTTAGCGGCGTATTAGCAACACGCCGCTAACAGCCGATAGCTACCTTTTCCCGCGGTAATGGACGGCGATAGATTTTGCGTGCCAGTGATAAAAAAACGCACGCTAACGTGAAAAAAGTTGCGAAGGGCCAATCAGCGACAGAATCCTATCGCTAATTAGCACCAGGCCTGCATTTAGCGCGTTCAGAGAGAAAATGCACCATAAAAGGCCCGCCCAGCGGAAAAAGAAAAAAAAATGGAAAATACCAGAGGAGCAATGGAAGAAGCTGGAACCAGTGCAGAGGCCACAAACATGCCCACAAATACCCAGGAGGACCAGCCAGAGACCCATGTGAAGACCAAAAGGAAGAGGAATCCCAAGTTCATCCTGCAGGAAAACCAGGTCCTGATTGCGGAGGTGACTGAACACCAACAAGAACTGTTTGTCACCTCCACAGTGACATTGGCAAGAAAAAAAGAAATATGGGAGGACATTGTGTCCAAGGTGAATGCCGTAGGAGAGAGGAGGAGGACAGTGAACGACTGCAAGAAGCGCTGGCATGATACCAAGCGCAAAACAAAGGAGAAACTAGCAGCCAACGTGAGAGCAGCCAGGCAGACTGGAGGTGGGAGTCCAGCGCCACAGGAGGAGCTGGATGAGTTGGAGGAGCAGGTGTCCCGAGTCATCAGTGAGGAGACGGTGGTTGGAGTTGCGGGCCAGGATAGTGCTGAATGTGAAGACACAACAACACCAGGGTGAGCATCAACCAGGGACGGGGGGAAGGGGGTGGATGGGCACAGTGGCACTCATGTACAATTTAATTAACTGAAGTGCATACCCACATGTACTGTGGATCATGTCTGGGATACCCCTGTCCATGGTGGCACAGGGACATATCACCCTTCACAAACAACACATTGCACGACACACATAGGCCGGCATACAGACCTTCAAATGAGCACAGGAAAGGAAGCACAAATTAGTCCTAGGTCAACGTCAGACCACTCCATAAGTGCCCCCTCAAATGACAAAGTGGAACAACAACCTGACATGTGGCAGGGTGGCTAAATGGCCCCCTTGCCACATCACCACACACATACCAATTGCCTGCACAAGGACACATCTCACTCCAACGCCAAAATGCATGTGCACTGTGAGTGTGACTGGTCATGTGCAGGATAAGGCATGCCACCACACCTGCAGCATCCTGCACATGTGTATGAGTGGTGAGCAGGAATGTGCATGTGCATATAGGTGGACTTTGCTGTGCATACACAACCTTGCACACTACTCAGACACATGTGCACAATGCTGCAGGTGTGCTGACATTGGTGGTGGCATGCCCCATCGTGCACATGACCAGTCACATGCACGGTGCATCCGCATATTGGCCTCAGAGTGAGACGTGTCCATGTGCAGGCAATTTGTATGTGTGTGGTGATGTGGCAAGGGGGAAAATCAGACATCACCTGCATCACCATGCAATGTGCCACCTTGCCTGTTCATGAGATGCAGTCTGCTGTACACCAAGTGGGGAAACATCTAGTGAGTCTGCATACCACACACACATGCAATGTCACAACAAATTGACCATGTAGGCTGCTGGATAAAGGTTGCACCTACAAAAATGCACACAAACAGCACACTCCACTCAAAGGGCGAGGGAATACAATTAGCAGGGTGACGTGCCACCAACCACACAGTACGTGAACAATGCAGAACAGGAATGTACCATACCAATATGTACTGCATGCCTTGTCTGTGTGACATACTCGCTGAACCACAATGTGTCTGTAACGCTATCTCACTGCCAAAGTATGACAACAAGCAAGGATAGCTAAATTGAAATGAATCATGTCGACCGGCCCAATGCCACCCTCGACCCCTATGTAAAAGTGCACTCCTACCCCCCAAGTGTACACATCCGCCACACAGAATACAGCATTCCACATCAGTCCTGATGTGAGTTGCCCATCACACCATCATGTGCAAGTCAAATCAACTGTTTGGTAAGTAAACTGTGTCAGTGAACAAATATGCAGTCAGATAGTCATCACCCACATGCAAAGCCAGGCATTGAATGACAGAACCAGGACAGCAGGTATCATCCTTGGCAGCAGCTGCGTGGCACATACACAAACACACATCACCCACACAATTGCATCTCCTGTGAGGGTGGCGTTGACCAGGCCGCAGCACCATTAATAGGCATCATGAAATGCACATACATCAGAAAACTGACCACACCACACGCGGGGTCAACCTTGAGGGTAATGGGTGTTGACACCATGGGGCATATTACCAAGCCCCTATCGCCACCACAACGTCACTTATCTTTTGGCGTTGTGGTGGCGATAGGCTCAGCGCACCATTATCAAGGCAGCGTAAAGTCACTCAATGTGGCTTAGAGACACGTTAAGTTGCTTCACGCTGCCTTGAGAAATGGGCCCCTTTCACATTAAACTTTGTGTGAAAGGGGGTGTGCAGTGGGTGTTGTGGTTGGTGTCCCGCAACAACACCCATTGAAGTCGACGCTGCCATCAGTTAGGCGAGAAGAGGTGGCAGTGCTGACCTGAACACCAGAGAAATCATGGGCATAAGGTTGCAAAACTAGGAGAAATGCATTAATCCCCTTGTCATTGCTCGTATCATGTATGCTGCCTTGTGCAGCCCACATGTGAAAAGCCAAATTCCATGGTATTTCCATGTACAGGAAGGTGTCCCTTCCTGTATATGAGCAAACTATACTTCTGAATGTCATTTCCTAACTTCCATGTGTGCTGCACGAAGCAGCACACATGAAAGCTACAAAATGCTGTCTTAGCTTTGTCCATGTGCAATAAGCAACTACTTCCGACACATGAACAAACCTCCCTGCTCGCAGACACCCTTGCACTATGGTGCAAGGGAGCCTGCGCTGGCACTAAGCAGTGTAATTTACTCCCATTGCAGGGGGAAACGCCAGGCTGCATTATATCCTTGATAACATGTATGAGCCTGGTGTTACCAAAGTGGATGCGAGAGCCATGAAGACAAGATGGCTACGCCTCTCCATGACACTTTCTCGGTAACATGCCCCTGTCTGTTCAGACCGCAACAACTATCGAAACTCACGCAGAACCGTACTCACAACGGGTCAGCCAAATGGAGGGCACTCAGCACTGCATGCAACAAAAAACATGAAGGACGACATGCACACCAGACTAATCACAATAGACAAAGCAAAATGGATGTCCATGTGTACCACATAGTGCAGCACATGTTGAAACAGCAAGTAAGCTCACATTGCTAATGTGCCTAAAGTGTGCCCTACTCACACATAACCATACTTGCACAAAACACATGCACATGTGCAGTACCCTGCAATGCTGCGTGTCCGTGAGCCACATTGACAAGGCAAGTGGCAGTGCATGAAGAATAGCATGCCTGCAGGCCCAACCTATTAACATGGTTCAGGCCACCTCACTGAGGTGGCTGAGTGTGGACAACATCCTTAAACAAGCAAGTCACACTCTGACACATCCTCGTGTACATACAACCCCTGACGTAAACAAGACATTTGAAGTCAAACAATGCACAACTCACACAACTCTGACCAAGACCCATATTCCACCCAGTGTGCCTCAGCACAGCATTGGAAATGCACAGAAGCCAAATGCTCATTACCTGAAAGGTATAATGTGCAGCTAAACTAAAGCTGCAGGTGCCACCAGCACACAATGCAGTGCACACACAGACAAATCTGAGCACATGAACATTGACTACTATGTGGGCCAAATAGCGTTACTCACACAAATGAACAGAGGACACAACTTGTGACGCTTGGGTGTAGATATTGTACAATACCATTTGTCCTAGCTGGAAACTGTGAGATGACACTGTACAACTACAACATCACATCCGCAATTTCCTCAAAATCATCACTATCCTGCAACAAATAGGCATCTCCTCAAAAACAGTATGAATGGACACTCTCCTGCTGTCTGCTTGTAAACACATCCAATGCATGATTGTACATGGCAAACACGGTTAAACTGTATCTACCCCATCATATTGCAGAGGGAGAGACATCACCTCCTGGACAGCAGACTGGCCCAACCTTCACTGATGATGAGGAGGAATACCCCACCATCGATCAGGAAGCACTGCAACATCTGCTAGACTCCTTCAGCACCCCACCTCCAGGAGCAGGGCAACCCAGCAGGATAGCGGCAAGCCCACCACCTGCACAAACCAACCAGCAGCAAGCACCTCCCACCACAGCTGCCACCCTGGACCTCGAGAACACACACCTGGCCTTCCAACGCCGTGTGCTGGAGGTCCAGCGGGAGATGGCGGAAGAGGTGTGGGTGGGGTTCGAGCGCCTGGCGGACAAACTTGAGGCCATACGTGGGTGTCTGAGTCCCATCCTGGACCACATGCAGAAGATCACGGACACCCACAGCCCGCTCAATGCCCTCGAACGGTCCATGGCTGACATTGCTAGAGTCATGATTCTGAGACAACAACAACTGTCTGCTCAGAGTGGCTCCAGCAATGTCAGCCAGGATTTGGCCAACATCTGTCGGATAATGGAGAGCATGGAGCGGATGCAGGCACAAGATATGGCTGCCAGGGCCGCACACCAGCGCGAGGTTGCTGGGATCTACCATGCCCTGCACCTGCTCATCACTTCATTGCTGCCACAAGGACTGGCGCAGATGAATGCTGCTGCTACCGCCTCCACATCCTCAGCTCCGCCACCTGATGTGTCAGTGCCTCACAGTGTTGCACCCACCATAACACCACCCACATGTGAGGCACATGACACATCAGAGGACGAAAAGGAGGGTGAAAGTGCATTTGTGCTAAGGAGGAGCAGTAGCATCCATCTGCGCCAATAGCCCAGTCTCCTCCTTGGTGCCGGGCTTAGTATCATGCCACAGAAAATCTTCTTGCACTGTCTTCCACTGTCCCCCAAAAATCACCTTGGACCTCCACATGGACTGCCATGTAACTTTTTCTCTTGCCAATGCCACTGCAATCAGCCTGTGGACTGAACTATGCCTCTTCCCTTGGACCTGTTACCACCAAATGACTCTGTCTGGCCCTCCAACGGGCATCCATGCAATGTGGGCATGTATGGCCAAGCACTGGTCCAGTCTTCATCCTCTGAATGTCAATAAAATTGTTCAACTCACACAGATGTGTGTGGTTCTTGACCACTCAAGTATAGAAGTATGTAAAAAGTGTAAGGACATTGATTCACCCAGAAGGTACACCAATGGAAATACGAGCAATGTACTAGTTTTAGCTGATACAGATAGGCAGTGAGATGGCAGTGTATGTGTGAACTAGCGTTGCCCACATTGCTCCAAAACAACCATCTAGCAATATACCAACCTAGCCCCACGTCCTCCCATGAAAAGGCATGTGTGCAAAAATGTCCTAGTCTGTTGCAGGCCACGAGTTGTGTCCTCCTTAACACTTGTAAACAAATATCTCTTGGCATATCTACTCACACACTACGTGGTGGACAAAGCCAGTTATGATGGTGCACATTGCATGTCACATCCCAAAATACTGGACAGCATATTCACATTGATGAAGACACGGCAGGGCACATGTCTACCATACACACACGGAACCACAATGTCAGCCTCAGTGAAGTAGATTGGCAAATAGGGGCTCACCCCAAAGTGCAAGCCCTCAGTCAGCCCCTCCCTGTTGACAAACGATGTGAGCTAAAATATGCCCCCTCCCATGCTGTGACCACTGCGAGCGTATCGGGCAATGTGTGTAGGGATGTGTGTGGCACTGCACTCAGCATATAGTCTGATGCACCAACAACATCTCAAGGGCGTCATCAACATGAGCCAATGGCAGAAGTAACAGCTGGGACAAGTCTCCATGACACTGTCAATACAGGGAGCAATGCAACATTTCCCCCTTGTGTGCAGCAGGACAGTGTGCCACCCCCAAACATTAGCTGTGACAAAATCAAAACTTGACTAGTCCAGTGAGTCACGGTAGGCATTTAGGAGATGTCAACTCT
The DNA here is from genome assembly GCA_963921515.1 of Calotriton arnoldi. Lineage (NCBI taxonomy): Eukaryota > Metazoa > Chordata > Amphibia > Caudata > Salamandridae > Calotriton > Calotriton arnoldi. Next base: position 761,007 of record CAWUFW010006559.1, on the reverse strand, counting down.
GTAAAGCAAAATGCACTACTCCCAAACTACATTTGTGAGTAACGTAAAATGTGAAGTCATCACTTACTCACAGATCACTTTTGTAAATCATGAACACTGCTGTTCCATGTCCTGTACACAATGCACACAGATTCCTAACAAATCATGCATGGTCTGGAAAGTGAGCGTACATGAACCGGAACATATCTTGCAAAGGAAGCGGACACACTGGCACTACGCAGCAAGTGTGGCTAGGTCTGTGCAATGTAGATGGGCTCTGCGGCAGGAGCATCAGACATGCAGGTGTGTGACGGAATCCGTGGAACCTGGCGCATACATCCATCTCCATGATGGATAACAGTAGCTAACTGTATTCACTTGCCATGCCATCTCACTAGGTCATGTTCAAAATGTGCAACAATGTGCTGTCCAAATCCGTGAGTCACACAGAAGATGTAGAACGTCACAGACGACTGTCCCTAGACCAGGGCGTCAATCCAAATTGACACCCTGTCATCAATGCAAAGCCAGTGTGCTCCCATCTAAGGGATCCTGACACAATACATCCTGCAAACTTACATGTCATGAGCAGACTTAGCGATTCCAATGGATAGTCCAGTGATGTGAAAAGTTGCCTACAATGGGAAGAGCCACACTCCACAACCTCGTCCCTGACATAAGAGCAAACAGTAATCCAAAGTATCAAATTTTTATTCGAACAGTATAAATATGCAAGTGACCTAAACTAACACTTATCACTATAACTACTACTAAAATCTAAACTAACTATAAAACTATCTTACTTACCGAAACTATCTACCCTACCTAATCCTAAACATGCAACAACACATCATAGAAATCAACCCCCCTCCCACCCTTAAGGCACACCACGAGACAGGACAAAGACATCTAAGCTATACATGAACTAACTAAACATGTAACCTACACAAATATATATTTTTTTGTAAGATTTTTTTAAAATTTTTATGAAGAAAAAACACATCAACCCCCCACCCAAAGGAAAAGGAAACTTATCCCCAAATACGGATGACTAATTAAATAATTAAAATCTTATATCTACCTAACAAGCTAACACTAACTAAAATCTGCACTAAAACTACACTACCTAACAATTAAATAACTAACCTAACACTACATAATAAAACATTTCAAACATTGGGGGAAGGGAGAAGAGGGGGATGGTGTCCAACAGGTCCACCCATCATGGCAGTCCCAAGTGTTTGTGAATGTCCATCACCCGTCTGTTGACATCAGACAATTCACGCCTGAGCTCGGCCTGCGATACAACAATGTCCTGTAGCAGCCTCCTGTCCCGCAATGTGAATGGTACCACTTGATCCCCAGTTGCAGGTGGGACAGTGCCTTGGGGGGGGGGTGCCGCAGGGGGATGTGCTACCTGTACCGGCTGGGACACACCACTGATGCCTGAGGTGCCTGGGGGGTGCTGTGTGACATCCTGGGCATGCTCAGGTACCGCCTTCCATGTGCCCTTCCTACGTTCCTCATGGTACCTCTTGGACATGTTGCGGTACCCCTTCGCAACCTTCTTCACATGGCGGTAACGGTCCTTCCGCACCTGGAAGGCATGTATTTGGCCAGGCGTCATGTTGTCTGCAAAACATACACAACGGCAAATTAGAGTCCCTCAGCCAATTTCAATTTCCTCCATACACATCTGTAATACAAGTTCACTTCAACATGGGAGAATACACTACAGCGCAACTATGTGAAGTCAGCCAGTGACCTGGACAACGACCTGTTGAAGCATGGGTCAGTGACTACATGCTGGGGAGACTGACATGACAGTGCATGACATGGTACATGCACTGTCACTAACAAATTAGGCTGACAGTGCCAAACAATTGTGCCATTACATACACGGGCAGAGGGTGACATGTACAAGCAATCGGAGGATGAAAGCATTACCCCCCTGTGTGTAGCACCACCCTCATCCTCTACAGTGACACAGGGCTGCATGATAGGTACTATGCCCATGTGCAGGCATGTGTGTCCCCCAGCACATGTGTGCGGTTCATCACGACAGCGCCAACACAGGCACCCTTGCACCAGAGTGCAAGGTTGTGTGTGTGCAGGTGAGTTTGTTGTCTGTACATGAAGGTGCCCCTTCATGCACAGATTCCATCCTAGAGGACCATGTTGTGACTATCATGTGTGTTGCTTAGTGCAGCACACAGGAAAGATACATTGGGGAAAAATGAGGCATGTTAATGTATGTACTGGAAGGGCCACCTTGCTGTACTTATGCACACCATGTCAATTCTCTATTCCCATGTGTGCTGCACAAAGCAGCTCACATGTACAAAGCAAACATGATGATCAAGAAGCATCCCTGCTCATATGGCCAGAATACAACCGGGATGTAACTGTTGGTGAGTTGTGCGCTGCCAACTATGAATGCCGCACTTGGACATCAGGGCCAGCCTCTGATGAAATGGGTGTTGCCGTGTGGAACACCGAACACAACCCCCAATGCACGCCCCGTTCACACTCATCACAGCGTGACAGTGTACCTCATTGACAAGTAAGCATTAATACACGTGAAATGTATTAACGCTGCTCAGATTATGCTGCTAGGACCCTATTGACAACGCAACTTTGATGACAGTTACGTTGACTTTGCGATATGGGCTTGATGATATGCTCCACACTTCCAATGTGTGTCACTGACTGGGGATGGGCCAAGTCACAACTGTGAGACCAATGCATTTGTTCAGAGTCACTTCCCGATTAGTGCACACTGCTGACTTCCACAATACATCATCACACTGTAGGCAAGGTAGACGTGATACGCACCCATACTACATACTGCAACGGTGATCATGTGACCCAGACATCCATGCCAACGCAACATGCTAGTCAATTACGTTCCAACTCACCAGTGGCGTGTGGGTCCTCGAAGCTGTCAATGTCCCCCTGTGTGATTGGCGGTCGTCCATCTGTGAGACAAGGAAAGAAATATGTGTTGGGATTAGACTTCAATTCATATGTGTCGTATTCCTCATACCAATCATCACCATGACAGCAAATGCTACGTGACTGTGGTATGACGTTTCATGTTGACTACATGATTGGGTCAACTTTGACTGCCATTCACACCAGACCTGTGACAGCTGATTTTGGACATGACAAGACTGTAATGCCAGCTGACATGCCCATGATCGTAGTGTGAGTCATCCACAAGGCAACATTACTACATGCATCCTGATGTTCTACATGCACTTTGTACAATTGAGTAGCTGCAGATTGCACAAAGCAGTCAGACAGAGGTAGGTGGTGTATGACAATCTGGGGATGTCCACTTTCCTTAGACCATTTGTACCTATACAATACTTTGTCACACAGCAACTATGTTCACAGGGCAGCGTAGCTAACGTAACACAAATCATGAGGACAGAATTTTGACTCTACCTTTTGGCCAGCACACAGCTCACATGGACAATTCCATGGCTGGTTCATGTACAGTCACCCCTGTCGTACACAAACAATCTTCTGCCTGCACGCACATTTTGCGCAGGTGTGTCAGCTATGGCAGTACAGTGCCAAGTGTTGGTCCAGTGCAGTGGGTGACACAGACTTGCAACATATGCTTGTCAATGTGATGCTGCATTGTGTTTCGTATGTATCAACAAGATGCGCAAACGCATTGCGTCTACCACCTCAATCAGCAACCATTTCTCACTTTGACACCAGTGTCACACACTTCGTAATTTTCTTTTGTTTCAGTACACCAGATTAAATGTGGAGTTTGTACTTACCACCCTGTAGGCCTGTCATGACTCCCACGTAGTCAAGGAGGTAGGCTTCTCGTGCAAGCATGTCCTGCCAGCGGTGCTTCCACTGGCGCACGTTACGGTCCACTCCAAAGAACCTGCGCATATGCACCTGCACACGCTCCCACCGAATCTTCAGCACACTCACATTGTTTCCTTGAAGGATACGGCCTCCCCTCTCCAACATCAGTGGCAGGTGAAATTTGATGAGCCACAGGAAGCCCCCCAATGCCCCCTCGGACATCCTGCCCTCCCTGCCCACACCTGGCATCTGCCTGCACACCTGTGAGCCCACAGCCAGAGAAAAAAATAATAATCCCTCTAAAATATCCCCAAAAAGAATGTTAGTGTACTACCCCAAGACAGACAACCAACAAAACTGTGGACAGGAGACAGTTAAACACAATAAATCAGTACACAACACTTCACAGACACTATCAACAGGACACAGGACACAGCAACACTCTCAAAATCTCCAAACTGCAGCACACACCACCAAACAGCTCCAACACTCTCCACAATCACCAGCAATGTGCTTAAAAGAGAAAGTGAAAGTGGAAAACACTACTCCAGTAGACAGGAAGCATGCAGACATCACTTCCTGTCTCTTTGCGGCCCGTTTTTGGGTTAGCAGCGAAAATCTGCACGCAAATGGTCACATGAGTAAACTTTCTAATGTTAAAAAGTGTCGCACAATGTATTTTAGCATTGGGCGGATGGAAAGAGAAAATATTGCTTTTAAGTGTTAGCGGGAAGATCTGCACGCTAAGAGGGAATCAATGCACTGATGTACAGTCTTGCTGCAAATTTCATGTCAGAGCCATGTAACAACATGTTGAGGTTGGTTGGCACTCAAATGACACCATGTAAAAGATGTTTCACGACACATGACACCCTAACTTGCAACATTCAACACAGGTCACACCATAATTGCATACCTAACAAGAGAACCATCAATCAATCATGGATTTTTGAAGTGTGCTACTCACCCGTGGGGGGTCACAAGGCATAGGGGCATGACTTTCGGCACGCTTCAAGTTGTCTGTGTACGTGCATGTGTTGAAGGTGATGTTGATGTTGCGTAGTGGTTCGTTTGCGGAGGCAGATGTGGCTCTGTGGTAGATGTGAGGGGGCCAGGGGTCTGTGTGGGCCCCCGGGTGGATGCCTTTCCTAGCGGAGGAGGTGTCTTCATCCGTGCATGGTGTCCATTTGGAGATGGCGGTCTGGTTGTTGTCTCAGGGGTGCTGGTGGTCCGTCTGCTGTGTCAGGTTAGTGGTCCACATACTTGTTGTAGGGCTTGTTGATCTGGAGGTGGTCGATGCATCAATGCTAATTGCTTAGGACACACAGAAAGGCAGATTTTACCCCATTGCATGCCCTATTTTCAGATTTTACCCCATTACACACCCTAGTTTCAGATGTTACCCCATTGCACGCCCTATTTTCAGATTTTACCCCATTGCACCCCCAAAGTTTCATCTCTTGTCCCATTGCACGCCCACATGCTCATTGTATTACACAACGTACACACTTCAATAAATTATTGACCACTGTCAACAGACTACAATTGTGCATTAATTCACAGATGGCAACCTATATTGACGGATTTACGCAAAGGACACGCAACTCTTTTGTATTGGGTAGCCCAATTTGCACCATGAAGACTCTAGTCTTGCACATTTGACACACTGTAAAGCATCTCTGTACTGAGGACACTTTCCCAGCATGGATGAAGTTTTGTTTTTTTCATTGCACATATTGTGCAACGTACCCTTTTCAGAGTGATGTACCCATGCTGGACAATAACATGCAGACAGGGTATGTGTGTGATTTATTCTTATCGGCACACACAGTGATTGTGGTCATTTAGCTATGAGATACATTGGAGGGGGACTGTCACAATGTGACGTGCTCAGTTGAAGAAATTGTTTATTATTCGGTCCCTTCGGGCAGTTCCTGCTGCATTTACTGTGGGGTGTGCACCACCTGCCTCATCTTCAGCATAATCCTGGTCGCCGTCCGGTGCAGCAGGCACTTGAATCCATGGTGCATTTGTGCGCACACATATATTGTGCAATACACAACATGCAAGGATGATTTTGTTGACCATTTCAGGGCTGTACAGCAGTCTGCCACCTGTGATGTCCAGGCAATGGAAACGTGACTTTAGCACACCAAATGTGTGCTCCACAATGGACCGGGTGCGTCTGTGGGCCGCATTATACTGCCTCTGGGCCTGGGTGGTGGGGTTTCGGAGGGGTGTCATCATCCACGGGCATAGTGCATATCCTTGGTCACCTGTAACATGTGATAGCAAGATGTTTACATTATTGGTTATGCAGGCTGTGTTGTTGGTGTAGATGGTTTGGTGGTATGTCATTTGTGTTATGTTGGATTTCATGTTAGCCATGTGTTGCTTCGGACTGATTACAAGCGTCACTGCGAATTAAATTGCCTCACTGTTGATACTCCCTTCCCCAAACCTCATAATTTGTGTGCACTGCGCGGTTGCATGACTGGCTCTTCTCCCATCTATCGATGGCACTCATCCACCCTCATCACAGTCAATGCCATGTGAACGTTGAAATGGCAATAGGCCACACCAGACACAGTTCACGTTCAGTTGTGCTGCTGTCGCTGCTGCCAGACCTGCCACAATGCACAACACATGCTGTTTCCTGTCCGGAGCGGCCACATATCAACAGTCATCAGCCCCCACACATGCAGGGCCCATTGCAGGCAGGAATGCTTCACCCACACCATCAGCATCATCAGACGCAACACTGTCCACTCCGTGGACTACGTACTCATTCGGGAGTGTAGCCTCCAACTCACATGCCACAACTACTCAAGGTACATTTGACTCAGGGAAATGTTAGCTGACATCAGACTGTACCAGATCTTCACCCCACTGATCCACAAGCCAGGGCACACCATTGACGGCTTCTTTGCATGTGTAGATTACGTCCAGTTCCTCGGCCCCACTAAACGCACAAGTGTTGACCACTTACGCATGCACCACCTTGTTGATGTACCCCAGACCACCGTTGACCACATGCAAGCACCCACAAAGTTGTTGTAGATCAGTCACCGAAGAGATGCTACACACCACCATTGACAGCAACACCCACAACACTGTAGTCGTCAACAATGGCGCAAGTCCACATTTTCAAAACATGTATCTCCAACTGCGCATGCACCCTTGTCCCACTATGCAACTGCAATATACGGCAGGCAATGAATGCCACCTGGGTCAGCACCAACCTCAGAGTTGGCAGATGCAGATGCTGACACATGGAGTGGAGCTGGTGCAAGCTTTGGGATACCAGTAAACTGCACCACCAACACATACAGAATGCTCATATTAAACATCAACAATACGCACACACACCAAACTGCTCTTCCAGGTAGGATTGCTGTGATTTGCAACATGGATGATCAACAGCTGGGGCGTGCTATACGCAGGGGAAACATGAGTCATCATCCTCATAACAGTACAATCAGCATGTGGCATCACCTGGTGGTCCAACGCTTTCGGATGCCCCCACCACAAATCTAGGTACCTAGGCCCCATATTTGACTCCTTCATCTCCATGTACCTACAGGTGTACGCAGTGGCCTGCAGCTGCTTCGCCAGCCTCTGCATCCTCCATGCAACCTTCACATAGATCCCCCCATTGTCAGGTGTAACAGTGACACACACAGTCATTGCCATCAGGCTGGGCTACAGAGACATACTATATGCCAACATGGGCACGTCTGCAGTCAGCTTTCTCCCAACTGTCCAGGCACTACACCTACACACTGGGCCTTGTGTTCCTACTTTCATTATGGGTTGTGTGCCTCCATCGCACATACATGGTTCCCACCTCTCACCACATTTGCTTATGGGTGGCACAGGGGCTAAGCATTTGAGGATGGTTTGTCTACATATCTAGCCACAGTTCCCACAGTTCTTGGTGTTGTTGTGTCTGGTATGTGGGCATGTTTATTGCCATGTTGTATGTGTGATTGTTACATGTACATTTTCACAATTGTGAGTTGCATGAATGTGGAGTTCAGGCATGTGGTGTGTTCAGTTAGTACTTACCAACAAGAACTGCATTTCCGTATGTGCCATCCTGGAAGCGCTGGTTCATGATGGACTGTCGGAAGACGTAGGAATCATGCACACTCCCTGGGAACTTGGCTATGACATTGGTGAACAGTCCCCGGTGGTCCACTATTGCCTGCACATTCATGGAATGGGTGTGCTTTCTGTTGCGGTATATGTGTGCACTGTCCGCAGGGGGCACAAATAGGACATGTGTGCAGTCAATTGCACCCAACACCTGTGGGAATCCGGCTATGGCGTAGAATCCTTGCTTGGTCTCAATCTGTTCCTGCACAGTGTTGGGGAAGTGAAGGTGCTGGGGTATCAGGCTGAGTATGCCATCCAAGACAGTTGGGAGGAAGATTGAGAAGGCTGCCTGAGAGACTCCTCCGACTCTGGCCGTTGTTGGTTGAAAGGTCCCAGAGGCCAACATATGCAGCATGGCCAGCAGCTTTGTCTGCGGAGGGATGTTGGTTCTCCGCTGTGTTAGTGGCATCAGCCTGTGGGCTATCAGGTTCAGGATGTGTTGGATGGATGTCCTTTTAAGCCTGTAGTGGGCAATGACATCCTCTGGCGTCAGGTCTGCGAGGCTGAGACGTCTGCGCAGGGCCCGCTGTCGTCTTTGGCGCTGCCTTGGTGGTGGTCCGGGGGGGTGGCAGTGGCGGTGGTGGTTGTTGCCTTCCTGGGACCCCGAGCTGAATGATTAGCACCTCCATGGCGACTGTGGGTCTTCAGGTGTGGGTCTGGGCTGGCTTCCCTTATACACCTCCATTTATCACCATTTTCCAATTTTTAGACCTGTTTTTTGCAGGTCTTATTTTCCTGCAGCTAGGGGGCTTTAGTGGGACTTTTTTTTTCACGGGTCCGGCCCATCATTGGTAATAGTGCGATGGTGTGTTAGCGACTTTTTTCGTGAAATTTTGAGAAGGAACGCCTACTTTGCATATCATTAGCGGAAACTATCGCTGCCATGCACGGCGATAGTAAAAACGATAGCTATCGCCGGAAAGCTGTCGCTAACGCTTGTTAGCAACATCTTGGTGATAGGGCGATAAAAAAAAAAAACGCGTTAGCGGCAGGAAAGTGCCGCTAACGCGGCGTTAACTTGCTTGATAATATGCCCCCATATTTCTTTAGGTTATAACAGTGACTATTTAGCTATTTGGAAAAAGGGTTGTATTTTAAGAACAGGAGGGAGAGTGTGGTATATTGTACATAATGGTAATATGTGTGTTCTGTTCAATCCACAAGAAACACAGTGGTAATGCGGTGTGGAATGTAAATGAGAATGTAGAATGTGGAACGTTAAGGAGATCAGGGGCAATTTGTCAGTAGTTCTGACAGCTTCTCCGGGTCTCTGTAGGGTGAGGTGCCGTCAATAAAAACTCTTGTACTTGACATTGATAAGCTTTTGGAGTTACATTATTTGGATGTGCATACCACATCACAGTAAGCCTTGGAGAAATTCATGGATCTAGTGAGTGAGTTGATGTATTAGTTCAGGAGGTGTACACAGGGAGGAAGCTGAAGAAAGTGAGAATGAAACAAAGTACAGATGGACCAGACGGGTGATAAAGGTGACGTATTTTGGTGCTGAGAATGGTCAAAGTCTCCAGACATAGTTGCTTTTTGTTGCAAAGTAAGTTGATGTCACTGAAAAGATGATAGTATTTGAGAAGGGAAAATGTATTGAGGATCAGGAGGTCTGGTGAGGGCCAAAGTGAATGGGATTCAAATATGCTGACAGCGGCACTTGAGAACTGGTCAGCAGAAAGATATGTGGTCAAATAAGAGGATGTTCCCGGCATAACAAAGGTAATTGAATAACCATGGCTATTAGAGTCTTGCACTGGTTTCAGTTCTAGGGTCAAAGTGCTCTAGTGAACATATGATCTCCATCCTGATAAAATTGGATAGTCCTGACAGACCAGATTTATAACGCGTCATGTGTTCAGCACAACTCTTTCCCCTCCTTCAGGCACTTTGTTAATCATCACATTCAATCAATCAATCAGTGCATTTATAAAGCGCACTACTTACCCATGAGGGTCTCAAGGCGCTGGGGGGGGGGGGATGGTGCTGCTACTGCTCGAATAGCCAGGTCTTGAGAAGTCTCCTGAAGGCCAGCAGATCCTGGGTCTGTCGCAGGTGGATGGGGAGGGTGTTCCAGGTCTTGGCGGTGAGGTGGGAGAACAATCTGCCACCGGTGGTTGCTCTTTGGATGCGGGGGATGGTGGTGAGGGCGAGGTCGGCGGAGCGGAGCTGGCGGTTCGGGGTGTAGAAGGTGAGATGTCTGTTGAGGTATGTTGGTCCCCGGTGTTGTGGAGAGCCTTGTGAGCGTGGGTGAGGAGCTTGAAGGTGATCCTCTTGTTGACGGGGAGCCAGTGCAGGTCTCTCAGGTGGGGTGTGGTGTGGCTGTGGTGGGGGATGTCGAGGATGAGGCGTGCAGAGGTGTTCTGTATTCGTTGTAGTTGTTTCAGGAGTTTGGTCGATGCTCCTGCATAGAGTGCGTTGCCGTAGTCCAATCTGCTGCTGACGAGGGCCTGGGTGACCGTCCATCTGGTTTCGGTGGGGATCCATCTGTAGATCTTGCGGAGCATGCGGAGGGTGTTGAAGCAGGAGGATGAGACGGCGTTGACTTGCTTGGTCATGGATAGCGATGCGTTGAGGATGAACCCCAGGTTGCGTGCGTGGTCGGTGGGTGTCGGTGCAGTTCCTAGTGTGGCCGGCCACCAGGAGTCGTCCCAGGAGGAGGGGGTGGAGCCGAGGATGAGGACTTCCGTCTTGTCTGAGTTCAGTTTCAGTCGGCTGTTCTTCATCCATTCCGCAATGGCCTTCATTCCTTCGTGGAGGTTGGTTCTGGCGGTGGAGGGGTCCTTGGTGAGGGAGAGGATCAGCTGGGTGTCGTCGGCTTAGGAGATGATGTTGAGGTCGTGCGATTGGGCTATGTGGGCGTGCGGAGCCATGTAGATGTTGAAGAGTGTCGGGCTGAGGGATGATCCTTGGGGTACGCCGCAGATGATCTCGGAGGCTTTGGATCGGAATGGCGGGAGGCGGACACTCTGGGTTCTGCCGGAGAGGAAGGAGGTGGTCCATTCCAGGGCCTTGTCGTGGATCCCTGCGTTGTGGAGGCGTGTGCGTAGGGTGTGGTGGCAGACGGTATCGAAGGGGGCTGAGAGGTCCAGGAGGATGAGGGCCGCGGTTTCTCCGTTGTCCAGCATGGCCCTGATGTCGTCGGTGGCGGCGATGAGGGCAGTTTCGGTGCTGTGGTTGCTGCGGAACCCGGACTGGGATGGGTCCAGGAGGATGTTGTTGTCCTCAAGATAACGGGTTAGTTGCTTGTTGACGATCTTCTCGATGACCTTCGCCAGGAACGGGAGTAGGGAGATGGGCCGGAAGTTCTTGAGGTCTCTCGGGTCCGCCTTGGGTTTCTTGAGCAGGGCGTTGATCTTGGCATGCTTCCAGCTCTCCGGGAAGGTGGCGGTCTCAAAGGAGATGTTGATGATCTTGCGGAGATGGGGTGCGATGGTGGAGCTGGCCTTGTTGAAGATGTGGTGCGGGCATGGATCTGATGGAGAGCCGGAGTGGATGGTGTTCATGATTTTGATGGTGTCGTCGTCATTCACGTGGGTCCAGGTGAGCAGGGGGTCAGTGTGGATGGTGGGCGGTGATTCTGAGGTGTCGATGGCTGTCGGGGGCGTCTGGTTGTTGAAGCTGTCGTGGATGTCTGCGATCTTTCGATGGAAGAAGGTGGCTAAGGAGTCGCACAGGTCTTGCGATGGTGGAATGTCGTTGGTGTTGGAGCTGGGGTTGGAGAGTTCCTTCACGATGTTGAAGAGCTCTTTGCTGTTGTGCGTTTTGTTGTCGAGGCGGTCCTTGAAGGAGGTCCTTTTGGCGGTTCGGATGAGGTGATGGTGTCTGCGGATGGCGCTCTTGTGGGCCGCATTGTTGTCCGGTGTCTGGTCGTGGTGCCACTTTTTCTCGAGCTTTCGGCAGGTCTGCTTGGATGCCTGGAGGTCGACAGTGAACCAGATGGCCTTTCTGTCAGTGCATCTGTTGGAGGGTTTCTTGATCGGAGCGAGCGTGTTGGCGCAGTCGTTGATCCATTGTCTGAGGTTGCGGGCGGCTGTGTCGGTGTCAGTGGGGTCGGTTGGTGGGCTTCGGGCAAGGGTGGTGATTAGCTGGTGTTCGGTGACTTTGCCCCAGCTGCGGCAGGGGGTCCGTTGAGTGTGGTGGTGCGTGGTGGGTTTCTGGAAGGTGAAGTGGATGCAGCGATGGTCGGTCCAGTGGAGTTCGGTGGTGTGGCTGACGGTGACGTGGTTGCTTGCGGAGAAGATGGGGTCGAGCGTGTGCCCGGCGGAGTGGGTGGGCGTTGTGACGAGCTGTCTGAGTCCGAGGTTGGAGAGGTTGTCGGTCAGGGTGGTAGAGTTGCTGTCGTTGTTGTTCTCGAGGTGGAAGTTCAGGTCTCCGAGGAGGATGTAGTCTATGGAGACGAGGGCGTGCGTGCTGATGAGGTCGGCGATGGAGTCGCTGAACTGAGGCCGGGGTCCGGGGGGGTCTGTAGATGAGAGTTCCTCTGAGGGTGGTGTTGGGGTCGATGTGGATCTGGAAGTGCAGGTGTTCGGCGGTGCTGAGGGTGCCGTCGGTGCTGGTCGAGATCCTGAGGGTGTTCCTGTGGATGATGGCTATACTACCTCCTACTCCGTTGGTGCGATCTCTGCGGGTGATCTTGTAGCCTCCGGGATGGCTATGGTGATGTGGGGGGCCGAGGAGGCATTCCACCAGGTATCCGTCAGGAAGGCGACATCCGGGGAGGATGTGTCGAGTAAGTCCCAGAGTTCGATGGCGTGCTTGCGGGCGGAGCGTGTGTTGAGAAGTATGCATCTGAGGTGGTTGCGTCCTGTCTCGGTGGGCGGTTTGGCGGCTCGGAGTCTGGTGAAGCTGCAGCTCCGGCAGGAGAAGGGTCCTTGGGTGCGCTTCGGGGTGGCCAGGAAGCAGGTGTGCGATCGGCCGGCGTTGAGTGCGTGGAGGGTGCTGGCGTCGTAGTGGCGTCGGTCTGTTTTTATGTGATCTGTCTTTCTTGGGTTATGATTAACTGGAATTTCCTACATCTTGACTGATACTGTAATCATTTTTACTTGGGGGATCCAAGACACACGTCTAGGGTGTCATTCCTTTGTGAAGGCATTGTTGTTTCACTGTCAAAACGTTATGGTCCATTTTGATGTCCACAGAGTCTCCTGCACCCTTAAGCAATAGGTATCTCATTTTTGTCTGTTTTGCTGTTACAAAGAGAATTGTTCCTAATACAGACTATGAGTTGAGTCCCATGATGAAGCATTTTCCGCCATGAGTAAACTCAGTATAAATGTGTAGTAAGAATGTAACTTAATTTTTGATTTAACTAACGCCTTGAAGACGATGCAAAGAGAAGTAGCTTGCTTTCGCTTTTGTGACATCCCTAAAGGATAATTTTGATTCATCCATGCATTGGTTTGTATGTTTATGGATAGAAATTAAAGAAACACTTGTATATTTATCATTATTTGCGCCTCATTGTCTTTACTGGGTGCTAATAGCAATAAAATTGCAATTATATCATGAGGGCTCTTAAATCGGTTATTTCATTATATAGGTTAAAATTATATATCTGCCAAATAATCTCAATTCTAACAACTTATTTTAGGATACTGGAAGGGACTCCACTTTGATTTTGCTGTGCTACGTGATTCTTTGCCTGAGTATCCCTCCATTGTCTCTAATGTCTCCTACTTTCCCCTTCAACCGTTTCACTCTGGACCTCGTGGATTGCAAGGCATTGGCTCATGGCATCTTAATTTACAGCTTTGTTGCAAGTATGCACTTTATATATGACAAGTCCCCTTTCTCCCTAAGTCTCGTTCTGCTGTAGGATGACATTCAATTTTGTTTGCGCTCCTGCGCCTACATTTTGTTCTGTTTGTTGCACTTTTTTCCTTCTTGCTGTTTTGAAACTTCACAGGCTTTGTTTTTTTCTATTCATTCCTCGTTCTATTTAGGTATTGCCTAGGCAGCGCTTGCACTGCCTCTTCGAGACATGCTGTATTCAGGATATGCAACACAAAGGGGCCTTTGGCCCTAGGGCGGCTGGGTAGGGCCTGAACAATTTAGAAACAAAGCAAGGACCCAACCGTCACATTTACAGTGCTGTATTGATTTTAACAGACTAAGGACATTCGCTGATTCGAATGGTCTTAAGTATTTATTAACTTTTCTTTTAAAACTTTTTTCTGCAAGTTCATTTCATTTGTGAAGCATGTCAATCCATAAGGCACACCACCTTCACTAATCTTTAACATTTATAAACACAATATACAAAACTAACAGTTTACACAGACAATGTATACATACAACATAAATGAAATTACATTCAGGTTAAATCCAGTCAATATTCGATGCAACAACCATGTGGGTGATTATTCCTTACAACTATTCATTTCAACTGCAAGGGCTGTTGCCTACTGGGTACACATTTCAAAGCTGCAGGGGCAAGGATGTTTTACAACTCGCTGCCAACAGTAAGCACATTTTCAATAAATCTATTATCCCAGTAGAAATGGACGCCGACGCGTTTTGAGCCCCATCTTAGTTTTGGGGTTCTCCTCAGGGCCTTGGGACTGGATAAAATCTGCAAGCTTCCTGATATTGGCAGCGCTTTGAGGTTTTAGGGTCTTTGTTTAAAATCGAATTGTCTGCCAGTTGCAATAACGATTTTTCACTAATTTGAAGACGTGAAGTGACAACCAGAAATGTCCTGCTGTTATGATGCGGCTTATTGGTATACCCGGGGACATTTAGCCATGTTAAATTGCTTGGGTCGGCTCGTGTTATTTCTAGGCTTTGTCAAGGCGTATTGGTGCAGACAAACATGACCGGCCGTGGCGGTGCAGTATCAATTTTTTGCTCTATCGGTATCAAACAATTCAAGGATTTCATCAAATCGTGCAAGTCCTGTGATATCTGTACCAAGCTCTTCGGTTATGGGTAAAGCTTGACGTACCTTCAAGTTTGTTTCACCATCAAGCTCAGCTGTTTCGATGTAACAGAGACCATGTGTTTCACTGCTAGAGATGAGAAGCAAGTCAGCAACTACAAACTGATTGTTTTCCAACCTAATGACATCGCCTGCTCGTACATTCATCCATTTTACATCCTGCAACTTGCCACTAATAATTCATTTTGCAGCCACTCTATCCTTGAGAGAGCTACCATACTCCACGACGTACAGTTTCGTCATAAAACTGATAACCAAGTGAACAACCGGCAGTCACAGGTGCTTGTTTCTAAAATATTCAGGATATGGGCATAAAGCTCCGCCCACTTTCTGCCCATCTTTTTAGTTGGCTCCTGTCCCTGTCCTTTGTAAATGGTGGCTTTTCATTGGTCAATAGGGTTAGTAGTTCCTCCTTAGTACCAACTTGTCTCTTCTTGTAACCTCCCATCAGGAAACCTCCTGTTACATGTGTTATTACTCCCTAGGTTTTAATTACAGCCTCAGAGCACTATTTTCTTAAAGGGCTTCAGACAGGACACACGCTCGGTCCTAAGCAAGGCTGGCAGTGGTTACTTTACTCACTAGCACATCTCACCTTTATATGAGACCGTCTATAAATTTACCTTCATCAGCTCCACACAGAGTACAACCTAATCTGGACTTAATATAATAATTCTTTTGTCACATTTCAAAGCTACTAATTGTATATATGGACATAGCTATTTGAATGTACTCATGGTACTGTCTTGCATGCTATGCATTATTGGTAGGGTGGATTTAACATATCTTCTGCAGGGTGCAGTACCATATGTGACCAAAAGATGTCCCATGGGACCTGTTTTGGCCACATATAGAACTGCACCCTGCAAAGTTGGAGTTATTGGCATTATAAATGCCATTTTTTTACCTAGCCATGTTGCAGGGTGCTGTACCATATGTGGCCAAAAGAGGTCTCATGGCTAGATAAAAAACATTGGCATTTGTAATGCCAATAACTCCAACTTTGCAGGGTGCAGTACCATATGTGGCCAAAAGAGGTCACATGGGACCTCTTTTGGCCACATATGGTACTGCACCCTACAACATGGCTAGGTAAAAAGCATTGCCATTTATAATGCCAATAACTCCAACAAATGCAAGACCAATTGCATTCCTAATGCAATAGGTCTCGGATTTGTTAAAGTTAAAGCTGTTGGCATTGAAAATGACAATGTTTTTTACTTTTGATTTTTATACCATTGGCAATAGTGCTATGCAAATATAATAACTCCACTACAAATAAAAAACAAAAGTAAAAACCATTGTTATTTTCAACGCCAACAGCTCTAACTTTAACAAATGCGAGACCTATTGCATTGCACATGCTTGCTTGTTTCTCCCACAGGTGTCGTGCCACAGGTCACCTTCTGCCCAAGAGATACTGTCCATAACCTTAGTCAGCTTTACAAGTTAATACCTCCTTTACATACCCTAATTGCAGGCTCATATGGGCCATATCTGCTGCCCTCAATCCTCTCTGAAACTCTGCTTTGCTTTTATTCCTCATGGCAGTCTCCTTCCATGGCTATTCTCTTCTTCTAAATGTTCATGCCCAGTTCTCAGTCTGTCTTCATCGCCTGCATGGCACTAGTATTTTCTGGACAGATGCTGAACTGCCTCTTCTGCTGTTAGGTGTTTTGCGGAGTGTGCTACTGCCTCTGACTCTTTCTACGTCATTGTTGCACTGTCTCTTTCCATGTTGTTCACTCTATTTCAACCATTTCCTTACTGCTTCCTACCTATTGATTCTGTTTTTTTGGAATGATCAATAATCCATCTCTCACCATCAGGTTCCCTCCCTGAGATGGCCCACATAGACAAGAGACATAGTAAACACACCGTTCCGAGGAGGCCACCTCATTGTCTCAATTGAACTGCTATATAGAGTTGTCATTCCTCTCTGCCTTCTCTGTCTCTTAACTCCATGTAATGTCCGCATCTTATTTTGATGTCATCAGTGACCTTGTTTTTCCAAGTCCTCCAATAAGTTGCCTGATCATTTTCATCTCCTTCCTGTTACATCCCACTGGTCTCAACGTCTACAGGGGCCACTCAGAACGCTACATTCTCTGCCTGTACACTTCTACATCTGCTGAGTTGTTTTAGTGGTTTCTTCACTTCAAATTTCCCAGTGAGCTTATGCAGACCACCATATTACAGCCAATATCTGATAAATGCTTTCACCTCTCTTGTGCCTCTTGGAGGTCCCTTTTTCTAGGCTTAGCATAGCTCCACCCCCTAAACCACCTGTCACCTTTCAAGAATAGTACCTTGACTGGGTTGTTAATCTGGTAGGACCACACATCCCTCACGTAATATTCTCTGTGAACCTTCACAGTCCTCCAGTGCACCAAGGTTTCGCCTAATCTGATTGCTCAACCATTATTAAGTCAAATGTATATTTCTGTATGTTGCTACATGCCTGAGGGAGCTTTTGAGTAAATCACCACATTTAACGGCTGCTAGATTCGCCCCCACCACGTATATGAAAGAGCAACATTTGAGCTTCTTAATACATTGAGAGAGGCTCTGCAAGTTGTCATTGGAACGTCATTGCAACAGCAAGTCCTGAAGGCTATGTCAGATTACCCACGCATTGCTGGCATGATCCTGAAATATATCACAATGTATATACACAATATCGATTTTCTCAAAAGCTTCATGCTGATTTTGTTCAGCTTTTATTGTTATTTCCAAAGGTTGTTTTGGAGGTCAGTTCATGGAAAGTGCTATCATTTTGAAGGACATGTCAAAAATCCCACTGGAACGCCCTTCACCAAAAATGAATTTTTGCAGGAATCTATAAAGAAAGTGGTTAGATTGGTGGAAGTATATGTAACCATAGCATGCTTTCAATTCAGTAGCCCACACTTGATTACAAGACAAAGCAAATGGGGGACCAATTTTGTGTGGGCATGGGTTGAGATATTTAGGATTTACATCCACTATTGTGACGGTATTAACAGCACCCATGGCTTTACTCGCACTGTAGTAAGTACAGTTTTTTCATACAATGTTAAAAGAACAGATGATGGACGGATGTTGAACAATGCAAACATTCACCCCAGTCACAGATCTGGAATTAATCCATCGTTTTTTTTACTCAGTATGTCACCCCAGTTTGGACCCAGCTATATGCAAATCAGGCTTGACCCTGCTCCCCATGGGAACAGTCCAACCGGAGCTGCCAGGCCAGGTCCTCCCTGGACCAGAAACAAGCATTACCTCCCATCCCTCCCTCGCCTTCCTTCAGTACGATTGAGGCCCCGCCTCCCACCCAGACCTACCCCCAGCCTATAAAAACTCTGCCCGCCCCCACCTCCACCAGTTTTTTTTTCTGTCTCCCTAGTGAGACTTACCTTCAGTTCCTCCCTGTGGCGGTGCCGGGGAGTCTTCTTTCTGGTTCTCTGCGACGGCGGAGCCCTCTGCAGCATTCTCCCAGCGGTGCTTCCTCTCCTCGTCTCCCTCGTGGTATGGGGGCGGAGCGGTGGCTCGGGAAGCCGCGACGGTGTTGGGCGGTTTTGAATCTGGCAGGAAAAGATCAGTGCCACTGGAACTTTGAAATTCTGTGCTGTGATTGATGTTCTCCATAATTGTGAATTTATCACGCTTGCCACAGAATACACCATTTGCTGCATAATTTACTGATTTAACAAATGTTTCTAGCTCACACAAAGGAAAGATTCATTAAAAAAGTGCAACACATGGATCCAAGGAGTGGTAGACTCTTTTCAAGGAGTAGCAGGTAACCTTTCATTTGATGATTGTTGTATTCAGGCCTTAAACTGGTACACAGCAGTAATAATGTGTGTAAAAATGTCAAAGTATTGAAATAATACTGCTGGAGAATGAGATACATTGTGCCACATGATTTGCTTTTTATTGTCACATAGTTTAGTCAACTTTGCCTCACAGTTTAGTAATCTCTTGCTGCATATTTCCAGTGGTCCTAGAATTGATGGAGAACTGATGTAACATGTAAGCAGCTTTCCATGTTACAGGTAAGCAATTTCATTAATATTCAGAAACCTTTAAATAGAACAGCAAGGTCGTTCTTTTGTAAATGCATTGGAGAGCCATAAACAGTGTAAGTGTGGAGTGACACACAAAGGCCCTGAAGTAGGAAGAAGAGGGTTTTATTAGACAGCAAATATATGCAAACACTTCTACAGCTCTAGGAGATCTGAGAGGTCACGCTCCTTCCTCTCCTTAGCCCAGCCGCTCTTTCCCTCTGGTGCACACCTTTCTCCAGAAGCGTTCTGAGGATAGAACAACGTTGGCCATTGGCTGCCAAAGAAATAAAGAACATTGCTACATATATAATCTTTCTTCCAAACATATCAAGATAAAAGACAGGACAATAAATTGGGACAGGACAACATTCTTTGGGAATGCCAAAGATAGTCCTTCCACTTCTCTAGAGGTCCATATGCACATAAGCTTTTCTACGGTCTACTCCCTTCACCATCATAATGTCCTTCCCTCTCTGGACCATTTATGGCCTCCTCTTTATTCCTGGAGGTGCTGTTGGCACCAGGTGAAAGATATGCATCTTCAAAATACGGCATTATTTTTCCTGGTGGACAAGGGGAGGAGTAGCGGCAGGCCCCACAGTGGGGGAGAGATGTGCCAGTCATGGTGCCGGGAGGCCCTGGTGCCCAGGAGGTCAACCCAAAACAATTAGGAGAGACCTTGGAGTGGGGGGAGGAGCATCGGCCATAGTAGCCCCAATTCTGGAATGGAATGAGAATGAAGGTCAGGAGGAAGATGTGGGAGCAGGCAGTAGCCGCCCTCAGTGGGTGTATACTCTGGGTGGCAGAGAGGGGAGGTATCATAGGGGGAGGGAGTTCAGGGCACAGGAGTCATACAGGTCCAAAGAAGGGTAAGCCCTCCCATGCATGATAGTGGGTAGTCAAGTGGCAGGGCTCAGGTCGTACGGACTGTAGGGTTTTGCACACTGGATCTACCATCTTTTATACAGGTCTCAGGACATCAGCAGGCATCGGGCTCGGTAGAGCACAGTGTGGCTCATCCACCCAAAGGTTAAGAGAAGGCATGGTGCAGAGCGGCCAGCCAGACGGCGTCATGGGACCCAGCTTTAACTGACCCAAGAAGGTCTGGTGAGGCCTTGTCATGAAGCATGGAGGACAAGCACAGAGCATCTTCGGGAGGACAGACATACAGGTCACAATTACCTGCAGCAACGGAGTGCCTCGGAGGATTTTACGGCCCCCCAAGGAAAAGTAGGCGGTTACCACAAAGTGGAGGATGGGGTATCACAAGAGGTGGCAGTTGGCAAATGCAATGCATGGTCGGATGATTTGGTGGACTGCATGGAGTTGGAGTATGAGGAGGACAGACTCGAGGAGGGTGATGTTGTCGACTGTGATGTTCTGGGTGCAGCGGAACAGAGGTGATGGCAGCACAGTGCAGGGCAGTCCGAAGGGGGGGGTCTTGATAATCAGTGTCTGAGTAGTGTATTTCAGCCCGTGCACAAGATACCGGCAAGATCACTGGACACCCGGTTGACAGAAAGGCGGTTTGCACTGGCAAGGCGGCAGGCTTCGGAGCAGGCGCCGACCTTAACGCCAGGTAAGAACGTAGGAGCTGCAGGAGTGGCCCCGGTGATGGTATCAACTGGCGTGGGTGCATGGTACAGGTGGGGGGAGGAGTATTCAAGACTGCAGAAGGGCACATATGTGAAGGACATGGTGGTAGGCATGGAGGAATGGGGGGCCAAGGACACAGGAACTGATGGCTTGAAGAACAAAGCAGTGGGTAGAGTGGACCGGGGGCAAGTACAGGAGGGGGATGCCGGCAGGGGAGCACACGTGTGATACAGTCAAGGACAAAGAAACAGAGGACAGGGGAGAGAAGGGGCCGGAAGAAGGAGCAGAGGGCAAGGAGCGCAAAGAGCTGAAAATAAAGACACTCCCGTACATGGGGGTGACTAAGCCTTTGGGAGCACACCTGATGTTTTCCACCAAAGAAAAAGATTTGGAAAGGGGAATATGAAGAAATGTTTAAGCTCCTACATAGAGAGTTGAGGGCCAAGGAATGGTCCGAGGGGGAGGAATATGAACTGGCGAAACGCCAAAGGGTGCCTATGACCATAGAGAACTGGACAGAGGCTTTTCTCATTTACGCTAGTGTGTACGGTGAAAAATATCCTGAGCAGAGTGTGGTCCTGTTTAAATACTTGGATGTCATACGCAAAGCTCAAATATAATTTGGGGCAATGCGTGGGCACAGTATGAAGATAAATTCCACGCACGTATGGCCATTGATGCAGAGGCTAAGAGGGGAAAAAATAGACAAAGACCTCTGGTAGCATAGGATGAGTTTGGCAAAATTTGGTAAGACGATATTCACAGCTGGTAGCCTTTCGATAGTCTACCAGCCCTTTAAGGCCTGCCCCACCCAAAGAGGGGTGGGTTCCACTACAAAAAATTATGGAGTGATGAAAGGGAACTGTTGGGATTTCAATAGGGGAATGTGCTTGAGAGAGTATTGCAGGTTTACACATGGATGTTTAAAGTGCTCAAGGAGGCATGCCATGCAGGGGGGCTATTCAGGCCAGTTGCAGCAGAATCAGCGGGGGTCCGGTGTGTCCCAACACATATCTGACCCCTGCAGAGGAGGAAAGGGGGCCCAAGGACCTGGAGGGAAAAGCTCATATGCCGGTTAAGTTAGATAGACTGAAATTTTGGCTGCGGTCCTTCCCCAATGAGAGGACACAGTGATATTGCAGGAGGGCTTCAGTGATGTTCCTGTTTGGGGCGCATTGGTCCCAGGCTTTGGCAATTGCCGGATAGCCTCAAATCAGTAAAGGAACACCCACAGGAGGCATGGGAGAAATTGATGAAAAAAGTGAAGGAGTGTAGGCTCGCTGGTCCTTTTTATGAATGGTTATTGGAGAACCTGATTGTGTCCCTGATAGGTGTGGCTCCTAATAAGTAACAGGTTCAGTTCAGGCTGATTCAACATTTGTCATGGCCAGAGGGGCAATCGGTGAACGACTTTATAGCTGATGAGGTGGCTTCTGTGTCATATTCATCTGTGGACATGACAATGGCACTGATGGAACAGCAGGGGTAGGAGCAGAAATGGCAAAATGCAACATAAAGTCAGCATTTCGGTTGTTGCCCATACACCCTGATGATTTACCCCTGCTAGGTATAAAATTTGAAGTTTAATGCTACGTGGTAAGGCGGGTCCAATGAGTTGCTCCATTTCATGTGATCTGTTCGAGCAGTTTAGTTCATTTTTGCAATGGATGTTTACATGGTGCACAGGACACGAGTGGTTGACCCATTACCTGGATGATTTCTCCTTTGTCACCAAACCTGGGTCTGCGGAATGACAGCATCTGCTGGTAAGTTTTCAAGAGCTCATGGATGACATTGGGGTCCCGTTGGCACCCAAGAAGACAGTGGGCCCACAGACTACGCTTTCTTTTTTGGGGTTAGAGCTGGACTCGCGGGTCATGGAGGCATGTTTGTCTCAGGACAAAAAACTGAAGATGCAATTGTTGTTGAACACAATGCTGGACAAAGCTACGGTCAAGGTCAGGGAAGTGCAGGTGCTTCTGGTCCAACTCAATTTTGCATGCAGGGTGGTATGGGCGGGTAGGACATTCTGTAGGAGGTTGAGGTTGTCGCTATCAGGCCTGTCTTTACCGCACCATCATGTGCGGCTGTCAGCAGGGGTAAGGAAGGATCTGCGCATGTGGTGCTTATATTTGGAGTCATTCAACAGTATTCTCCTGTATACACCCCATGAGTTTGAGTGGGATATCCAGATTTATTCGGATGCGGCAGGGGGTGCAGGATTTTGCTTGAACTGTCAAAGGCATTGGTTCACCAAAGAATGGCCGGAAGGGTGGAAACATGGTTTCTGCATCATTACCTTTCTTTAGTTGTTCCCATTGGTGGTTGCAGTCACCCTGTGGGGGGAACAGTTGGAGCAGTTGGAGAGTTTTGGTTCACACTGACAACATGGTAGTGGTGCAGGTGGTCAACAGACAGATGGCCCGAGACATGCAAGTCCTAAAAATGCTGCAGGTTTTTGTGCTTGCATACTTGAAACATGATATTTTGTTCACCGCGTTACACGTATTTGGTGTGGACAATGACATCGCGGATGCTTTGTCTCTTTGTCTCATTCACAGTGGAAGAGGTTCCATGGGCTGGCCAAGGAGGTGGACAAGGATAAAATGTGAATGCCGATGGAACCATTGACAGTAGGAGACAGAGACTGTTCCAGCTGGTGGTAGGGTCTCTGGCTGTCTCTACACAGAAAGCGTATTCTTAGACATGGGCTGAATTTCTCAGTACAGGGTCTCAAGGGAGGTCGGGTGAATACGAATGAGTGGAGGATGTGGTACAGTTTATTCTGGGGCTGACGGAGAAAAGGCTCACTCCGGTCACAACTGAGTGGAAATTGGCAGGCATTGCTTTCATGTATGTTAGAAATGGGGGTTCTGGTTGGCCAGGGTATGTGCCTAAGTCAGGCAGAACACTTCCACTTTAGTCAGTAAGTTACACACCAAAGATAGCCTCTGCTCACCCTCTGGTAGCTTGGCGCAGAGGAGGCAGGCTTATCATCAGAGGCAATGTGTAAAGCGTTTGCGCAACACACTCTCACAGCATACAATGAATACACCACAAAAAAGAGACTATACACAGGATTATATAAAAATATATATGATATATTATACATAACATAAGACCAAAACAACATGAATCATAAATACTGTGATTACTATGCAAATCCTGAGATAGTACTCGTTATCCTGACAATGCAAGAATCAAAACGACACACATTATAACATCAGTGCATGTATAGCCAGTTTAGGTTAGGGAAAAAGAAAACACATAAATCACCATATATCCCTATGGTACACAAATCATAAAATAACACAATAAACATATAGGGTGAAGTACACCTGCACTTCCTATTAAGCTTTATCTGGTTATCAAGTATCCTTACGCAGGGCACGGTGTCCAGTCAAAATATCGAAGTTTAAATATCGACCTACACTAATATCGAGTTCTTAATATCGTAGGGACAGAATATTGAAGTCAAGAATATCGTTGACCAGAATATCGACTTTAAGTTGAGTAATATCGATTTCTTTAATATCGAAGTAAGTATTATCGAAGTAAATAATATCGTTTTCAAAAATATAGTTGTAAATAATATAGATGTTTTTTTTTAAAGTTTTTACATTATTTTTAAATATATGTATTGAATGTTTAGAAAATAGTAATTCTTTTTAAGGTAAATTTTGCGTTTAGTATCAGAGCGGGTTGTGGGTTTATAGGGAATAGGGTGAGAAGTAATTTATTTTTTAATTAATTAATATGTTTTTATTTATTGTTATTGATTGTTAATTGATTGTTAATTAATTATTAATTGGTAATTAATTTTTATTAATTGCTTAATTTATAATTAAAATAATTATAAATAATTGATTATTAATTTTTATTTATTGTTATTGTTAATTAATTTGTTGTAAATTAATTATTAATTGGTTATTAATTTTAATTAATTGATTAATTGGTAATTACATTAATTATGTTATTTTTAATGTGTAGCCGGTTGTGGGTTTATAGGGAATAGGGTGGGAAGTAATTTAAATATAATTATTTAGTTAATATGTGTTTATTTATTGGTATTGATTATTAACGTATTGTTAATTAAATATTAATTGGTCATTAACTTTTATTAATTGGTTAATTTAAAATTATATTAATGATAATTTATTAATTTTTTATTTATTGTTATTGTTAATTAATTTATTGTCAATTAATTATTAATTGGTAATAAATTTTTATTAATTGATTAATTGATAATTAAATTAATTGTGTTATTTTTTATGTGTAGCGCTTGTGTGTTTATAGGGAATAGGTGGGAAGTAATTAAATGTTATTTAAGTAAATAATTTAATTTAATAGGTATTTATTAATAATTATTTTGTTAAATAATTATAAATATGTTATTTATTTTAAAAATGAAATTAATTTATGAGTATGTTAATTTAACCCCTACGCTATCCTACCTTTTCCCTACTGTTGCACTGGAGTGGAATAGTAATTTTTACCCCTGCGCTGTCCAACACTTTCCCTACTGTTGCACTCACTGGAGTGGGAATAGTAATTTTTACCCCTGCGCTATCCAACACTTTCCCTACTGTTGCACTCACCCCTACGCTATCCAACACTTTCCCTACTGTTGCACTCACTGGAGTGGGAATAGTAATTTTTACCCCTACGCTATCCAACACTTTCCCTACTGTTGCACTCACTGGAGTGGGAATAGTAATTTTTACCCCTGCGCTATCCAACACTTTCCCTACTGTTGCACTCACTGGAGTGGGAATAGTAATTTTTACCCCTGCGCTATCCAACACTTTCCCTACTGTTGTATTCCTCTTAGGGTGTCCATAAACGGGCTTTCCAGTATCATGTCCATATATAGGCATAATTCGCCCTGTCCTTATATAGGCATACAATCCCAGCCCTTATTTAGGCATTAAACCGTGCACTCCAAATACAGGCATGGTCTCTGACATCCGTCCAACCCTAACGTCACAACGAGTTCATGAAGAACAGACCCTTAGGCTTCGGGAGTTTCCCTAGCCCAGGACTATTGATTTCTTCAAGGACTCATATATTATGCATGAACCATTATTCCTTAGGGGTTCATTCATGACGTCTTCCGCTGTCCGACTCACGTCAATGCTAACATTGTGAGGTACTTCTCAGGTATAAATATACCTTCCCTAGTCCCTGTAAATCAGAGGAGACCTCGACTTCAGAGGAGCCCGTTTCCGGCCTGACGCACTGAGAAGACGCTGTCATCCCTGCACGCAGAGAGTCCAGCTTCCAGTGATCTGACTTCCCTTGCGGGGTGTTGGAGTTCGAGTCTGGCAAAGAGATTCCTACCTCTCTCATTCTTCAGGTATGGAGCTGACAAGAACCTAGAGGGACTCTTGGCATACTAGGCATACTAGACTTAACATACTCTTAGTATACCATAGTAAGGAATACTTCACCTACTTCATACCTCTCCCTACACCTAGGTTAGGTTAGGTACATTGGGGTAGAACTAGATTAGAAATGCATCATATGAGTACTCGCATTTTTAGTCTGTGTTATTTATGTAAAGGCATATGTACTAAAAGATAATGCTATCGCAGTATTATTTATTTCTACTGCTTACACTGTACATTATTTATCTCGCATACTGTCTTGTGATCGTAACAGCACATTTTACTTACACCAGAAACAAGACTGTTCAATAAACCTTTTATTGAAACGCCCGTCTATTCTTTCTGTGTAACTTTGAGGAAAACTAAGTATGCACGATTGAGCTGAGTGAAATAGTTATCTATTGTTTCCACGACTCTGGGACACGTTCTGATTCTAAAGGGAAACAAAGTGGTCATGTTTTGCGGCTGCCAGAAACTACTCCCTTCTTGTTGTCAAGGAGTTTCTAGTGGCCTCTGAGCTAGCTGGCACAAGTAATTAAGTTTAATATACTCGATAGGGACATACTGACCTTAGTCCTATGTCAAACCTATAGGATATATTATTCCAATGCGCAGAGCCTATTAGGGAAATAGGAGCTACACTACATGGCGCCCAACGGTTTGGTAAGGCGGTAATTCAACGTTAGATACTGAGTAACTCAGCCGTGCTTTTTTCTCTCAGAGACCCCTACCCATATACTCCAAAAGACGTCTGGAGTGGACAGGGTTAAGTATCCACCAAGGCTACATAGGGAAGCACCCTGTATATCAGCTGTTTGGTTTGTTCAACGTTGAAGGATACAGTGTTACAAAATATTGTGCACCTTATCTTTGTTTCGTTGAAACTTGTTCTACATTTTTCAAAAAACAAAATGACTGAAACGGGAAACGATGGAGCTGCGGCTGATCCAGCCCAAGCAGCCGTTTTTAACATTACAGGTTTAAATGAAACCGAGGAGGGTGTTATAGACATCCATCCAAACTTAAGAAGAGCCATCACTCTAAAACTTATAAAACATGGCCTACCACCAAGAGGAGGTAGAGCAGTTTTCGTGATAGAGGCACACGAATCCTTTCAGACAGAGGTATTCTATTCATGGGTAATATTTCCTGAATCAAATTCAGTAACACACACGTTTCACTTCTACAAAGAAGATGATCCACCAGAGGAATACATTCCTTTCGAGGATATTGAAATTCCATTAACATACCAGGAGCATCAACTCTGGTTTAAAGGCGCCCTAAAACATCACAAAAACATTACCAGGCTCGGTCCACTAGGTAGACCAGGAGCAACATGGCCGATTCTAGCCGGCTACACACCTCATCCTGACATTGAAGAGATGTCAGACGAGGAATTACTTACTCAACTCACAGAGTTAATAAAAATGTACAGACAATTGGTCCAATATGTCATGCAGACTTTTACAGTCCAACAACCTTTAACAATTCCAAATCCAACTCCCCAACAGGGGAATACACTAAAATTACACCACAGACTCTATACGCAGTCATGGGTAAAATGCCCACAAAACGTGAGCAAATTCCATTCTGGATAGCTCAAAAATTACTCAAATCGAAGCAGTATTTCCAAATACTAGCCCGTATGAGAAACACAGAATACTGACAATCAGTTTACCAATGGGGATCACACCACAACTGGAAGACTGCACCACTTGGGGCTCAGTCTTTGCTGCCATCTATACTAAAACACATGGCATTCCGTCAATTGCGGTAATACCTGATGTCCTGAAACAAATTCAAAACGAATACGGGGCAGAACCTGCTCTAAATTTAGCTATGAAGATACTGAAAAATTTCGACCAGGTCTCAACAATAATATTATCTAATATTAAAGGGGAGGCAGCAGCAGTGGCGATCCGCCAAAAATTAAGGGAATTCGATGTTACAGAACATCAAACTGAACTACCCAGAATAATTGAACAATCCTATGCAGAATTAGGCAGAGATAGTTTAGGTGGCAGACCAGTGAAGCCAAAACTATCTGAAAGTCCTGAGAAGGACTCAATTAAACAAACTCCTACATCTTCAAAAAAGACGTGGGAGACTATTAAACAAAATTCAAATGAGAAACGTTCTCAATCTCGAGGTAGGTCTCCTCAAAAGGAGCTCCTCTGAAAGGAGGTATAACCTCAGGAACAGGGATAATTTGAGAAAACCTGACAGGTATCAAGATACTGATACACGTTCCTCTCGTCCCTTTCAGATCTCATCACAGACTTCGGAAAGAAGAGGACGATCGGAACATAGAGAAGAACGCGTGAAATCAAAAGACGTCAAACACGCTCCAAAAACCAAAGTAAATCCTCAATTCTCCAAGAAGAAAGTAGCAGGTCTAAAGATCAGACATGCCGAGAATACTGAGAACACAACTCAAGAACGGAGAATGGGCTCAGACAATGCTGGACAGTGCAGCAGAAGTCACAATAGCTCGCCAGAACCTGAAGGAACTTCTGGAGATAGTGGACTTGAATGAGTACATTAAAGTAGAAACTGTAGACACCAGGGTTAGTACTCCACAAAAGTTATATGAAATAACGCTCCGGATGGAGGGAGACAAACCTAGAGAGGTGAAAGCACTTTTTTGGGAAAGACTATCAAAGAGCTATGACATACTTCTAGCGGAAAAGGACTGGCCACCACAATTTGTCAGGGAGTGCCCACACGGCGAGGACATTATTATGCCTGCCTTCTCCAACCATATTCCAATTCATCTAAAATATACATATGCCAGGAAATGGGCAGTAGCCCAGGCCCCAGCATTATATAAAAATCATGTAGGATGGGATGAGGATTCACCTCACCATAAAATACATCTGAAACATGAACCTACTGCACAAAGGCAGTACCCAATAAAGCAAGAAGCTAAAAACTGGTCAGGAGATCTTAGATCATCTTGAATATCAAGGGGTGATTGAAACATGCACCTCCTCAATGAACAATCCTTTGTTTCCTGTCTCCAAACCAGACAATACATATCGTCTAGTTTTGGATTACAGACACCTAAACGCTTGTTCTAAAACTTTTGCAGTGCAAATGCACATAGCACAGCATTAATGAATAACATTGTGCGTAAAAATATAAAACAACATTAGACATCTCAAATGGTTTCTTTTGTCAAAACATAGCACCTGAAAGCAGGTACTTAACAGCATTCTCCATAATGGGGACCCAGCGTCACTTTTGTAGACTCCCACAAGGGTTCAAGAACAGCCCAGGTTTATTCTCAGCGAGGGTAACGGAGTTACTACAAATTTATGACAATGAGGCTTTGTCCTATGTCGATGACATCTATCTGACAGACGATGACCTGGAAAAACACTTGAACAGGGTGAGCACCATTATACTGGGTTTCGCCTCTGAGGGCTACAAGTTCAACTTTAAAAAGTCCAGAATTGCCCATCTCAATGTCCTATTTCTAGGATATGAGCTTTCAAGTGAAGGCAAGAGCTTGGCAGCTAACTTTCTAGAGAAATGTGCGCTGCTCCAACCTCCAAAAACGCAAAAAAACTTACAATCCACCCTGGGTTTCCTGAATTTGGAAGAACATACATTCTAAATTATGCAGGAAGGGTTAAACCTCTCTACGCATTAATCAAACCTGATTTTTCGAACAGAAACTGGACACAGGAACACACAGAAATCTTGCGTTCACTCCAGGCTGACATGTTAGCAACAAATCACTTACAAACACGCGTAAGTCAACGCAATTTGGTGATCCGAATAATTTCGGGTCAATGCGGATTCACCTACTTAACCTTCAATGAGGGTGAGAAAATACCAATAGCATACAAATCTCATTTGTATACACAAGCGGAAATGCGCTTCAGTTCAACTGAAAAATTCTAACAGCAGTTCAAACCGCTGTAGCAAAAGAAAGAGCCTTAGCCCAAGGGAAACGCATTATTGTCGTGAACCCCAGTACCGGCTTTAGAAGCGGTCACAAAAGCAAGCATTCCAAATGCTAAAGCATTACATCCAAGATGGATACAATGGGTTAATTTTCTTGCTGCAACAGATGTTGAATATGTTTTTGATCCAGATTTAAAAACACAAGCATTCCTGCAATATAAACAAGAATGTCCTCTGCCTACTGAAATTCTGCCTCTCGATCAGTACGAATTCATAATTTACACTGACGGATCTGCACAACCCGCAATAGGGAGTAAGCAAGCTTACAGTGCAGCGTGTGCAATCGTTAAAGGTCGCATGCGAGATGGCATCTTCAGACCTATGGTCACAAAAACTCAGTCTCTAGGAGATTGTACAGCTCAGCGAGCTGAACTACAAGCATTCAAACTGGCACTTGAAAGTACGGATCAAGAATTCCCCACACTAATAGTGTGCGATACCTTTTACTGTGTTCAGTTGTATAATGAATATATACAAAACTTGCTTGAAAATGGTTTCAAAGATGTGAAAGGAGGCACAATAAAGCACAAAACGCTTTGGGAACAAGTAGTTCAGTTGAAAAATGAACTACCAAAGGCTCACGTGATTCACACACTGAGTCATCAACGTGATGGCGTTCACATTGCAGGGAATTCATTGGCTGACGAAGCCGCAAAGGGGGCTGTGCAGACGGCTTCCGTAGCTGTGATCACTCGTTCAAAAACAAAAATAGACGGTGAGATAATGTTGGCTGTCAATGCTTCAAGCAAAGGCAGCAGTGCAGTGTTACCAAAAAGGTTTCCACTCAAGTACTCTTATGTAATTGATGCAAACAACGTTCCTTTTGCTCGAATCCCTGGAGTGGGGGATAGGGTAATTCCAAACATGGAACGTAGAGCAGCCTTGATTTATGAAACACATTTGGGGGAGGGTCTGTCAAATCTAGGGATCTCTAAAACAATTTTGACGTTAAAAGAGATGTACTGGTGGCCTGGGATGAATACGGAAATTCACATATTCATCAACAACTGCTTAGACTGTAAATTACAGCGAGGGAGCCACCAGACACCATGCGGCGAATGCGGCAAACCAGTACAGACACCATTGTTAGACAGCATTAGACTATCTACGTGCCTGCGTCCTACTGGACAAAGGCATTCCCACAAATACTGAATTTAGGTTCCTATGGATATGGCCTCAGCGCTCGGCTGACGCTCGAACTGTTATAAAAGATTTGCGAGTCTTTATCGGCACATACGCAATAGGCACGCTACATTCTGACCAGGGTCCTGCGTTTAGCCTCGGGCTTACAAAGAAGCCATGGCCAGTCTGGGCGTTGCATTGCGGTACTCCTCTCCATTCCATCCTGAGGGAAATTCGGTTGTGGAAAGGAAAAACCGGGACATAAAGCAGTCTATAACAGCTAGGGTATTAGGTTCGGGTGATGGGTGGGTCAAACACCTTAAAGGGGCCCAACGCTCATTGAACAATCTGCCAAGAAATTCTCTAGGGGGGGGTCACTCCATATGAGGTCCTATTTGGGACAAGAATGTGGGTACCAGATCTTGAACACGTAGGCACAGTGGTGGAAAATAAACCGTTTGATATCAAAGATCGTTTGGCTGTTTTACAGGACTTAAACAAATTAAGAACGAAACAAAGCAACGTATTCCTGCAGCCAACCACCACTGGGGATCAACCGGCTGTCCCAGCAAGGCCTGTCTGGATTCCAAAAGTTGGGGATCTAGTCAGAGAAAAGATTGCGGACAAGAAGGAATTTGGACCTTCTTACAGACAACCAGTACCTGTCCTAGCAGTTCAAGGAACAAGAACGGTACTTCTGCCGCCCCTTGCTGGAAGAATGGAGAAAAGATTTGTGTCCATCGACCTCATCAAACCACAGTATGTGGCCGATACTAAATAGTAGGCCTCGTGGACTCCGACCTAGTAGCAGACGCACTCCTCTGCTACTATCCAAGAGGTTCAGACTGAAAGACTGATAACAATCGAGAATTCAGCTGTAACAGATGGAGGACTAAGCAACAACGCTATGGAACTCATCCTCTTGAACACCAAGTAACAGTTCGTCCAAATACACCTGTCTACACCAACGTAGCAAGTGATGAACTGGTTCCAGTGATTTCTACAAATCCTGATGCAATTCCAACAATTGATAGTACTGCTTCTGGCTATTTCATTAACTTTGATACGTTCTCAGAAGATCCCAGTGAACCTGAAACGACGCCAGCATCATTGAAATTCAAGCAGCAAGTACAAGACTTTCTTCACTATCTGAAAAACACTTATTTGGTTTCTCCATGGATTGAACTCTGGATTACATCTGGACTTTTGTTTTCCTGCTCTGGCTAGCTTTGGTAACAACTGTGAGCGTGCTTATAAGTGGCAGATATATCCATGTGAATATTGAAGGAAAAGACGTGAACGTACTTTTGAAACCTCATAAATCTTCCCATCGTGGAAGCAAGAGACTTGTCATCAGTGAACATCACAGCTGTTCCTATACAGGATGGTATAGTGTGGGACAAAACAGATTTTGATATCTTCGGCCCGACGGAACAATTGAATATTCCACATTTGTTTAAAATTTCACTAAGTGATCTAATTTCGTCCAGTACCTATTCTGATGATTGGGACTTTGAGACTGTTAATGACATAATGTTTGACCTAGAAAAATATGCTGCATTTTCTAAAAATGAATATTTAGAGGGTTCATCAGACTATGAACAACTGTATTGTTATAACCACTATGGTCATCATTATTTGCATAAATCTGCATATCCAAGGAATGTGTTTATGTTTAACCAATGGGAGCATTGTCCTACACCACCATACGGTAGTTTGAAAACATTTGCTAACAAGTTTCCATATTTTTCAGGATACAACACATCTAATCCAGAAATGTTTTACTATAAATATGTAAACAAGACAGGACTGAAAATTATGTTAACAAATACAAAACAGATTTACTCTGCATTATTTAATGCCCAACTGTCTAGACAGGGTTTCGACTTATGGAAAGACACTATAGACACAAAAACTGTCTGGGGTACTAAAGATTGGCAAGTGCAGGGGATAGAAGCTTTATTTAGAGCCTGCATCATCCCTGAACAAATAATGTTTTTGAATGAAACTGTCCAACAAACATCTTGTCTTGGACTAGCCAAGATCAAGGAGATGAACACACCTTCTGTACCAACACCTGCAAGTGATAATAATACACAGGCAGTGGTGACAGTTGACAATATATTACAACTCAACAGATCTAATCCTGATTGGAAAAATGGTTGATCTGGCCCATAGACACGAATAACTGTCAGGAAAGATTCCTGAATAAAACTCAGGCTTTACTATTCATAGGCCAGACCCAAGATACGTCCAAAGACAACATCCGGGGGTAGTAACAACATACAGTGTAGGAAAATTATGCCTCGATTGGCTGCATAAATCTACATTACAGGATGTGAAACAACACTTAACCTTACTTAAAGAGGACGCAGACCTTAGGGAATTCTTGCTTGGACCAAGAAAACCGCTGTCAAAAACGTTTCATATATGCCGGCATTTATGCTGCCTATAATGAAGCATGGAAAGTGTCACAGATGGAGGCCGCAGAACGAATACGTGAACTTGATCGTATTAATTTAGAGAAAACACTCTCTGTGGTCGACAATGGGTTAACAACTTTGTCCTCCAGAATATATTCATTGGATGGCATTGTATCCTCTGCTATCGACATACTAGAACAAGATTTGGCGATGTTACAGCAAGGCCAATCTCAATTGCGTTCTATTGTGTTATTAAGCTGGGCGCTGCAATCTTTGCGAGCGGGCTATGTGCCTTGGCGTTTTATCAACACGTCAGCTCTGTTTGCAGAATACAATCTAACTGATAAACAGATCGAATTGGCACAAAGAAGAGCAAAGTATACAGTGCTGAACATTGAAAAACTGGAAAGGTTACCATTCACAGTGGCAGAAAAACCAGCTACAGAATGGGTCATTCATGGCAAAATCACATTACCTGTGACAACTTTTCAGTTTCAGTATTGCCTTAGACAAATGCAAGCAGGCAAATATGAAAGGTTGGGTAAGGAATACATTAAGACATCTTGGGATTTACTGTATACATATAGATGTTGGAGTGGGGATCGTGAAGTGTTTTTGAGCGGTACACACTGTAAACGTGCACGGAGCGGTTCACTTATATGTCAGGACATTTCCTTACACGGGGCTTGTAATGGTTCTGTGGCAAATTTGTCTTGCCATCAGCAGGGTACACCAGCTGCTGTGATTAATCCAACGTTTGGACAACTTTCTAATGGGAGTTACCTTATGTTGAATGATCAGAGTTGCTGCGGCATGCTGCCAGGCATCCCATATCTAGTAACGGTCAACTCCAGGGTCACTTGCTGTATGCAAGTATTGTTTGCCCCAATAGACACAGTCAGGGAGTCGCCTCTATGGCCTTCGCTGAACGTCTCTTTTTATAAGATTTGATACTTTAAGCAGAATGAAAGCCATGCTTTTACAGCAAACAGTGCCTTTGACCTCGGCCAAAGAAACCTATGATCTACAAGTAGCAAGGACTTCGGCTGAGATACAGACTTTAATACGTACAAACTGCCCTATACATTTCGTGGAAATGATAGGACGTATCTTTAACATGTCTGATACAACAGGAATTGTACATGTATTTAAGGGCATCTGCTCCGGTCTGTTAGCACCTTTCTAGGCAATACTCGGAATCATCCCGAACTTTGCACATTCGGTGTTTGGTGGCATACCATTACTTCTAGCACTTGTTGCCAGAATTCTATTTCTCTTCCTGCTATTGCGCTATGGCCAGCCTATTCGCAGACATCACTCCGAGCGAAATGGAGAAAGCTCTCCTTGAACGAAAGTGCCGTGAGCGAATAGTACAGCTATTGGGCATGACTCGTCTACGGGACCTGAATACCACGTGGTTCCTGTCATTCAGACCAATCTGGCAAGATTGCATCTTACCTGTTCTACGATGCCTGCTATGCGGTGAAAAATGCGTGTTAGACACTTGTCTCACATTTCCATCAGCTACGCCAACGGATATCGATACTCTGCTGGACCCAATAACGGCCCATGCTCTGTGTTGTCCCCAGAGGCTACCAATCCTGATGTCAGCATTCATTGAGATCTCACAGACGCTTCCAGCTGCTGCTGAGGTACGAGAAAGATCTACAGGCACACAGGTAACAACAGACGCGAACATTGCTGCGGCAACCTATGCTGAAAGCGGTGCTTCACATCTCTGTGCAATTAATCTACTACACGAGGTGTTCCAACTGACGCCAACTTCAGTGGATGATGTTTTGTCTACAGAAATAGATGATCTCATGTTTACACCAGACCCGTAAACTGACTCTGATTCAGCCCACAGTGTTCCAGAGATGCAGTAACAATTTGGCCTTCATTTTCAAAAATGACTTGGAACTCTACCACAATTGAACTTTTTTCCCATTTTTCGAACGAAAATGGCACTTCAATCTGCTTAAAGTAAAACTAGCCTTATAGTATAGACTTCACGGTACTTCCACGGACACTTAGTCATCTTGTGTGTCTAAACCAATTCTTTAATTTTCATGACATAAAATGACTTTGATTTTTGAGAACTTTTCGATCATTTTCTGTCACATGTAAATATTACTGCTTATTTCATACCAATTGCATTTATTTTCGAACTTTATGCCTGAAATGAAAAGCATTTGCTTCAGATGTACAGTACCTTTGCATTTTTTATTATGTTTTTAAAGCTTTTAAGAAAGATTTTTAAATATGTGGTACTCCATTTAATGTTTAGCATTTTAAATGTTTAGCATTTTAGTATTATCGTACACACGAAAGTGGAGTGGGTGTTGTATTCCTCTTAGGGTGTCCATAAACGGGCTTTCCAGTATCATGTCCATATATAGGCATAATTCGCCCTGTCCTTATATAGGCATACAATCCCAGCCCTTATTTAGGCATTAAACCGGCACTCCAAATACAGGCATGGTCTCTGACATCCGTCCACCCTAACGTCACAACGAGTTCATGAAGAACAGACCCTTAGGCTTCGGGAGTTTCCCTAGCCCAGGACTATTGATTTCTTCAAGGACTCATATATTATGCATGAACCATTATTCCTTAGGGGTTCATTCATGACGTCTTCCGCTGTCCGACTCACGTCAATGCTAACATTGTGAGGTACTTCTCAGGTATAAATATACCTTCCCTAGCCCCTGTAAATCAGAGGAGACCTCGACTTCAGAGGAGCCCGTTTCGCGGCCTGACGCACTGAGAAGACGCTGTCATCCCTGCATGCAGAGAGTCCAGCTTCCAGTGATCTGACTTCCCTTGCGGGGTGTTGGAGTTCGAGTCTGGCAAAGAGATTCCTACCTCTCTCATTCTTCAGGTATGGAGCTGACAAGAACCTAGAAGGACTCTTGGCATACTAGGCATACTAGACTTAACATACTCTTAGTATACCATAGTAAGGAATACTTCACCTACTTCATACCTCTCCCTACACCTAGGTTAGGTTAGGTACATTGGGGTAGAACTAGATTAGAAACGCATCGTATGAGTACTCGCATTTTTAGTCTGTGTTCTTTATGTAAAGGCATATGTACTAAAAGATAATGCTATCGCAGTATTATTTATTTCTACTGCTTACACTGTACATTATTTATCTCGCATACTGTCTTGTGATCGTAACAGCACATTTTACTTACACCAGAAACAAGACTGTTCAATAAACCTTTTATTGAAATGCCCTTCTATTCTTTCTGTGTAACTTTGAGGAAAACTAGGTATGCACGATTGAGCTGAGTGAAATAGTTATCTATTGTTTCCACGACTCTGGGACCAGTTCTGATTCTAAAGGGAAACAAAGTGGTCATGTTTTGCGGCTGCCAGAAACTACTCCCTTCTTGTTGTCAAGGAGTTTCTAGTGGCCTCTGAGCTAGCTGGCACAAGTAATTAAGTTTAATATACTCGATAGGGACATACTGACCTTAGTCCTATGTCAAACCTATAGGATATATTATTCCAATGCGCAGAGCCTATTAGGGAAATAGGAGCTACACTACACTACTGTTGCACTCACTGGAGTGGGAATAGTAATTTTTACCCCTGCGCTATCCAACACTTTCCCTACTGTTGCTCTCACTGGAGTGGGAATAGTAATTTTTACCCCAGCGCTGTCCAACACTTTCCCTACTGTTGCACTCACTGGAGTGGGAATAGTTATTTTTACCCCTGCGCTATCCAACACTTTCCCTACTGTTGCACTCACTGGAGTGGGAATAGTAATTTTTACCCCTACGCTATCCAACACTTTTCTTATTGTTGCAGTCACTGGAGTTGGAATAGTAATTTTAGTTCCTCCGCTATCTAATGTTTTTTGTATTATTTTAGCTAATGTAATGTATAATAATTTTTAAAAAGTATAAAAATTATTTTAATTGTTTAAATTTGTTACATATATTTATTTAATTTTTATTTATATTGTTTTATGTGTATAGATGTATTTATAACTTATTAAAAAGTAACTATTTATAAGTTATTAAAATAAATATTAAAATATATTAATAAGTATGTATATATATATTATATATTATATGTATATGTTTAATGTATTTTTAAATTATATATATTACTTATAAGTTTTTAAGCATTTTAATATATTTTTAACTATGTTTATTTTAGTTATATTTATTATTTACTTTATTTTACATTATTTTTTAACTTAAATAAAAACGATATTTTTAACAACGATATTTTTGACATCGATATTTTTTTTCGATATTTTTGTACTTACCATAATGTAGATAGGATGTCGATATTCTTGTCTTCGATATTTTTGCTGCAATATTTTTGTAGGTCGATATTTTGACCTTCGATATTTAGTCAGTGATCCGCAGGGCACAGAAGTGCCTGCTTCCCTACTACTGGTAATATTGTGATTCATAGATTTGCCCATGCATGTCTCGTGGCGGTACTATGTTGCGCTCCAGGGGCCTCCATCGAGGATTCACCCCGTAATGTGAGCCAAAGAACTGGTGCCCCAAGGTACGCCCTTCTAAGTTTTGTGCGCCCTTCTAAGGGGCCGATTCCGATTCGGGCCGGAAAACGTACCGACCGACTCGGTACGGGAATTTAGTCCGACCGACACGTACCGGCGCTGCCCGATCCGCGTAGTACGATGCAATGCATGTGAATCATGACCGACTCGTACGGAACACAAGACGAACGACCGAACCGCACGGAAATCAGCTATCCGGCCGGGAAACCACACGAATCGAACCGACCAACACGCACCAGGAATGAACCCGACAGAAGCGTACCTGCGAACTCCGACCCGCGCAGTATGATGCAATGCGTGGAAAACCAGACCGAGTCGCACGGAGCTCAAGCCGTACGACCGACACGCATACAAAACCGAGCCGAAGCAACCCAATACTCCGCGACCGACGCGTACGCCGCACATAAAACACAGCAGAAACACAGCTTGAAAGACTCGGAGAAGCTCGCACGAGCCAACTGCAGCGTCCTACTCGGTCAGAAGAACGTCTCCTACATGCCCCAAAATTACAAAGGAAAAAATACAAAAAAAGGGCCAAACAAGCAATGACAAAGTCAATAAATACTGGGGGAGAAATGGAACAAAGACACACCCACAACTCCACCCATATAAAGGCCACAAATCCCTACCATGATCCTTTGCAAATTCTACTGACCTGCCAGCACAGAACACCATCAGACAGCAACCACAGACACACCCACAACTCATCCATCACACAAGCCACACACCATTAGCACCTCCCTAATAGCACCCTCACATACACCCAGCAAAACTGACACTCACCTACCCTCACTTGCACACTCACACACACACATCAATCCCCACCACCACCCATCACCATGCCCCCAAAGAAGAATCCTAAGTTCCTAGACAGTGAATTGGAAGTGCTGGTAGATGAAATCCTCAGGGTAGAGCCACAATTGTTTGGTACACTGGTCCAACAGACCCCCATGTCGCAGAAAACCAAGATGTGGGAGAGGATCGTCGACAGGGTGAACGCACAATCACCATGTTTGCGCACAATGGAAGACATCCAGAACAGGTGGTATGATGTGCGCAGGAGGGTCAAGGAACTACTGAAGAAGGATTATGCCTTGAGCGAATACACCGGCAGTGGCCCTCCTGCCAAACCAGTATACCTCAGGCCCTGGGAGGAGAAGGTGCGGGCCATCCTACCACCAGAGAGCGTACATGGACTATAAAACATCCCAGAGCCTGGTGAGTACACAACCAATATACCCAATATCGTGTGACAATACACACACATCACTGTCAAGGGGATAGTCAAACCATGCACCGTTAGCAAAGCCACAGTAACCAAAACAGAATCATCCCAAGATGTGTATGTTAGTTAGACAAACACAATACCTGCCATCCCATAGTGATATGTAACTGTGTCATGACATGTACAAACCCAACAACAAATAGAGCAAGGCAGCGGCACAAATCTAACCAACAAACACTGTCAGACATTTTGCCACCACTAGAACACCACTTCACAGGGAAGCTCACTGAAAGGAAGGAATTCTGTGTATGCTGGTGAAGTCAGTGTAGCCAATAGCATGATGGGAGTTGTAGTCACAGATATTGCTCACCCTCACAATTGGCCCATCAACACCACTCTGAACCATGCTCACATCACAGGGAGTGGAAAAGAACTGACAAGATGGCTGACACTGGGTACTGCTGTGGGGAGCACAAGGCCCTGCTGGGAACTGTGCACAACCAACAGCAGGACACCACTGTCTGACATCCTGAAAGCAAACTTGCACTCCCTGCAATGGAAGCACGTTCCATGGTGGGATATCTGGCTGGGTGGGAAGGAGGACTGACAGCACTGACCATAGTTACCAGCAGCTGTTCTCACACACACCCCTAACACAAACTCCACACAACTCACCTGGGAGAATGCATTGCCTCACACTCTAATTAAATATCCCACAAAGAACCACCACCCTGGGTTATGCTGTGAGGCACAGGGACACTTCTGGGACTTGTAGCCAAACTAACGCCAGGACAACTCTGTCAGCCATCCTGTCAGCACAGGCACACTACCCCACAGGGAAGCAGAGTCAAAAGGAAGGAAGTATGGGCATGCTGGGAAGGGGGTGTAGGCAATAGCATGATGGGAGTGGTAATCACAGCTCAACATCCCCTACCCGCATGGCCCAGCAAGCTCACACTAAAGCATGCACACCTCACAGGGAGTGAAAAGCCACTTCAAAGATGTCTGACACTGGTGCTCTGTTGTGGGAGCACAAGGCCCTGCTGGGAACTGGGCACCAACAAACAACAGGACACCACTGTCAGCCATCTTGCCATTGCTGTCACACTCACACACAGTGAAGTCCACTCAAAAGGAAGGAAGTATGGGCATGCTGGGAAGGGGGTGTAGGCAATAGCATGATGGGAGTGGTAGTCACAGCTCAACATCCCCCACCCACATGGCCCAGCAAGCTCACACTGAAGCATGCACACCTCACAGGGAGTGAAAAGCCACTTCAAAGATGTCTGACACTGGTGCTCTGTTGTGGGGAGCACAAGGCCCTGCTGTGAACTGGGCACCAACCAACAGCAGGACACCACTGACTGACATCCTGAGAGTCAACCTGCACCCACTGCAAGGGTGGCATGCTTCATGGTGGGATAACTGTGCTGGAGGGAGAAGGAGGTCCGGATGTCAACCAAATACCACCAATGCTGGCCATGCACACACCTCAACATTCACATTGAAATGCTTCATGTTGGCAGGACAATGTGCTACACCAATATCAACCTCTGACTGTGACAACTTAGGACAATGCAATGTACAGGCCCGCATCCAGAGGTACAGTCACAACTGTCAGGTGTTTGAACCATTGATGCCTGTAGAAACATAACATACATTGTGTGTCTCTTCCAAAAACAGGTGATGATGGGGACACAGCAGCAGATGATGAGGAGTCCCTGACTCAGGCTCCGGGGGACCCTGAGCTCTCTGGTGTGGAACAGCCTCTGCCCTCCTCGGATGGCGAAGACCTACCTGGCCCCTCCGGTGTGAGTCATCATGCAGCACCAGCAGGACCACCATCTGCACCCCTGCACCCACTCCTCCAACAACTGCCAACACACAGACCACCCCTCCGACACGGACAGACCAAGGACCACCAATGACGACAGCACAGGGACCCCGGCCCACCGTGAAGCAATGGACAACAACTCCAGTACCAACCCCCAAGGGGGCCTAGGGTCACCTGTGCGTGCCACCGCAGGTCCCGCACGTGTGGCCAGGGGTGGTGGGAGGGGTGGTAGGCAGAGGTCGCTGTTTGCAGAGGGGCCTGGACTGCATGATGACCCACAACTGGTACGCATTGCTGATGCGTACCAGAATAGCACCGGAGAGGTCAGGCAGGTAGTGGGGATCCTCAAGGACATTCAACAGCAGCAGGCTGCCCATCATGCCCGCTTGGACTCCCACATGTCCCGTGTGGAGACACACATGTCCTGTGTGGAGACACACATGTCTGGCATGGAGTCCAAGTGGGACACATTGGAAGAACTGACAGCGGTGCAGAGGGACATATTGACATGCCTCCGCCAGATTAGCACCAACATGTCCACACCTCCCTGTGTGCCCACAACATCTGGTGCCGCAACAACTGCTACTGCCACAGGGAGGGAGGATGACTCTGGCGGAGAGTCCCCTGCACCGCAGCAGCCTGCACGTGAGGGTCCCCCAAAGAAGAGGGGTCGTCCGAGGAAGGACAACTGAGAGGCCGATGGCCATGTACATCCCCCAGGAACCCAACACCTGTTCTGGAAATTCTCCTTTGTGTGCAAACTGTTCACCCTGTCGAATGCAACCCAACTCTCCCACATGACATGGGGAGTTTAAGTTGGCCCAATGTATCAGATGACTGTTGACTTTACTCAGGACATTTCTGCTACCAAGACTTCCAACTCATCTGGGAACTTTGGATTACAATCCCAATGTACAGCACCCACCATCCTGTGCACTATACTCACACATGTATGTAAATAAACTCACTAATACACCATACTTGCCTCTGTTGTGATTCCAACGTTGTTTTTGTCATGGAGATGATGATCTGCTAAATGACACTGTGCATGCTAACTGCTACTGCAAGTTCAACACCGTCATGTGAGTCATGGAGACGTGACACATATGAGGGAGACACACCACTAGGGCAACACAACACATACACACCAGGGCCTTCTGACTCATCGCCTACACTGATGTTGCCAGGAAATACAGTGGAATGCACAGACACCACACCTATTCACAGTCTGTGTTAACTAGCCCACAGGTGCAGTAAGCAAATGTCAGTCAGATGTGTGACCACAGACAACGCACATCCCAAAGTGAAGCACAGGTTTATTACACATTTGTAACATGTTGTGTCCACTACAGATGCAAGGTAATCCCACGTGGCAGTGGCCACACAGTCAACAATTGTAAAAGAAATAAAGTCCAGGGGTGTGGGGCACATCACCTGTAGGGAAACGACTGCTTCCACCCTGGAAGTTGAATCATGGTGTCGGGGGATCCGAGTGGACCAAACAACTCTGAAAGCACCCTGTGAAGGACAGACATGACACACAGTCAAAAGCACTGAAGAACAGGACAGAGCTGCAATACTCATGCCCAATACATGTCACAAGATACCTACACAAAACCAAGTTAGCATGTCAACACTGTTGGAGAGTACAGACTACCTGTAAGGACACATCGCTGCACGCATCCAGTCAAGTAGCACATGGCCACACTCAAACAGCAACAGAGCACCACCAACACATATCATGCAAACTCAAATCATTGACATGACATCTCTGGATACTCATATTCAGCTGAAGAAGTTGGTGATGAGCTGTGTGCGGACATCACCATCATCATCATCATCATCACTGGCATCGTGGCCCAGGCCAGGATCCTCCACAGGTGGCGGATGTTGGTCATCGTCATCCAGGATGAGAGGCAACTCCTTCCGCACTGCCAGGTTGTGTAGCATGCAGCAGACGATGACAATCTTGCACACCTTTGCTGGGGCATATGGGAGGGCCCCCTCCTGTCTTGTCCAGGCAGCGAAAGCGGCTCTTCAGGAGACCAAATGTCCGCTCGATCACTCTCCTGGTCCGACCATGTGCCTCATTGTAGCGCATCTGGGCTGGTGTCACAGGGTTCCTGAGGGGTGTCAGCAACCACGGCATGTTGGGGTATCCGGAGTCACCTACATAAAGACAACTGCACATTAGCTGAGTTGGGTAAAGAGGGTGGAATACAACATTGCAGAACACACACAATGGTAAAAAGTCAGTACACACCGACAAGCCAGGCACGCTGGTTCTGCATCTGTGACATCATCCTCGGGATGCGACTACTCCTCATCACGTAGGCATCGTGTGCAGAACCGGGGAAATGTGCACACACATGTGAGATGGTCATATCTGCAAGACATACCACCAGAGCATTGATAGAATGGTAATGTTTCTTGTTCCTGTATGCCTGCTCATGTGCCTGTGGTGGTACCAAAGCCACATGTGTCCCATCAATGGAGCCAATGACATGTGGCATCCTCCCCAGGGCATAGAAGTCACTCTTGACGTCAGTGAGTTGTTGACGTTTAGGGAAATAGATGTACTGGTTCAGGTATCTCAACATTGCCTCCAAAACATCGCGTAGCACACGGCTGAACATGGTCTGTGACATCCCACCAGCAGACGCCACAGTGTGTTGAAAGGTACCGGTGGCAAAGAAGTGTAGGGCTGCCATCACCTTCACCTTGGGGGTCAGCGCTGTAGGGTATGTCCGGCCAGGTTGCAAATGTGGGGCCAACCGCACCGTCAATTCCTCAATCAGCGGCCTGTTGAAGCGGTACCGTCGGATGCAGTCACGTTCAACCATGGTTGCAAGGTCAGGGAATGGTCTATGGACAGCTGGTGCCCTGCAGTGCATAGGTCAACAAAGAAACATTGTCAGTCACCCCACATATGTGGCATTGACCATACTCAATATCACATGATACATCATTACAAGACACAAGTACTTGATGTGTGTGCCGTTCTGTATGGACATATATGGCACCTACATGGCCAACATCTAACATCACAGTTCAACATGTGTTGACAACAAGTTCCAGGTCGTGCTATGAGAAATCATTAGGCTGTGTCACAGTACCCATGTACTGCTGTCACGTTCCAAACACACACCACAGTGACAAGTGAGGACAGATGTGCCACAGGCATCACAGCTCATTGACAGGTACATTCCCAGGGACCCTGTATTGCCACATGGACATTGGCATGACATGGCGTATCATGTACACGTCAGCAAAACAACCATGACTCACACAGGTAGTGGCTCCTGTTGCCTCTGCAGGACAGACATGGACGTCTGTGACACACACACGCACAACATCAAAGTAGATGCACAAACAACGTGGATGTGGAGACTGTCTCCCATTGTGCACATTGAATCAGAGACATCTGAAACACAACATGCACACAGACTGTGGAGGGCCATCACTATTGTGGCAATGGGTCACCCTGTGACGTACATACCTTCCCACATGGGACTCAGGGTGTATGTGACATGACATACACATACACAACCTGGAAATGTGACCATGCCACATGCCCTGAACTGAACAGTTGCACATCACAGTGGTCATGTACACAACACACAAAGGATTCTGTCCCCATGAACACGTGCACGGCCTGGGAGTGGCTGCCCCAAGTGCCACCAAAAAAACCACAGGTTGACCCCCATACACACACAGGTAATGCAGCCTTACATGCCTTAGGATACAGTGTGGACAGGCTGTGGTGTTGTAGGTGTGCCC
This sequence comes from Calotriton arnoldi, assembly GCA_963921515.1. NCBI lineage: Eukaryota > Metazoa > Chordata > Amphibia > Caudata > Salamandridae > Calotriton > Calotriton arnoldi. The sequence continues at coordinate 716,147 of CAWUFW010006559.1, read as the reverse complement.
CTGAGTACCTGGCAAGTAATTGGGGCTGGCATACGTTCACCAGTGACAACCATGGTGACATATGCAAGTTATTTGTACAGGGACGCGTTGTACAGCAATGGACCGATCGGTGCGCACGCATTGGCCATTGCATATGATGTGGACGGAAATACGCGTTGTACAGCAATGGACCGATCGGTGCTCACGCATTAGCCATTGCATATGATGTGGATGGAAATACGCGTTATATAGCAATGGACCGATCGGTGCGCACGCATTGGCCATTGCATATGATGTGGACGGAAATACGCGTTGTACAGCAATGGACCGATCGGTGCGCACGCATTGGCCATTGCATATGATGTGGACGGAAATACGCGTTGTACAGCAATGGACCGATCGGTGCGCACGCATTGGCCATTGCTTATGATGTGGATGGAAATACGCGTTGTACAGCAATGGACCGATCGGTGCGCACGCATTGGCCATTGCATATGATGTGGACGGAAATACGCGTTGTACAGCAATGGACCGATCGGTGCGCACGCATTGGCCATTGCATATGATGTGGACGGAAATACGCGTTGTACAGCAATGGACCGATCGGTGCACACGCATTGGCCATTGCATATGATGTGGACGGAAATACGCGTTGTACAGCAATGAACCGATCGGTGCTCACGTATTGGCCATTGCATATGATGTGGACGGAAATAAGCGTTGTACAGCAATGGACAGATCGGTGTGCACGCATTGGCCATTGCATATGATGTGGACGGAAATACGCGTTGTACAGCAATGGACCGATCGGTGTACACGCATTGTCCATTGCATATGATGTGGACGAATGCGTGTTGTCATCCGATGTGCGCGTTGTACAGCAATGGACCGATCGGTGCGCACGCATTGGCCATTGCATATGATGTGGACGGAAATGCGCGTTGTACAGCAATGGACCGATCGGTGTGCACGCATTGGCCATTGCATATGATGTGGACGGAAATACGCGTTGTACAGCAATGGACCGATCGGTGTGCACGCATTGGCCATTGCATATGATGTGGACGGATGCGTGTTGTCATCCAATGTGTGCGTTGTACAGCAATGGACCGATCGGTGCGCACGCATTGGCCATTGCATAGGATGTGGACGGAAATACGCGTTGTACAGCAATGGACCAATCGGTGTGCACGCATTGGCCATTGCATATGATGTGGACGGAAATACGCGTTGTACAGCAATGGACCGATCGGTGCGCATGCATTGGCTATGGCCTGGCATGGCAACGGACGCGCTCGGAGCTTTAACGAGTCTGATGCAGTGAATTCAGCTGGCCACCCACAACAATGTTGCAAATTCATGGGTGTCATGAAGTTGAACTTTGAAGGATGCTGTGGCGTGTATAAGTGGTGCAATTCCATGGATTGGCCAGATTCAGAAGATGCAAACGACTTGGACCTATCACTTTTGACACATGGGACAGTATCTGCCTCTGCAGCACACATATAATGCTGGCTGTTCCCCTGAGAGCTCACGTGCCTGCACTACATGCTCCAGGACGACATCTGCCACCACCACTGCTGCTGTCTCTGCATCCTCTGGCTACTGCAATGGCACGTACTGTGGAGAGAGCCCCAGCCTTCAGCACTGAGGAGAACCAGGCCCTGCTGGACAGCCTCCTTCCACAGTACAGCAAGCTGTATGGAAAACCAGGGGAGCAGGTGAGTGTGCTGTCCACTGCCTTACTAAATGTGCATGTTGTCTGACTAGCAAGACTTACAGTTCATAGCCACAGTTGCACTGCCTGTGTACATCATATGCCCCTGTGATTGAGACATGTATATCCAACTGTGTGATGCACGGAAATGTTGCATGTGTAGTAATGGCCTTTTCACTTTGTCATCCTCACAGGTTGATGCCCACCAGAAGCAGGAAATCTGGATGACCATCGCCCGGGCAGTAAGATCCGTGGGGGTCTACAAGCGCCGGATCCGCAACTGCCAGAAGAGGTGGCAGGACCTTTGGGGCTGGACACGGAGGATCGCAAGGGTCCAGCTGAAGCTGTCACCTCCTCGCAGGAGGGGCGGACACCGGACCCTGACCCCCCACATGCTCAGGATTCTGGCGGTGGTCTTCCTGGACCTGGATGGGCAGCTGAAGGCCAGACAGCAGCAAGGAGGGGGTGAGTGCATGACTGCACTGTGAACTTTGTCTGACATGCTATGTGCCCTCCTCTGGCCTGGTTAAACTTCCACAGTACATCAGTCTTGTGGTCCAGGACCCATGTCCCTCAATTGTGACATGCCCACTCCTCATCCGATACCCAGGTGTGGCCCTTACAGTCAGGAAATTGTGTCACTTGGGTACTGTGTCCTTGCATTTTGCTTAGCTCAAGGTGGGGGACAGCATTTGTTCCCGTAACTTTGTGGTGGGCTTCATGGGTGGGTCAATTGCTTACACAATGCCTGAGTTCTGACATGTAATCTGCATGTAACTTTGATATGTGGTCCAATTGCTGATCTGACTCACCACATGTGCCTGGGGTATTTGGCACACACCCATGCTGCGGGTGGGAACAATGTTTGGGCCTCAGGAGTATGTATATCAAGTGTGTCACACAAGCTTAGCCACCTGCCTACTGTCCAGGGCTCATCCCTCTTTCACGTGGAGCAGGACAGTCATGCCTACTACAGGGCATACAATACACTCTGTACTCCCACTCCTGTGTATCAGCTGACACGTTGTGCTCAGTGAAATGTTCCCTCAGGTGTCTGCCTCTGTGTCATTGTGCTGTGGCTTCGTTGTCAGGACTACTGGGGTGTTTATCGGTTAGGGCTCAGCATGCCATCTGAGATGTGACCATAGGAGACGATACTTGTGTGACATATAGGTGTTTGATCACTTGACTGTGCAGACTGGTGTATGCGACTGTGAAGTTCAGGTAGCTGTTATTCATTAGAAAAACAATGGGAGAGCAAGGGATAAGGCTAAGGGGCGCGTCCTGTTCCCCTGGATGTGTACTAGACTTAAACAATATGGACGAACCCACTATGTGGCCCTCTTATCTGCTCTTAGCGCGCTGTGGACCACTAGGTACCCACTATAGTGGCCCTCACGCACGACCCAGTGCCACAATTAGCATAGTTATAGACTGCACCTAGCGCTAGCACCATTACGTGTGCAGCCAATGACCAGCGCCTTACAGCGCACCATGAACCAGATTGCCCAATTCCTTACGGGCGCAGCATGCATGAAATATCCCTGCATGTCGCAATTTGCATGGGCAACACACCAGTCACTGTAGTAACTCTCTTGCTATGACTACAGAACACCAATATAGTCATAAAGATTGCATTTTATGTTGCGACATTATATGTTTTGTCTTGTCTTTTTGTTTCCCATACAGGAATTTTTGCTTTTTAAAGTATCAGTGAGTACTTTGACTTTTTAACCACACACCTTAGCGCATGTGTAGGTACCGCACTGGTTTTCACGTGGCACCTATCACTTTTGCCACTCACCTACCACTCACTTGGTCCTGAAGAAAGCCCCACTTACTTTCACATGAGGGGCTGAAACATGTAGATCCCCACACATAGTCAACTTAATGGTAATAATCCATGAGTAGTTGCACTACACATATTAATTCTTAGACATATCCTGAGCCGCCAACATTAAAATTAGAGGCAAGGATTCTCAGAGATATTTTTAACCAAATAAATTCACTTCACATCACACTTCACGCACCAACACCAGCTCCGCTGTAATCAGGCGTCGTAGCACAACCGGGGGCACTCGGCCACCGGTTGGGACCTCAATGATGAAGCATGACACCAACCAGGTTGGTGTGTGAGGGGTCTTTTAAGAACACCTAATGGGTCCAAGTTCATACTACATTTTGGGGCACATGCATCAAGGTAGGCTTTTGCGATTCCTTAATTGCGATTATTAAGGAATCGCAATTAAGGAATCGCAAAAGCCTATGCATGTAGGAATCTCTATAAAAATAGCGATTCCTAAACATTCCTTATTTGCGACTCGCTAATTGCGAGTCGCAATTAAGGAATACTCTCCCCATTCATTCCTATGGGCCTAGTGGCCCATAGGAATGAATGGGAAGACATTCTCACTAGCGATTCGCAATTAGAGAATCGCAAATTGAGAATGCAATTTCAAGAGTGCCAGGGTGTCAAAATGACACCCTGTTGCACTCCTGAAATTGTGATGTGCACCCATGTTATGCACACACATGCCCCAAGGGCATGTGTGTGTGTAACCTAAAACTTAAAAAATGCATTTTAGAGCATTTTTCGAAGGTATTGCAAATTACAGACAAGTTTGATTTGTCTGTAATTTGCGGTCCCAAATAGCGAAATCGCTATTTGAAAGTGCTTCTAGCATTGCATTTAAGGAATCGCAAATTGCGATTCCTTAAATGCAATCGCAATTTAGGAATTCGCAATTAATTGCGAATTCTTAAATTGCGCATAGGAAACACTTTCATGCATCTCCAAAGGCCAATTTGCGATCGCAAACGGCCGATTTTTGCGATTCGCACCGTTTGCGATCGCAAAAACCTTTGATGCATGTGCCCCATAGTGACTTATCTACATACACATAGTGGGTTCGTCCATATTGTTTAAGTCTAGCTGTTATTCATTCACAGCAGACTGTGAGGTGCTCAGGTTCAGAGAGTTGTGTTTCATGTCTCCCATATGTCCAATTGGTATGACGTGAACAAATAAGAGTTCAGATGATGTGGTTTGTGGGGGATGGACATGTGCACTTGTCAGCTACAGAACTTGCATTCCCCATGACCTAGGATTGTGACACAGTGCAGACTGTTGTTGGCTGGCTGCCCTGCCCATGTGACTGGAGACAGTGATGTATGACTTTGCAGGCATGCCTGTGCCATGGCATTAAACTTCCTAGGAGTGATCCTGCAGGGGAGTGACACGTGCTACATGCACCCCATTGTGGCATTGACTATCAGGACATGGGTGCATCATGGTGTCTGGTGCTGGTATGCATCACATGCATTTCAAATTAGACTCTGGCCATCCCTTTATCCGGACACCTGTACTGACTCAGTGGCAAGAGATGTGAAGTGTGCATGTTCACATGCTTCACCGTGTTCTCTGCAATGTCCAACAACTGTGTAGGTGGTGCATGTGTCCACACTGGGGTATTACCATCCGACAGGCACCAGACAGATGGGTGCAAGGCCAGGAGGGATGTGAGTGCCATGGTTGACCATCAGACTGACAATTGGCTTCTCCTAATCTGTGTGAGCACTTTTGGCAATGTTCAACTAAGGATGCCAGGGCTTGCTCTGTAATGTGCTGTACTTACTGTGGTGTGTGCGGTCAGTGCAGGTGACTGATGTTTGTCTGTTTCCCTAATTGTTTGCAGATACATCCACGGCCACAGGAGGGGACAGCTCCACGGACCAGGAGGAGCTGCAGAGCCAGACTGGGTCAGCAGCCGATGAGTGGTCGGAGGGACCCAGTGGCACGGAGGGCGAGGGAGCCACACCGAGGAGTCCTCAGCACCATCCACCTCAGCTGAGGACCACAGCAGCTCAGAGGATGACTCCCTTGTGGAGGCGGGTGTCAGCAGCCACCACACCCCAGCTAGTATGGCTGGCCCCGCCACCACCACCGCCCTCCCATCGGCTCCCATTCCAGAGGTCCGTGGAGGCTCCTGTGTTCGGGAGCGTGTCTCCTTCGTGCCAGGCACCGCACCCCCTGCCCCTGTGTCCCCTGCTGCCCTGAGTGAGGAGTCTGTGTACTTACTTCGCCAGCTCCATGTAGGGCAGACAGCACTGCTGAGTGTCCTCCATGCACACACCAATCTGTTGACACAGCTGGTGTCGTTCATGGAGGGCATCTCATTGGGCATGTATGCCCTACAGAGGAGCAATAAGTCCATGGCCTCCTCCCTGACAGCAGCACTGTTCCTCCTCCAACAGTCCCTCACCCCTCCTACCTCTGCCCCATCCACACTTCCTGGCACCCTACCTGTCCCAAGCACATGCACACCTGCACAATCACCCAAACACACACACATGAGCAGCACAGAAACACCCAAAACAAAGTCACAACGTGCACGCAAGCATCCTCAGGGGACTGACACCACACCCACAGGGGATGGGGAACAGACACACACACAGGCATCCACAGTCACTCCGCAGTCCTCCGATACCTCTCCCTCCAAGACCTCTTCCCTTGCCTCACCTGCAACCCCACCTACAAAGCAGCTCTTCCTCTGTGACCTCGGCCTCTTCCCCTCCGATCCAGATGATCCAGCATACAGGGGGAAGAGGAAGTCCACCCACACAGAGGGGAGTGCCCCTCACCCCCGGACACCCTCCCCCAGGCACAGACAAACTTTGGCCCCCACCCGCAAGTCCCCCCGGACCCGGAAGAGCAAGACCCCGCCACCGCCCTGCAGCTCAACCACACAGTCTCCTTCCTCCATCCCTCAGGCCCCCACAACACAGGTTCTCCCACCACACCCTGCCCCAGGTTCCCCCACCCACAGATACACCTTCCCCAAAATGATCCGGCCTTCTCCCCTACCACTTGCTCTTCCAGCCCCACACCCCCGCTGCGCATGTTTATGCCACTGGTGTGGAGACCGTGTCCTCCCCTCTGTCCTGCCCACCTTACCTGAACCCCATTCTACTCCCCTGGAGATAGGCACTGCAGTGGAGTCCACTACCACCCCGTCTGACTTGGGCACTGCAGTGGGGAACCTGTCCACTCCATCTGCCCAGCCCACTGCAGTCGTGCCGGCACCCACACCATCTGACTCATGCCCCCAGTTGTGCCGGCACACACCATGTCAGACACCTCCACTGCAGTTGTCAGTGACTCTCCAGCACCCACCACCCCTTCCCTGCCTCCTTCTGGTGAGCCCTGATCCTGTCCCTGCGGTGCCTGGCCTGCCCCCCGTATGCCCCTCCGAGTGGAATGTCCCTGGTCCGTAGCAGTGCAGGCAAGCAAAGGGTAACATCTGCCACTGTCACCCTGTTCGGACTTTACTAATGGACTGGCCATTGCCCTTTGTGTTTTTTCAGGACTTTCAATTTTAAACCCACATATGCTGAATAAAGCTACTTTCTGTTCTCTAGTGGTTTTGCTTCAGATGTACATGATGTTGATGATGCTAACCATGCCCTTGCTGCAGTGATGGTGATTTTTGATATCGGGAAAATGAAGTGTTACTGTGCAGGACCCCATGTGGTCCAGGGGGAATGTGTCCTATCCTGGTGTGTATCCATGTCATCCTTTGCAGCAATATGAAGGTGTCATGTTTTCAATATTTGCCAATGGGATTTCCTACTTTTATTTGCAATATCACATCTATGGCTTACACCCCTGCACATCTGTTGTGCTTGCCATTGTTCAATTTGTCTATTTCCCTGACCATGTGACCATCTCCACTGGACATGCAAGTTTGGGCATCAATGGGGAAGGACTCATCTGTGTTATCAGTGCAACTTGCTATACATGTGTGTTGGATCTGTGCAGATGATTTCGGTGACACTCCCATGACCAGACTGATGTGACGAGAGCCTTCATTTTGTGCTAATTGTTGACTGAGTGACCAAGTGTTCTGCTGACATGATAGAGCCCTGCAGAGACAACATATGGCACAGCTTTCCTTACATAGGAGTGGAGTCCCCTCATGGCAGTGTGTAATTCCGTGACATTGCCTGAGCCCAAGGTGTGTGTTGTGTGAGCATGTCTGTGTGTGTTCACTTCCATTTTGCTATGCAGGCTGGGATCCCTAGTGATGTTCCTGTTTGTGATGCTTGCTGAGTTGACCTATGTTCCCCCAAAATCTTCGCCCTGGGTTCTCTGGGATGTGGGTGCATGGCACATTACTGGTCATCAGGGTGTCACCCATAGGTGTGTTTGCTGTCAGGCTGAGTTTGTGGGCAAACGCAGATGAGACACAGTCAGGATTCCCCTTGGCACTTGTTGGTTACACAAGTCATGTAATTTACAGTTTGTGGTAGCTTTCAGTGATTGTGACACGTTGTGTGTGTGACTGCTGCCACTCCTCAGGGTCAAAGCTGCAATGTTGGAAGTTGTCTATGTGTGTTCTTTGTGGGTGACCTTGGCTTCTTCATTGGTGTGTGACTGTGGCCGGGATCCCATTGGTTGGTGTGGATTTGACGTCATGCCCATGTACGGCGTACTGTGCAGTGTGTCAGACATTCACGAGTCTTGTTGACTGGCCATGTTTGATGGGTTTCTGCACCTTAGTTCCCACCACCACCCCTGGGATTGTCATGGTGCATGTGCAATGTCACCAGTCCATGTGAGCTTCACTGCTGCACATTGGTGGAGATCAAGGTGTGTGGTGTTGAGTGTGTGCAAATGAGAGTTGTTTCACGGCTAGACCCCTGCCTCCATATTGGCCTTGGCTGACAGGCCATGCAGATTGATTTGTGCTTGTGTAGGTGTGATGGTAGTTTGTTGCTCAGGACACATGACTGTGGTTCACAATGTGAACGACATCTAGCTTTGTCATCACAGTGGGATTATCATGCAGGCCAGTGTCATCACAATGTGGGGTCCCTGGGGGTAGTGCTGTGGTGGATCTGTCTCTTGCTGTGTTAGTTGCTGTTCCTACAAGCTTGTGTGACATGTGTAATTTGGGCTCCCTCTCATCTAACAATGCCTGATTGCCCACATAGGGGAATCCGATCCATGAGTTACTTTTGTGTGGCACTGTATACACATCTGTGTAATTGGGATTCAGGCCTCCTCATGTGTTGTGTGGTTGCCTGGGGACACTGGCACCCCCCATCACCTGTTGTGTTTGATATGCAGTGTGGGGCTGCCTGTTTGTGTTTGTGCATCTGCACCACTGCATTGGCATATCTTTAGTGTGCCATTGGCTGTATGTTGTTTGGTGGGTTTCCCCTGCTGTCCCTGGGACTCCTAGGTTATCAGTCAGCACAATGATCATGGTTTGTATGTCCCATTGCTGCCATGGTATGGTATTTGTTCACCTCACATATACAGTCTCCACAGGATATCTACATTTGTGTGCCCATTGGTGTAGATATGTGGGTCTGCATTATGATGGTCACTTCTGTCATTGTGTTATTGATGAATGTTGACAATGTCAGCCCCCATGGGTGATGTTTGTCTGCACATGCCCAAAGGTATGTCTTATTTGCACTGCACTGTTTGCCTCACCCAATCTATGTTGCTATGGGACACAAGCACTATTATGCCACTGATGTGTTTGTTGTTCTGTGACCAGGAATCATCCATGCTGTTTGGCATTTGCAGCTTTTTCCATGACAACACTTACATTTTGGTCACTGTGATGATGGGGGTTTAGACCCCATTGCCACAATGTTCAAAATGTGCTTCAGCTATGGACCCCACACTTACCTTTTGGTCACTGTGATGATGGGGGTTAGACCCCATTGCCACAATGTTCAAAATGTGCTTCAGCTATGGACCCCACACTTACCTTTTGGTCACTGTGATGATGGGGGTTTAGACCCCATTGCCACAATTTTCAAAATGTGGTTCACCTATGGACCCCACACTTACCTTTTGGTCACTGTGATGATGGGGGTTTGGACCCCATTGCCACAGTGGTCATGGTCTGCTTGCATTGTGGAGGCCACACACATTTATGTGTGACACATGTGATAGGGGGTCACATTGTATGTTCAATGTCATTTTCAGTGTTGTAGGCATTTGACACAGACTACACACGCTTGTCATGGTGTTGGGGGGATGTGTTTTTCTGACATTCCTTATGTTGGAGTATGCTGGTTGTGTCATGCATTACCCATCCTATGAGTAGGGGTGGTGTTGGTGGTAGGCATCCATCCCCCTATGAGTGGGGATGGTAGTAGTGACAGGCATCCAGCCCCCCTGAGTAGGGGTGGTGGTAGAGGTAGGCATCCAGCCCCCCATGGGTAGGGGTGGTGGTAGTGGTTGGCTTCCAGCCCCCCCTGAGTAGGGGTGGTGGTAGTGACAGGCATCCAGCCCCCCCTGAGTAGGGGTGGTGGTAGTGACAGGCATCCAGCCCCCCCTGAGTAGGGGTGGTGGTAGTAGTAGGCATCCAGCACCCATGAGTAGGGGTGGTGGTAGTGGTATTCATCCAGCCCCCCCTGAGTAGGGGTGGTGATAGTGACAGGCATCAATTCCCCTATGTGTGGGGATGGTAGTAGTGACAGGCATCCAGCCCCCCATGAGTAGGGTTGGTGGTAGTGGTAGGCATCCAGCCCCCCATGAGTAGGGGTGGTGGTAGTGGTAGGCATCCAGCCCCCCATGAGTAGGGGTGGTGGTAGTAGTAGGCATCCAGCCCCCCATGAGTAGGGGTGGTGGTAGTAGTAGGCATCCAGCACCCAAGAGTAGGGGTGGTGGTAGTGGTAGGCATCCAGCCCCCCATGGGTAGGGGTGGTGGTAGTGGTTGGCATCCAGCCCCCCCTGAGTAGGGGTGGTGGTAGTGACAGGCATCCAGCCCCCCCTGAGTAGGGGTGGTGGTAGTGGTAGGCATCCAGCCCCCCATGAGTAGGGGTGGTGGTAGTAGTAGGCATCCAGCACCCATGAGTAGGGGTGGTGGTAGTAGTAGGCATCCAGCCCCCCATGGGTAGGGGTGGTGGTAGTGATTGGCATCCAGCCCCCCCTGAGTAGGGGTGGTGGTAGTGACAGGCATCCAGCCCCCCCTGAGTAGGGGTGGTGGTAGTGGTAGGCATCCAGCCCCCCATGAGTAGGGGTGGTGGTAGTAGTAGGCATCCAGCACCCATGAGTAGGGGTGGTGGTAGTGGTAGGCATCCAGCCCCCCATGGGTAGGGGTGGTGGTAGTGGTTGGCATCCAGCCCCCCCTGAGTAGGGGTGGTGGTAGTGGTAGGCATCCAGCCCCCCCTGAGTAGGGGTGATGGTAGTGGTAGGCAACCAGCCCCCTGAGTAGGGGTGGTGGTAGTGACAGTCATCCAGCCCCCCTGAGTAGGGGTGGTGGTAGTGATAGGCATCCAGCCCCCCATGAGTAGGGGTGGTGGTAGTAGTAGGCATCCAGCACCCATGAGTAGGGGTGGTGGTAGTGGTAGGCATCCAGCCCCCCATGAGTAGGGGTGGTGGTAGTGGTAGGCATCCAGCCCTCCATGAGTAGGGGTGGTGTTGGTGGTAGGCATCCAGCCCCCCTGAGTAGGGGTGGTGGTAGTGACAGGCATCCAGCCCCCTGAGTAGGGGTGGTGGTAGTGGTGGGCATCCAGCCCCCTGAGTAGGGGTGGTGGTAGTGACAGGCATCAATTCCCCTATGTGTGGGGATGGTAGTAGTGACAGGCATCCAGCCCCCATGAGTAGGGGTGGTGGTAGTGGTAGGCATCCACCCCCATGAGTAGGGGTGGTGGTAGTGGTAGGCATCCAGCCCCCATGAGTAGGGGTGGTGGTAGTAGTAGGCATCCAGCACCCATGAGTAGGGGTGGTGGTAGTGGTAGGCATCCAGCCCCCATGGGTAGGGGTGGTGGTAGTGGTAGGCATCCAGCCCCTCATGAGTAGGGGTGGTGTTGGTGGTAGGCATCCAGCCCCCCTGAGTAGGGGTGGTGGTAGTGGTGGGCATTCAGCCCCCCCTGAGTAGGGGTGGTGGTAGTGAAAGGCATCAATTCCCCTATGTGTGGGGATGGTAGTAGTGACAGGCATCCAGCCCCCCTGAGTAGGGGTGGTGGTAGTGGTAGGCATCCAGCCCCCCATGAGTAGGGGTGGTGGTAGTAGTAGGCATCCAGCACCCATGAGTAGGGGTGGTGGTAGTGGTAGGCATCCAGCCCCCATGGGTAGGGGTGGTGGTAGTGGTTGGCATCCAGCCCCCTGAGTAGGGGTGATGGTAGTGACAGGCATCCAGCCCCCTGAGTAGGGGTGGTGGTAGTGGTAGGCATCCAGCCCCCCTGAGTACGGGTGGTGGTAGTGACAGGCATCAATTCCCCTATGTGTGGGGATGGTAGTAGTGACAGGCATCCAGCCCCCCTTGAGTAGGGGTGGTGGTAGTGGTAGGCATCCAGCCCCCCATGAGTAGGGGTGGTGGTAGTGGTACGCATCCAGCCCCCCATGGGTAGGGGTGGTGGTAGTGGTTGGCATCCAGCCACCCCTGAGTAGGGGTGGTGGTAGTGACAGGCATCCAGCCCCCCCTGAGTAGGGGTGGTGGTAGTGGTAGGCATCCAGCCCCCCATGAGTAGGGGTGGTGGTAGTAGTAGGCATCCAGCACCCATGAGTAGGGGTGGTGGTAGTGGTAGGCATCCAGCCCCCATGGGTAGGGGTGGTGGTAGTGGTTGGCATCCAGCCCCCTGAGTAGGGGTGGTAGTGTAGTAGGCATCCAGCACCCATGAGTAGGGGTGGTGGTAGTGGTAGGCATCCAGCCCCCCATGGGTAGGGGTGGTGGTAGTGGTTGGCATCCAGCCCCCCTGAGAAGGGGTGGTGATGTAGTAGGCATCCAGCACCCATGAGTAGGGGTGGTGGTAGTGGTAGGCATCCAGCCCCCCATGAGTAGGGGTGGTGGTAGTAGTAGGCATCCAGCACCCATGAGTAGGGGTGGTGGTAGTGGTAGGCATCCAGCCCCCCATGAGTAGGGGGGTGGTGGTAGTGGTAGGCATCCCGCCCTCCATGAGTAGGGGTGGTGTTGGTGGTAGGCATCCAGCCCCCCCTGAGTAGGGGTGGTGGTAGTGACAGGCATCCAGCCGCCCCTGAGTAGGGGTGGTGGTAGTGGTGGGCATCCAGCCCCCCCTGAGTAGGGGTGGTGGTAGTGACAGGCATCAATTCCCCTATGTGTGGGGATGGTAGTAGTGACAGGCATCCAGCCCCCCCTGAGTAGGGGTGGTGGTAGTGACAGGCATCAATTCCCCTATGTGTGGGGATGGTAGTAGTGACAGGCATCCAGCCCCCCATGAGTAGGGGTGGTGGTAGTGGTAGGCATCCAGCCCCCCATGAGTAGGGGTGGTGGAAGTGGTAGGCATCCAGCCCCCCATGAGTAGGGGTGGTGGTAGTAGTAGGCATCCAGCACCCATGAGTAGGGGTGGTGGTAGTGGTAGGCATCCAGCCCCCCATGGGTAGGGGTGGTGGTAGTGGTAGGCATCCAGCCCCTCATGAGTAGGGGTGGTGTTGGTGGTAGGCATCCAGCCCCCCCTGAGTAGGGGTGGTGGTAGTGACAGGCATCCAGCTCCCCTGAGTAGGGGTGGTGGTAGTGGTGGGCATCCAGCCCCCCCTGAGTAGGGGTGGTGGTAGTGGTAGGCATCCAGCCCCCATGAGTAGGGGTGGTGGTAGTAGTATCAATCAATCAATCAATCACGGCATTTATAGAGCGCGCTACTCACCCGGGAGGGTCTCAATGCGCTGGGGGAGGGGGTAAGTTACTGCTCGAACAGCCAGGTCTTGAGCTGCTTCCTGAAGGAGAGATGGTCCTGGGTTCGCCGAAGGTGAGTGGGGAGGGAGTTCCAGGTCTTGGCTGCCAGGTAGGAGAAGGATCTTCCTCCGGCGGTGGCTCTGCGGATGCGTGGTACGGTGGCGAGGGCGTGGCTGGTTGATCGTAGCTGGCGGGTGGGCGTGTAGAAGGTCATGCGGTCGTTGAGGTACTTGGGGCCCAGGTCGTGGAGGGCCTTGTGTGCGTGGGTGAGGAGTCTGAACGTGATTCTCTTGCTGACGGGGAGCCAGTGCAGGTCTTTCAGGTGTCCGGTGATGTGGCTGTGTCGGGGGATGTCCAGGATGAGTCGTGCGGAGGCGTTCTGGATGCGCTGGAGTCTTTTTGAAGTTTGGCTGTGGTTCCGGCGTAGAGGGTGTTCCCATAGTCCAGTCGGCTGGTGACGAGTGCCTGGGTGACGGTCTTCCTGGTTTCAGTGGGGATCCATCTGAAGATCTTGCGGAGCATGCACAGGGTGTTGAAGCACGAAGATGAGACGGCGTTGACTTGTCTGGTCATCGACAGGGAGGAGTCCAGGATGAAGCCCAGGTTGCGTGCGTGGTCCGTTGGCTTGGGCGCGGTGCCCAGGGCCGGGGGCCACCAAGAGTCGTCCCAGGCGGAGGGTGATGAGCCCAGGATGAGGACTTCCGTCTTGTCTGAGTTCAGTTTAAGGTGGCTGTTCCTCATCCAGTCGGCGACGTCTCTCATCCCGTCGTGTAGGTTGGCTCTGGCGGTGGTGGGGTCGTTGGTGAGGGAGAGGATCAGCTGGGTGTCGTCGGCGTAGGAGATGATGTTGAGGTTGTGTTGGCGTGCGATGGCTGCGAGGGGGCTCATGTAGACGTTGAAGAGGGTTGGACTGAGTGAAGATCCTTGTGGAACGCCGCAGATGACTTCGGTGGCCTCGGATCTGAACGGGGGAGGCGGACTCTCTGGGTTCTTCCGGCGAGGAACGAGATGATCCATTCCAGTGCTTTCTCTCGGATTCCGATGTTGCTGAGGCGCTTCACTAGGGTGCGGTGGCAGACGGTGTCGAACGCCGCGGAGAGGTCCAAGAGGATGAGGGCTGCTGTTTCCCCGTTGTCGGTTAGGGTTCTGATGTCGTCGGTGGCTGCGATAAGGGCGGTCTCGGTGCTGTGGTTGGCCCGAAACCCGGACTGCGAGGGGTCGAGGGATCCATTCGTCTCGAGGAAGGCGGCAAGCTGTCTGTTGACGGTCTTCTCGATGACTTTGGCCGGAAACGGAAGGAGCGAGATGGGACGGTAGTTCTTGAGGTCGGTGGGGTCCGCCGTTGGTTTCTTCAGGAGGGCGGTAAGCTCGGCGTGCTTCCAGCTCTCCGGGAAGGTGGCGGTGTGGAAGGAGGAGTTGATGATGTCCCGGAGATGGGGTGCGATGGTGGCATCGGCTTTGTTGAAGACGTGGTGTGGGCAGGGGTCGGTTGGTGATCCGGAGTGGATGGAGTTCATCGTGCGGGTGGTGTCTTCGGTGCTGATCGGGGTCCAGTTGCAGAGGGTGGTGGTGGCGGGCGTTAGTTCGGCGGTAGGGTGCGTGGTCTGTGCGTCGAAGCTGTTATGTATGTCGGTGATCTTGCGGTGGAAGAACGCGGCGAGTGAGTTGCAGAGGTCTTGCGAGGGGTGATGTCGTTGTTTCCGGCGCTGGGGTTGGAGAACTCTTTGACGATGCTGAAAAGTTCCTTGCTGTCGTGGGCGTTGTTGTCCAGTCGTTCTTTGAGTGCCGACTTCTTGGTGGCACGGATCAGCTGGTGGTGTTTGCGGGTGGCGTGCTTGAGGGCGGTCCTGTTGTCTGTGGTCTGGTCGAGTCGCCAGGCTTTCTCGAGAGTGCGGCAGTTCTTCTTGGATTCCTTGAGTTCGTTGGTGAACCAAGGGGTTTTCTTGCTTCCGGGTCTGCTGGGAGGGTTTTTTAGTGGTGCGAGGCATCCAGCAGCCATGAGTAGGGGTGGTGGTAGTGGTAGGCATCCAGCCCCCCATGGGTAGGGGTGGTGGTAGTGGTTGGCATCCAGCCCCCCCTGAGTAGGGGTGATGGTAGTGACAGGCATCCAGCCCCCCTGAGTAGGGGTGGTGGTAGTGGTAGGCATCCAGCCCCCCCGAGTAGGGGTGGTGGTAGTGACAGGCATCCAGCCCCCCATGAGTAGGGGTGGTGGTAGTGGTAGGCATACAGCCCCCCATGAGTAGGGGTGGTGGTAGTGGTACGCATCCAGCCCCCCATGGGTAGGGGTGGTGGTAGTGGTTGGCATCCAGCCCCCCCTGAGTAGGGGTGGTGGTAGTGACAGGCATCCAGCCCCCCCTGAGTAGGGGTGGTGGTAGTGGTAGGCATCCAGCCCCCCATGAGTAGGGGTGGTGGTAGTAGTAGGCATCCAGCACCCATGAGTAGGGGTGGTGGTAGTGGTAGGCATCCAGCCCCCCATGGGTAGGGGTGGTGGTAGTGGTTGGCATCCAGCCCCCCCTGAGTAGGGGTGGTAGTGTAGTAGGCATCCAGCACCCATGAGTAGGGTTGGTGGTAGTGGTAGGCATCCAGCCCCCCATGGGTAGGGGTGGTGGTAGTGGTTGGCATCCAGCCCCCTGAGTAGGGGTGGTGGTGTAGTAGGCATCCAGCACCCATGAGTAGGGGTGGTGGTAGTGGTAGGCATCCAGCCCCCATGAGTAGGGGTGGTGGTAGTAGTAGGCATCCAGCACCCATGAGTAGGGGTGGTGGTAGTGGTAGGCATCCAGCCCCCCATGAGTAGGGGGGTGGTGGTAGTGGTAGGCATCCAGCCCTCCATGAGTAGGGGTGGTGTTGGTGGTAGGCATCCAGCCCCCCCTGAGTAGGGGTGGTGGTAGTGACAGGCATCCAGCCGCCCCTGAGTAGGGGTGGTGGTAGTGGTGGGCATCCAGCCCCCCCTGAGTAGGGGTGGTGGTAGTGACAGGCATCAATTCCCCTATGTGTGGGGATGGTAGTAGTGACAGGCATCCAGCCCCCATGAGTAGGGGTGGTGGTAGTGGTAGGCATCCAGCCCCCATGAGTAGGGGTGGTGGTAGTGGTAGGCATCCAGCCCCCCATGAGTAGGGGTGGTGGTAGTAGTAGGCATCCAGCACCCATGAGTAGGGGTGGTGGTAGTGGTAGGCATCCAGCCCCCATGGGTAGGGGTGGTGGTAGTGGTAGGCATCCAGCCCCTCATGAGTAAGGGTGGTGTTGGTGGTAGGCATCCAGCCCCCTGAGTAGGGGTGGTGGTAGTGACAGGCATCCAGCTCCCCTGAGTAGGGGTGGTGGTAGTGGTGGGCATCCAGCCCCCCGAGTAGGTGTGGTGGTAGTGAAAGGCATCAATTCCCCTATGTGTGGGGATGGTAGTAGTGACAGGCATCCAGCCCCCCCTGAGTAGGGGTGGTGGTAGTGGTAGGCATCCAGCCCCCCATGAGTAGGGGTGGTGGTAGTAGTAGGCATCCAGCACCCATGAGTAGGGGTGGTGGTAGTGGTAGGCATCCAGCCCCCCATGGGTAGGGGTGGTGGTAGTTGTTGGCATCCAGCCTCCCCTGAGTAGGGGTGATGGTAGTGACAGGCATCAAGCCCCCCCTGAGTAGGGGTGGTGGTAGTGGTAGGCATCCAGCCCCCCCGAGTAGGGGTGGTGGTAGTGACAGGCATCAATTCCCCTATGTGTGGGGATGGTAGTAGTGACAGGCATCCAGCCCCCCATGAGTAGGGGTGGTGGTAGTGGTAGGCATCCAGCCCCCATGAGTAGGGGTGGTGGTAGTGGTAGGCATCCAGCCCCCTGAGTAGGGGTGGTGGTAGTGACAGGCATCCAGCCCCCCTGAGTAGGGGTGGTGGTAGTGGTAGGCATCCAGCCCCCATGAGTAGGGGTGGTGGTAGTAGTAGGCATCCAGCACCCATGAGTAGGGGTGGTGGTAGTGGTAGGCATCCAGCCCCCATGGGTAGGGGTGGTGGTAGTGGATGGCATCCAGCCCCCCTGAGTAGGGGTGTTGGTAGTGACAGGCATCCAGCCCCCTGAGTAGGGGTGGTGGTAGTGGTAGGCATCCAGCCCCCTGAGTAGGGGTGGTGGTAGTGACAGGCATCAATTCCCCTATGTGTGGGGATGGTAGTAGTGACAGGCATCCAGCCCCCTGAGTAGGGGTGGTGGTAGTGGATGGCATCCAGCCCCCCTGAGTAGGGGTGTTGGTAGTGACAGGCATCCAGCCCCCTGAGTAGGGGTGGTGGTAGTGGTAGGCATCCAGCCCCCCATGAGTAGGGGTGGTGGTAGTAGTAGACATCCAGCACCCTTGAGTAGGGGTGGTGGTAGTGGTACGCATCCAGCCCCCATGGGTAGGGGTGTTGGTAGTGGTTGGCATCCAGCCCCCCTGAGTAGGGGTGGTGGTAGTGACAGGCATCCAGCCCCCCTGAGTAGGGGTGGTGGTAGTGGTAGGCATCCAGCCCCCCATGAGTAGGGGTGGTGGTAGTAGTAGGCATCCAGCACCCATGAGTAGGGGTGGTGGTAGTGGTAGGCATCCAGCCCCCCATGGGTATGGGTGGTGGTAGTGGTTGGCATCCAGCCCCCCCTGAGTAGGGGTGGTGGTGTAGTAGGCATCCAGCACCCATGAGTAGGGGTGGTGGTAGTGGTAGGCATCCAGCCCCCTATGGGTAGGGGTGGTGGTAGTGACAGGCATCAATTCCCCTATGTGTGGGGATGGTAGTAGTGACAGGCATCCAGCCCCCCATGAGTAGGGGTGGTGGTAGTGGTAGGCATCCAGCCCCCCCTGAGTAGGGGTGGTGGTAGTGACAGGCATCCAGCCCCCTGAGTAGGGGTGGTGGTAGTAGTAGGCATCCAGCACCCATGAGTAGGGGTGGTGGTAGTGGTAGGCATCCAGCCCCCATGGGTAGGGGTGGTGGTAGTGGTTGGCATCCAGCCCCCCTGAGTAGGGGTGGTGGTAGTGCCAGGCATCAAGACCCCCATGAGTAGGGGTGGTGGTAGTGGTAGGCATCCAGCCCCCATGAGTAGGGGTGGTGGTAGTGGTAGTCATCCAGCCCCCATGAGTAGGGGTGGTGGTAGTAGTAGTCATCCAGCACCCATGAGTAGGGGTGGTGGTAGTGGTTCGCATCCTACCTCCCATGGGTAGGGGTGGTGGTAGTGGTTGGCATCCAGCCCCCCTGAGTAGGGGTGGTGGTAGTGACAGGCATCCAGCCCCCCTGAGTAGGGGTGGTGGTAGTGGTAGGCATCCAGCCCCCCATGAGTAGGGGTGGTGGTAGTAGTAAGCATGCAGCACCCATGAGTAGGGGTGGTGGTAGTGGTAGGCATCCAGCCCCTAGTGGGTAGGGGTGGTGGTAGTGGTTGGCATCCAGCCCCCCTGAGTAGGGGTGGTGGTAGTGACAGGCATCCAGCCCCCTGAGTAGGGGTGGTGGTAGTAGTAGGCATCCAGCACCCATAAGTAGGGGTGGTGGTAGTGGTAGGCATCAAGCACCCCATGGGTAGGGGTGGTGGTAGTGACAGGCATCAATTCCCCTATGTGTGGGGATGGTAGTAGTGACAGGCATCCAGCCCCCATGAGTAGGGGTGGTGGTAGTGGTAGGCATCCAGCCCCCCTGAGTAGGGGTGGTGGTAGTGACAGGCATCCAGCCGCCCCTGAGTAGGGGTGGTGGTAGTGGTAGGCATCCAGCCCCCCATGAGTAGGGGTAGTGGTAGTGGTAGGCATCCAGCCCCCAATGAGTAGGGGTGGTGGTAGTGGTAGGCATCCAGCCCCCCATGAGTAGGGGTGGTGGTAGTAGTAGGCATCCAGCACCCATGAGTAGGGGTGGTGGTAGTGGTAGGCATCCAGCCCCCCATGGGTAGGGGTGGTGGTAGTGGTAGGCATCCAGCCCCCCATGAGTAGGGGTGGTGTTGGTGGTAGGCATCCAGCCCCCCCTGAGTAGGGGTGGTGGTAGTGACAGGCATCCAGCCCCCCCCTGAGTAGGGGTGGGGGTAGTGGTGGGCATCCAGCCCCCTGAGTAGGGGTGGTGGTCGTGACAGGCATCAATTCCCCTATGTGTGGGGATGGTAGTAGTGACAGGCATCCAGTCCCCCATGAGTAGGGGTGGTGGTAGTGACAGGCATCCAGCTCCCCTGAGTAGGGGTGGTGGTAGTGGTGGGCATCCAGCCCCCCTGAGTAGGGGTGGTGGTAGTGACAGGCATCAATTCCCCTATGTGTGGGGATGGTAGTAGTGACAGGCATCCAGCCCCCATGAGTAGGGGTGGTGGTAGTGGTAGGCATCCAGCCCCCATGAGTAGGGGTGGTGGTAGTGGTAGGCATCCAGCCCCCATGAGTAGGGGTGGTGGTAGTAGTAGGCATCCAGCACCCATGAGTAGGGGTGGTGGTAGTGGTAGGCATCCAGCCCCCCATGGGTAGGGGTGGTGGTAGTGGTAGGCATCCAGCCCCTCATGAGTAGGGGTGGTGTTGGTGGTAGGCATCCAGCCCCCCTGAGTAGGGGTGGTGGTAGTGACAGGCATCCAGCTCCCTGAGTAGGGGTGGTGGTAGTGGTGGGCATCCAGCCCCCCGAGTAGGTGTGGTGGTAGTGAAAGGCATCAATTCCCCTATGTGTGGGGATGGTAGTAGTGACAGGCATCCAGCCCCCCTGAGCAGGGGTGGTGGTAGTGGTAGGCATCCAGCCCCCCATGAGTAGGGGTGCTGGTAGTAGTAGGCATCCAGCACCCATGAGTAGGGGTGGTGGTAGTGGTAGGCATCCATCCCCCATGGGTAGGGGTGGTGGTAGTTGTTGGCATCCAGCCTCCCTGAGTAGGGGTGATGGTAGTGACAGGCATCCAGCCCCCCTGAGTAGGGGTGGTGGTAGTGGTAGGCATCCAGCCCCCCTGAGTAGGGGTGGTGGTAGTGACAGGCATCAATTCCCCTATGTGTGGGGATGGTAGTAGTGACAGGCATCCAGCCCCCCATGAGTAGGGGTGGTGGTAGTGGTAGGCATCCAGCCCCCCATGAGTAGGGGTGGTGGTAGTGGTAGGCATCCAGCCCCCCTGAGTAGGGGTGGTGGTAGTGACAGGCATCCAGCCCCCCCTGAGTAGGGGTGGTGGTAGTGGTAGGCATCCAGCCCCCCATGGGTAGGGGTGGTGGTAGTGGATGGCATCCAGCCCCCTGAGTAGGGGTGTTGGTAGTGACAGGCATCCAGCCCCCTGAGTAGGGGTGGTGGTAGTGGTAGGCATCCAGCCCCCCAGAGTAGGGGTGGTGGTAGTGACAGGCATCAACCCCCTATGTGTGGGGATGGTAGTAGTGACAGGCATCCAGCCCCCCATGAGTAGGGGTGGTGGTAGTGGTAGGCATCCAGCCCCCCATGAGTAGGGGTGGTGGTAGTGGTAGGCATCCAGCCCCCCATGAGTAGGGGTGGTGGTAGTAGTAGACATCCAGCACCCTTGAGTAGGGGTGGTGGTAGTGGTACGCATCCAGCCCCCCATGGGTAGGGGTGTTGGTAGTGGTTGGCATCCAGCCCCCCTGAGTAGGGGTGGTGGTAGTGACAGGCATCCAGCCCCCCTGAGTAGGGGTGGTGGTAGTGGTAGGCATCCAGCCCCCATGAGTAGGGGTGGTGGTAGTAGTAGGCATCCAGCACCCATGAGTAGGGGTGGTGGTAGTGGTAGGCATCCAGCCCCCCATGGGTATGGGGTGGTGGTAGTGGTTGGCATCCAGCCCCCCTGAGTAGGGGTGGTGGTGTAGTAGGCATCCAGCACCCATGAGTAGGGGTGGTGGTAGTGGTAGGCATCCAGCCCCCTATGGGTAGGGGTGGTGGTAGTGACAGGCATCCAGCCCCCTATGTGTGGGGATGGTAGTAGTGACAGGCATCCAGCCCCCATGAGTAGGGGTGGTGGTAGTGGAAGGCATCCAGCCCCCTGAGTAGGGGTGGTGGTAGTGACAGGCATCCAGCCCCCTGAGTAGGGGTGGTGGTAGTGGTAGGCATCCAGCCCCCCATGAGTAGGGGTGGTGGTAGTGGTAGGCATCCAGCCCCCCCTGAGTAGGGGTGGTGGTAGTGACAGGCATCCAGCTCCCCTGAGTAGGGGTGGTGGTAGTGGTGGGCATCCAGCCCCCCCTGAGTAGGGGTGGTGGTAGTGGTAGGCATCCAGCCCCCATGAGTAGGGGTGGTGGTAGTAGTAGGCATCCAGCAGCCATGAGTAGGGGTGGTGGTAGTGGTAGGCATCCAGCCCCCATGGGTAGGGGTGGTGGTAGTGGTTGGCATCCAGCCCCCCTGAGTAGGGGTGATGGTAGTGACAGGCATCCAGCCCCCTGAGTAGGGGTGGTGGTAGTGGTAGGCATCCAGCCCCCTGAGTAGGGGTGGTGGTAGTGACAGGCATCAGCTCCCCTATGTGTGGGGATGGTAGTAGTGACAGGCATCCAGCCCCCATGAGTAGGGGTGGTGGTAGTGGTAGGCATCCAGCCCCCATGAGTAGGGGTGGTGGTAGTGGTAGGCATCCAGCCCCCTGAGTAGGGGTGGTGGTAATGACAGGCATCCAGCCCCCCTGAGTAGGGGTGGTGGTAGTGGTAGGCATCCAGCCCCCATGAGTAGGGGTGGTGATAGTAGTAGGCATCCAGCACCCATGAGTAGGGGTGGTGGTAGTGGTAGGCATCCAGCCCCCCATGGGTAGTGGTGGTGGTAGTGGATGGCATCCAGCCCCCCCTGAGTACGGGTGGTGGTAGTGACAGGCATCCAGCCCCCCCTGAGTAGGGGTGGTGGTAGTGGTAAGCATCCAGCCCCCCCTGAGTAGGGGTGGTGGTAGTGACAGGCATCAATTCCCCTATGTGTGGGGATGGTAGTAGTGACAGGCATCCAGACCCCCATGAGTAGGGGTGGTGGTAGTGGTAGGCATCCAGCCCCCCATGAGTAGGGGTGGTGGTAGTGGTAGGCATCCAGCCCCCCATGAGTAGGGGTGGTGGTAGTGGTAGGCATCCAGCCCCCCATGAGTAGGGGTGGTGGTAGTAGTAGGCATCCAGCACCCTTGAGTAGGGGTGGTGGTAGTGGTACGCATCCAGCCCCCCATGGGTAGGGGTGTTGGTAGTGGTTGGCATCCAGCCCCCCTGAGTAGGGGTGGTGGTAGTGACAGGCATCCAGCCCCCCTGAGTAGGGGTGGTGGTAGTGGTAGGCATCCAGCCCCCATGAGTAGGGGTGGTGGTAGTAGTAGGCATCCAGCACCCATGAGTAGGGGTGGTGGTAGTGGTAGGCATCCAGCCCCCCATGGGTAGGGGTGGTGGTAGTGGATGGCATCCAGCCCCCCTGAGTAGGGGTGTTGGTAGTGACAGGCATCCAGCCCCCCTGAGTAGGGGTGGTGGTAGTGGTAGGCATCCAGCCCCCCCTGAGTAGGGGTGGTGGTAGTGACAGGCATCAATTCCCCTATGTGTGGGGATGGTAGTAGTGACAGGCATCCAGCCCCCCCTGAGTAGGGGTGGTGGTAGTGGATGGCATCCAGCCCCCCCTGAGTAGGGGTGTTGGTAGTGACAGGCATCCAGCCCCCCTGAGTAGGGGTGGTGGTAGTGGTAGGCATCCAGCCCCCCATGAGTAGGGGTGGTGGTAGTAGTAGACATCCAGCACCCTTGAGTAGGGGTGGTGGTAGTGGTACGCATCCAGCCCCCCATGGGTAGGGGTGTTGGTAGTGGTTGGCATCCAGCCCCCCCTGAGTAGGGGTGGTGGTAGTGACAGGCATCCAGCCCCCCCTGAGTAGGGGTGGTGGTAGTGGTAGGCATCCAGCCCCCCATGAGTAGGGGTGGTGGTAGTAGTAGGCATCCAGCACCCATGAGTAGGGGTGGTGGTAGTGGTAGGCATCCAGCCCCCCATGGGTATGGGTGGTGGTAGTGGTTGGCATCCAGCCCCCCCTGAGTAGGGGTGGTGGTGTAGTAGGCATCCAGCACCCATGAGTAGGGGTGGTGGTAGTGGTAGGCATCCAGCCCCCTATGGGTAGGGGTGGTGGTAGTGACAGGCATCAATTCCCCTATGTGTGGGGATGGTAGTCGTGACAGGCATCCAGCCCCCCATGAGTAGGGGTGGTGGTAGTGGTAGGCATCCAGCCCCCCCTGAGTAGGGGTGGTGGTAGTGACAGGCATCCAGCCCCCCCTGAGTAGGGGTGGTGGTAGTAGTAGGCATCCAGCACCCATGAGTAGGGGTGGTGGTAGTGGTAGGCATCCAGCCCCCCATGGGTAGGGGTGGTGGTAGTGGTTGGCATCCAGCCCCCCCTGAGTAGGGGTGGTGGTAGTGCCAGGCATCAAGACCCCCATGAGTAGGGGTGGTGGTAGTGGTAGGCATCCAGCCCCCCATGAGTAGGGGTGGTGGTAGTGGTAGTCATCCAGCCCCCCATGAGTAGGGGTGGTGGTAGTAGTAGTCATCCAGCACCCATGAGTAGGGGTGGTGGTAGTGGTTCGCATCCTACCTCCCATGGGTAGGGGTGGTGGTAGTGGTTGGCATCCAGCCCCCCTGAGTAGGGGTGGTGGTAGTGACAGGCATCCAGCCCCCCTGAGTAGGGGTGGTGGTAGTGGTAGGCATCCAGCCCCCCATGAGTAGGGGTGGTGGTAGTAGTAAGCATGCAGCACCCATGAGTAGGGGTGGTGGTAGTGGTAGGCATCCAGCCCCTAGTGGGTAGGGGTGGTGGTAGTGGTTGGCATCCAGCCCCCCTGAGTAGGGGTGGTGGTAGTGACAGGCATCCAGCCCCCTGAGTAGGGGTGGTGGTAGTAGTAGGCATCCAGCACCCATAAGTAGGGGTGGTGGTAGTGGTAGGCATCAAGCACCCCATGGGTAGGGGTGGTGGTAGTGACAGGCATCAATTCCCCTATGTGTGGGGATGGTAGTAGTGACAGGCATCCAGCCCCCATGAGTAGGGGTGGTGGTAGTGGTAGGCATCCAGCCCCCCTGAGTAGGGGTGGTGGTAGTGACAGGCATCCAGCCGCCCCTGAGTAGGGGTGGTGGTAGTGGTAGGCATCCAGCCCCCCATGAGTAGGGGTAGTGGTAGTGGTAGGCATCCAGCCCCCAATGAGTAGGGGTGGTGGTAGTGGTAGGCATCCAGCCCCCATGAGTAGGGGTGGTGGTAGTAGTAGGCATCCAGCACCCATGAGTAGGGGTGGTGGTAGTGGTAGGCATCCAGCCCCCATGGGTAGGGGTGGTGGTAGTGGTAGGCATCCAGCCCCCCATGAGTAGGGGTGGTGTTGGTGGTAGGCATCCAGCCCCCCCTGAGTAGGGGTGGTGGTAGTGACAGGCATCCAGCCCCCCCCTGAGTAGGGGTGGGGGTAGTGGTGGGCATCCAGCCCCCCCTGAGTAGGGGTGGTGGTCGTGACAGGCATCAATTCCCCTATGTGTGGGGATGGTAGTAGTGACAGGCATCCAGTCCCCCATGAGTAGGGGTGGTGGTAGTGACAGGCATCCAGCTCCCCTGAGTAGGGGTGGTGGTAGTGGTGGGCATCCAGCCCCCCTGAGTAGGGGTGGTGGTAGTGACAGGCATCAATTCCCCTATGTGTGGGGATGGTAGTAGTGACAGGCATCCAGCCCCCATGAGTAGGGGTGGTGGTAGTGGTAGGCATCCAGCCCCCATGAGTAGGGGTGGTGGTAGTGGTAGGCATCCAGCCCCCATGAGTAGGGGTGGTGGTAGTAGTAGGCATCCAGCACCCATGAGTAGGGGTGGTGGTAGTGGTAGGCATCCAGCCCCCCATGGGTAGGGGTGGTGGTAGTGGTAGGCATCCAGCCCCTCATGAGTAGGGGTGGTGTTGGTGGTAGGCATCCAGCCCCCCTGAGTAGGGGTGGTGGTAGTGACAGGCATCCAGCTCCCCTGAGTAGGGGTGGTGGTAGTGGTGGGCATCCAGCCCCCCGAGTAGGTGTGGTGGTAGTGAAAGGCATCAATTCCCCTATGTGTGGGGATGGTAGTAGTGACAGGCATCCAGCCCCCCCTGAGCAGGGGTGGTGGTAGTGGTAGGCATCCAGCCCCCCATGAGTAGGGGTGCTGGTAGTAGTAGGCATCCAGCACCCATGAGTAGGGGTGGTGGTAGTGGTAGGCATCCATCCCCCCATGGGTAGGGGTGGTGGTAGTTGTTGGCATCCAGCCTCCCCTGAGTAGGGGTGATGGTAGTGACAGGCATCCAGCCCCCCCTGAGTAGGGGTGGTGGTAGTGGTAGGCATCCAGCCCCCCCCGAGTAGGGGTGGTGGTAGTGACAGGCATCAATTCCCCTATGTGTGGGGATGGTAGTAGTGACAGGCATCCAGCCCTCCATGAGTAGGGGTGGTGGTAGTGGTAGGCATCCAGCCCCCCATGAGTAGGGGTGGTGGTAGTGTTAGTCATACAGCCCCCTGAGTAGGGGTGGTGGTAGTGACAGGCATCCAGCCCCCCCTGAGTAGGGGTGGTGGTAGTGGTAGGCATCCAGCCCCCCATGGGTAGGGGTGGTGGTAGTGGATGGCATCCAGCCCCCCCTGAGTAGGGGTGTTGGTAGTGACAGGCATCCAGCCCCCCCTGAGTAGGGGTGGTGGTAGTGGTAGGCATCCAGCCCCCCCAGAGTAGGGGTGGTGGTAGTGACAGGCATCAATTCCCCTATGTGTGGGGATGGTAGTAGTGACAGGCATCCAGCCCCCCATGAGTAGGGGTGGTGGTAGTGGTAGGCATCCAGCCCCCCATGAGTAGGGGTGGTGGTAGTGGTAGGTATCCAGCCCCCCATGAGTAGGGGTGGTGGTAGTGGTAGGCATCCAGCCCCCCATGAGTAGGGGTGGTGGTAGTAGTAGACATCCAGCACCCTTGAGTAGGGGTGGTGGTAGTGGTACGCATCCAGCCCCCCATGGGTAGGGGTGTTGGTAGTGGTTGGCATCCAGCCCCCTGAGTAGGGGTGGTGGTAGTGACAGGCATCCAGCCCCCCTGAGTAGGGGTGGTGGTAGTGGTAGGCATCCAGCCCCCATGAGTAGGGGTGGTGGTAGTAGTAGGCATCCAGCACCCATGAGTAGGGGTGGTGGTAGTGGTAGGCATCCAGCCCCCATGGGTATGGGTGGTGGTAGTGGTTGGCATCCAGCCCCCCTGAGTAGGGGTGGTGGTGTAGTAGGCATCCAGCACCCATGAGTAGGGGTGGTGGTAGTGGTAGGCATCCAGCCCCCTATGGGTAGGGGTGGTGGTAGTGACAGGCATCAATTCCCCATGTGTGGGGATGGTAGTAGTGACAGGCATCCAGCCCCCATGAGTAGGGGTGGTGGTAGTGGAAGGCATCCAGCCCCCCTGAGTAGGGGTGGTGGTAGTGACAGGCATCCAGCCCCCTGAGTAGGGGTGGTGGTAGTGGTAGGCATCCAGCCCCCCATGAGTAGGGGTGGTGGTAGTGGTAGGCATCCAGCCCCCCCTGAGTAGGGGTGGTGGTAGTGACAGGCATCCAGCTCCCCTGAGTAGGGGTGGTGGTAGTGGTGGGCATCCAGCCCCCCCTGAGTAGGGGTGGTGGTAGTGGTAGGCATCCAGCCCCCATGAGTAGGGGTGGTGGTAGTAGTAGGCATCCAGCAGCCATGAGTAGGGGTGGTGGTAGTGGTAGGCATCCAGCCCCCCATGGGTAGGGGTGGTGGTAGTGGTTGGCATCCAGCCCCCCCTGAGTAGGGGTGATGGTAGTGACAGGCATCCAGCCCCCCTGAGTAGGGGTGGTGGTAGTGGTAGGCATCCAGCCCCCCCGAGTAGGGGTGGTGGTAGTGACAGGCATCAATTCCCCTATGTGTGGGGATGGTAGTAGTGACAGGCATCCAGCCCCCATGAGTAGGGGTGGTGGTAGTGGTAGGCATCCAGCCCCCATGAGTAGGGGTGGTGGTAGTGGTAGGCATCCAGCCCCCTGAGTAGGGGTGGTGGTAATGACAGGCATCCAGCCCCCCCTGAGTAGGGGTGGTGGTAGTGGTAGGCATCCAGCCCCCCATGAGTAGGGGTGGTGATAGTAGTAGGCATCCAGCACCCATGAGTAGGGGTGGTGGTAGTGGTAGGCATCCAGCCCCCCATGGGTAGGGGTGGTGCTAGTGGATGGCATCCAGCCCCCCCTGAGTACGGGTGGTGGAAGTGACAGGCATCCAGCCCCCCCTGAGTAGGGGTGGTGGTAGTGGTAGGCATCCAGCCCCCCCTGAGTAGGGGTGGTGGTAGTGACAGGCATCAATTCCCCTATGTGTGGGGATGGTAGTAGTGACAGGCATCCAGACCCCCATGAGTAGGGGTGGTGGTAGTGGTAGGCATCCAGCCCCCCATGAGTAGGGGTGGTGGTAGTGGAAGGCATCCAGACCCCCATGAGTAGGGGTGGTGGTAGTGGTAGGCATCCAGCCCCCCATGAGTAGGGGTGGTGGTAGTGGTAGGCATCCAGCCCCCCATGAGTAGGGGTGGTGGTAGTGGTAGGCATCCAGCCCCCCATGAGTAGGGGTGGTGGTAGTAGTAGGCATCCAGCACCCTTGAGTAGGGGTGGTGGTAGTGGTACGCATCCAGCCCCCATGGGTAGGGGTGTTGGTAGTGGTTGGCATCCAGCCCCCCTGAGTAGGGGTGGTGGTAGTGACAGGCATCCAGCCCCCTGAGTAGGGGTGGTGGTAGTGGTAGGCATCCAGCCCCCCATGAGTAGGGGTGGTGGTAGTAGTAGGCATCAATTCCCCTATGTGTGGGGATGGTAGTAGTGACAGGCATCCAGCCCCCATGAGTAGGGGTGGTGGTAGTGGTAGGCATCCAGCCCCCATGAGTAGGGGTGGTGGTAGTGGTAGGCATCCAGCCCCCCCGAGTAGGGGTGGTGGCAGTGACAGGCATCCAGCCCCCCCTGTGTAGGGGTGGTGGTAGTGGTAGGCATCCAGCCCCCCATGAGTAGGGGTGGTGGTAGTAGTAGGCATCCAGCACCCATGAGTAGGGGTGGTGGTAGTGGTAGGCATCCAGCCCCCCATGGGTAGGGGTGGTGGTAGTGGATGGCATCCAGCCCCCCCTGAGTAGGGGTGTTGGTAGTGACAGGCATCCAGCCCCCCCTGAGTAGGGGTGGTGGTAGTGGTAGGCATCCAGCCCCCCCTGAGTAGGGGTGGTGGTAGTGACAGGCATCAATTCCCCTATGTGTGGGGATGGTAGTAGTGACAGGCATCCAGCCCCCCTGAGTAGGGGTGGTGGTAGTGGATGGCATCCAGCCCCCTGAGTAGGGGTGTTGGTAGTGACAGGCATCCAGCCCCCCTGAGTAGGGGTGGTGGTAGTGGTAGGCATCCAGCCCCCCATGAGTAGGGGTGGTGGTAGTAGTAGACATCCAGCACCCTTGAGTAGGGGTGGTGGTAGTGGTACGCATCCAGCCCCCATGGGTAGGGGTGTTGGTAGTGGTTGGCATCCAGCCCCCCCTGAGTAGGGGTGGTGGTAGTGACAGGCATCCAGCCCCCCCTGAGTAGGGGTGGTGGTAGTGGTAGGCATCCAGCCCCCCATGAGTAGGGGTGGTGGTAGTAGTAGGCATCCAGCACCCATGAGTAGGGGTGGTGGTAGTGGTAGGCATCCAGCCCCGCATGGGTATGGGTGGTGGTAGTGGTTGGCATCCAGCCCCCCCTGAGTAGGGGTGGTGGTGTAGTAGGCATCCAGCACCCATGAGTAGGGGTGGTGGTAGTGGTAGGCATCCAGCCCCCTATGGGTAGGGGTGGTGGTAGTGACAGGCATCAATTCCCCTATGTGTGGGGATGGTAGTAGTGACAGGCATCCAGCCCCCCATGAGTAGGGGTGGTGGTAGTGGTAGGCATCCAGCCCCCCCTGAGTAGGGGTGGTGGTAGTGACAGGCATCCAGCCCCCCTGAGTAGGGGTGGTGGTAGTGGTAGGCATCCAGCCCCCCATGAGTAGGGGTGGTGGTAGTGGTAGGCATCCAGCCCCCCATGAGTAGGTGTGGTGGTAGTAGTAGGCATCCAGCACCCATGAGTAGGGGTGGTGGTAGTGGTAGGCATCCAGCCCCCCATGGGTAGGGGTGGTGGTAGTGGTAGGCATCCAGCCCCCCATGAGTAGGGGTGGTGTTGGTGGTAGGCCTCCAGCCCCCCCTGAGTAGGGGTGGTGGTAGTAGTAGGCATCCAGCACCCATGAGTAGGGGTGGTGGTAGTGGTAGGCATCCAGCCCCCCATGGGTAGGGGTGGTGGTAGTGGTTGGCATCCAGCCCCCCCTGAGTAGGGGTGGTGGTAGTGCCAGGCATCAAGACCCCCATGAGTAGGGGTGGTGGTAGTGGTAGGCATCCAGCCCCCCATGAGTAGGGGTGGTGGTAGTGGTAGGCATCCAGCTCCCCATGAGTAGGGGTGGTGGTAGTAGTAGTCATCCAGCACCCATGAGTAGGGGTGGTGGTAGTGGTACGCATCCTACCTCCCATGGGTAGGGGTGGTGGTAGTGGTTGGCATCCAGCCCCCCCTGAGTAGGGGTGGTGGTAGTGACAGGCATCCAGCCCCCCCTGAGTAGGGGTGGTGGTAGTGGTAGGCATCCAGCCCCCCATGAGTAGGGGTGGTGGTAGTAGTAAGCATGCAGCACCCATGAGTAGGGGTGGTGGTAGTGGTAGGCATCCAGCCCCTAGTGGGTAGGGGTGGTGGTAGTGGTTGGCATCCAGCCCCCCCTGAGTAGGGGTGGTGGTAGTGACAGGCATCCAGCCCCCCTGAGTAGGGGTGGTGGTAGTAGTAGGCATCCAGCACCCATAAGTAGGGGTGGTGGTAGTGGTAGGCATCAAGCACCCCATGGGTAGGGGTGGTGGTAGTGACAGGCATCAATTCCCCTATGTGTGGGGATGGTAGTAGTGACAGGCATCCAGCCCCCATGAGTAGGGGTGGTGGTAGTGGTAGGCATCCAGCCCCCCTGAGTAGGGGTGGTGGTAGTGACAGGCATCCAGCCGCCCCTGAGTAGGGGTGGTGGTAGTGGTAGGCATCCAGCCCCCATGAGTAGGGGTAGTGGTAGTGGTAGGCATCCAGCCCCCAATGAGTAGGGGTGGTGGTAGTGGTAGGCATCCAGCCCCCATGAGTAGGGGTGGTGGTAGTAGTAGGCATCCAGCACCCATGAGTAGGGGTGGTGGTAGTGGTAGGCATCCAGCCCCCATGGGTAGGGGTGGTGGTAGTGGTAGGCATCCAGCCCCCATGAGTAGGGGTGGTGTTGGTGGTAGGCATCCAGCCCCCTGAGTAGGGGTGGTGGTAGTGACAGGCATCCAGCCCCCCTGAGTAGGGGTGGGGGTAGTGGTGGGCATCCAGCCCCCTGAGTAGGGGTGGTGGTCGTGACAGGCATCAATTCCCCTATGTGTGGGGATGGTAGTAGTGACAGGCATCCAGTCCCCCATGAGTAGGGGTGGTGGTAGTGACAGGCATCCAGCTCCCCTGAGTAGGGGTGGTGGTAGTGGTGGGCATCCAGCCCCCCTGAGTAGGGGTGGTGGTAGTGACAGGCATCAATTCCCCTATGTGTGGGGATGGTAGTAGTGACAGGCATCCAGCCCCCATGAGTAGGGGTGGTGGTAGTGGTAGGCATCCAGCCCCCCATGAGTAGGGGTGGTGGTAGTGGTAGGCATCCAGCCCCCCATGAGTAGGGGTGGTGGTAGTAGTAGGCATCCAGCACCCATGAGTAGGGGTGGTGGTAGTGGTAGGCATCCAGCCCCCCATGGGTAGGGGTGGTGGTAGTGGTAGGCATCCAGCCCCTCATGAGTAGGGGTGGTGTTGGTGGTAGGCATCCAGCCCCCCCTGAGTAGGGGTGGTGGTAGTGACAGGAATCCAGCTCCCCTGAGTAGGGGTGGTGGAAGTGGTGGGCATCCAGCCCCCCGAGTAGGTGTGGTGGTAGTGAAAGGCATCAATTCCCCTATGTGTGGGGATGGTAGTAGTGACAGGCATCTAGCCCCCTGAGCAGGGGTGGTGGTAGTGGTAGGCATCCAGCCCCCATGAGTAGGGGTGCTGGTAGTAGTAGGCATCCAGCACCCATGAGTAGGGGTGGTGGTAGTGGTAGGCATCCATCCCCCATGGGTAGGGGTGGTGGTAGTTGTTGGCATCCAGCCTCCCTGAGTAGGGGTGATGGTAGTGACAGGCATCCAGCCCCCTGAGTAGGGGTGGTGGTAGTGGTAGGCATCCAGCCCCCTGAGTAGGGGTGGTGGTAGTGACAGGCATCAATTCCCCTATGTGTGGGGATGGTAGTAGTGACAGGCATCCAGCCCCCATGAGTAGGGGTGGTGGTAGTGGTAGGCATCCAGCCCCCATGAGTAGGGGTGGTGGTAGTGGTAGGCATCCAGCCCCCTGAGTAGGGGTGGTGGTAGTGACAGGCATCCAGCCCCCTGAGTAGGGGTGGTGGTAGTGGTAGGCATCCAGCCCCCATGGGTAGGGGTGGTGGTAGTGGATGGCATCCAGCCCCCTGAGTAGGGGTGTTGGTAGTGACAGGCATCCAGCCCCCCTGAGTAGGGGTGGTGGTAGTGGTAGGCATCCAGCCCCCCAGAGTAGGGGTGGTGTTAGTGACAGGCATCAATTCCCCTATGTGTGGGGATGGTAGTAGTGACAGGCATCCAGCCCCCCATGAGTAGGGGTGGTGGTAGTGGTAGGCATCCAGCCCCCCAAGAGTAGGGGTGGTGGTAGTGGTAGGTATCCAGCCCCCCATGAGTAGGGGTGGTGGTAGTGGTAGGCATCCAGCCCCCCATGAGTAGGGGTGGTGGTAGTAGTAGACATCCAGCACCCTTGAGTAGGGGTGGAGGTAGTGGTACGCATCCAGCCCCCATGGGTAGGGGTGTTGGTAGTGGTTGGCATCCAGCCCCCTGAGTAGGGGTGGTGGTAGTGACAGGCATCCAGCCCCCCTGAGTAGGGGTGGTGGTAGTGGTAGGCATCCAGCCCCCATGAGTAGGGGTGGTGGTAGTAGTAGGCATCCAGCACCCATGAGTAGGGGTGGTGGTAGTGGTAGGCATCCAGCCCCCATGGGTAGGGGTGGTGGTAGTGGTTGGCATCCAGCCCCCCTGAGTAGGGGTGGTGGTAGTAGTAGGCATCCAGCACCCATGAGTAGGGGTGGTGGTAGTGGTAGGCATCCAGCCCCCTATGGGTAGGGGTGGTGGTAGTGACAGGCATCAATTCCCCATGTGTGGGGATGGTAGTAGTGACAGGCATCCAGCCCCCATGAGTAGGGGTGGTGGTAGTGGTAGGCATCCAGCCCCCTGAGTAGGGGTGGTGGTAGTGACAGGCATCCAGCCCCCTGAGTAGGGGTGGTGGTAGTGGTAGGCATCCAGCCCCCCATGAGTAGGGGTGGTGGTAGTGGTAGGCATCCAGCCCCCTGAGTAGGGGTGGTGGTAGTGACAGGCATCCAGCCCCCTGAGTAGGGGTGGTGGTAGTGGTAGGCATCCAGCCCCCCATGAGTAGGGGTGGTGGTAGTGGTAGGCATCCAGCCCCCCATGAGTAGGGGTGGTGGTAGTAGTAGGCATCCAGCACCCATGAGTAGGGGTGGTGGTAGTGGTAGGCATCCAGCCCCCCATGGGTAAGGGTGGTGGTAGTGGTAGGCATCCAGCCCCCCATGAGTAGGGGTGGTGTTGGTGGTAGGCCTCCAGCCCCCCCTGAGTAGGGGTGGTGGTAGTAGTAGGCATCCAGCACCCATGAGTAGGGGTGGTGGTAGTGGTAGGCATCCAGCCCCCCCTGAGTAGGGGTGGTGGTAGTGACAGGCATCCAGCCCCCCCTGAGTAGGGGTGGTGGTAGTGGTAGGCATCCAGCCCCCCATGAGTAGGGGTGGTGGTAGTAGTAGGCATCCAGCACCCATGAGTAGGGGTGGTGGTAGTGGTTGGCATCCAGCCCCCCCTGAGTAGGGGTGGTGGTAGTGACAGGCATCCAGCCCCCCCTGAGTAGGGGTGGTGGTAGTAGTAGGCATCCAGCACCCATGAGTAGGGGTGGTGGTAGTGGTAGGCATCAAGCACCCCATGGGTAGGGGTGGTGGTAGTGACAGGCATCAATTCCCCTATGTGTGGGGATGGTAGTAGTGACAGGCATCCAGCCCCCATGAGTAGGGGTGGTGGTAGTGGTAGGCATCCAGCCCCCTGAGTAGGGGTGGTGGTAGTGACAGGCATCCAGCCCCCTGAGTAGGGGTGGTGGTAGTGGTAGGCATCCAGCCCCCATGAGTAGGGGTGGTGGTAGTAGTAGGCATCCAGCACCCATGAGTAGGGGTGGTGGTAGTGGTAGGCATCCAGCCCCCCATGGGTAGGGGTGGTGGTAGTGGTTAGGCATCCAGCCCCCTGAGTAGGGGTGGTGGTAGTGACAGGCATCCAGCCCCCCTGAGTAGGTGTGGTGGTAGTGGTAGGCATCCAGCCCCCCCCCTGAGTAGGGGTGGTGGTAGTGGTAGGCATCCAGCCCCCCATGAGTAGGGGTGGTGGTAGTAGTAGGCATCCAGCACCCATGAGTAGGGGTGGTGGTAGTGGTACGCATCCAGCCCCCCATGGGTAGGTGTGGTGGTAGTGGTTGGCATCCAGCCCCCCTGAGTAGGGGTGGTGGTAGTGACAGGCATCCAGCCCCCCATGAGTAGGGGTGGTGGTAGTGGTAGGCATCCAGCCCCCCATGAGTAGGGGTGGTGGTAGTAGTAGGCATCCAGCACCCATGAGTAGGGGTGGTGGTAGTGGTAGGCATCCAGCCCCCCATGGGTAGGGGTGGTGGTAGTGGTTGGCATCTAGCCCCCCCTGAGTAGGGGTGTTGGTGTAGTAGGCATCCAGCACCCATGAGTAGGGGGGGTGGTAGTGGTAGGCATCCAGCCCCCCATGGGTAGGGGTGGTGGTAGTGACAGGCATCAATTCACCTATGTGTGGGGATGGTAGTAGTGACATGCATCCAGCCCCCCATGAGTAGGGGTGGTGGTAGTGGGAGGCATCCAGCCCCCTGAGTAGGGGTGGTGGTAGTGACAGGCATCCAGCCCCCCTGAGTAGGGTTGGTGGTAGTGGTAGGCATCCAGCCCCCATGAGTAGGGGTGGTGGTAGTGGTAGGCATCCAGCCCCCATGAGTAGGGGTGGTGGTAGTAGTAGGCATCCAGTACCCATGAGTAGTGGTGGTGGTAGTGGTAGGCATCCAGCCCCCCATGGGTAGGGGTGGTGGTAGTGGTAGGCATCCAGCCCCCCATGAGTAGGGGTGGTGTTGGGGGTAGGCATACAGCCCCCCCTGAGTAGGGGTGGTGGTAGTAGTAGGCATCCAGCACCCATGAGTAGGGGTGGTGGTAGTGGTAGGCATCCAGCCCCCCATGGGTAGGGGTGGTGGTAGTGGTTGGCATCCAGCCCCCCCTGAGTAGGGGTGGTGGTAGTGACAGGCATCCAGCCCCCCAGAGTAGGGGTGGTGGTAGTGGTAGGCATCCAGCCCCCCCTGAGTAGGGGTGGTGGTAGTGACAGGCATCAATTCCCCTATGTGTGGGGATGGTAGTAGTGACAGGCATCAAGCCCCCCATGAGTAGGGGTGGTGGTAGTAGTAGGCATCCAGCACCCATGAGTAGGGGTGGTGGTAGTGGTAGGCATCCAGCCCCCTGTGGGTAGGGGTGGTGGTAGTGGTTGGCATCCAGCCCCCCCTAGTAGGGGTGGTGGTAGTGACAGGCATCCAGCCCCCCCTGAGTAGGGTTGGTGGTAGTAGTAGGCATCCAGCACCCATGAGTAGGGGTGGTGGTAGTGGTAGGCATGAAGCCCCCCATGGGTAGAGGTGGTGGTAGTGACAGACATCAATTCCCTATGTGTGGGGATGGTAGTAGTGACAGGCATCCAGCCCCCATGAGTAGGGGTGGTGGTAGTGGTAGGCATCCAGCCCCCTGAGTAGGGGTGGTGGTAGTGACAGGCATCCAGCCCCCTGAGTAGGGGTGGTGGTAGTGGTAGGCATCCAGCCCCCCATGAGTAGGGGTGGTGGTAGTGGTAGGCATCCAGCCCCCATGAGTAGGGGTGGTGGTAGTGACAGGCATCCAGCCCCCATTAGTAGGGGTGGTGGTAGTGGTAGGCATCCAGCCCCCATGAGTAGGGGTGGTGGTAGTGGTAGGCATCCAGCCCCCATGAGTAGGGGTGGTGGTAGTAGTAGGTATCCAGCACCCATGAGTAGGGGTGGTGGTAGTGGTAGGCATCCAGCCCCCCATGGGTAGGGGTGGTGGTAGTGGTAGGCATCCAGCCCCGCATGAGTAGGGGTGGTGTTGGTGGTAGGCATCCAGCCCCCCCTGAGTAGGGGTGGTGGTAGTGACAGGCATCCAGCCCCCCCCTGAGTAGGGGTGGGGGTAGCGGTGGGCATCCAGCCCCCCCTGAGTAGGGGTGGTGGTCGTGACAGGCATCAATTCCCCTATGTGTGGGGATGGTAGTAGTGAGAGGCATCCAGTCCCCCATGAGTAGGGGTGGTGGTAGATGTAGGCATCCAGCCCCCCATGAGTAGGGGTGGTGGTAGTAGTAGGCATCCAGCACCCATGAGTAGGGGTGGTGGTAGTGGTAGGCATCCAGCCCCCCATGGGTAGGGGTGGTGGTAGTGGTTGGCATTCAGCCCCCCCTGAATAGGGGTGGTGGTAGTGAAAGGCATCCAGCCCCCCATGAGATAGGGGTGGTAGTAGTGGTAGGCATCCAGCCCCCCATGAGTAGGGGTGTTGGTAGTGGTAGGCTTCCAGCCCCCCATGAGTAGGGGTGGTGTTGGTGGTAGGCATCCATCCCCCTATGTGTGGGGATGGTAGTAGTGACAGGCATCCAGTCCCCCCTGAGTAGGGGTGGTGGTAGTAGTAGGCATCCAGCACCCATGAGTAGGGGTGGTGGTAGTGGTAGGCATCAAGCCCCCCATGGGTAGGGGTGGTGGTAGTGAGAGGCATCAATTCCCCTATGTGTGGGGATGGTAGTAGTGACAGGCATCCAGCCCCCCATGAGTAGGGGTGGTGGTAGTGGTAGGCATCCAGCCCCCCCTGAGTAGGGGTGGTGGTAGTGACAGGCATCCAGCCCCCCTGAGTAGGGGTGGTGGTAGTGACAGGCATCCAGCCCCCCATGAGTAGGGGTGGTGGTAGTGGTAGGCATCCAGCCCCCCATGAGTAGGGGTGGTGGTAGTGGTAGGCATCCAGCCCCCCATGAGTAGGGTTGGTGGTAGTAGTAGGCATCCAGCACCCATGAGTAGGGGTGGTGGTAGTGGTACGCATCCAGCCCCCCATGGGTAGGGGTGGTGGTACTGGTTGGCATCCAGCCCCCCCCTGAGTAGGGGTGGTGGTAGTGACATGCATCCAGCCCCCCCTAAGTAGGGGTGGTGTAGTGGTAGGCAGCCAGCCCCCCATGAGTAGGGGTAGTGGTAGTAGTAGGCATCCAGCACCCATGAGTAGGGGTGGTGGTAGTGGTAGGCATCCAGCCCCCCATGGGTAGGGGTGGTGGTAGTGGTTGGCATCCAGCCCCCCCTGAGTAGGGGTGGTGGTGTAGTAGGCATCCAGCACCCATGAGTAGGGGTGGTGGTAGTGGTAGGCATCCAGCCCCCCATGGGTAGGGGTGGTGGTAGTGACAGGCATCAATTCTCCTATATGTGGGGATGGTAGTAGTGACAGGCATCCAGCCCCCCATGAGTAGTGGTGGTGGTAGTGGTAGGCATCCAGCCCCCCTGAGTAGGGGTGGTGGTAGTGACAGGCATCCAGCCCCCCTGAGTAGGGGTGGTGGTAGTGGTAGGCATCCAGCCCCCCATGAGTAGGGGTGGTGGTAGTGGTAGGCATCCAGCACCCATGAGTAGGGGTGGTGGTAGTGGTAGGCATCCAGCCCCCCATGGGTAGGGGTGGTGGTAGTGGTAGGCATCCAGCCCCCCATGAGTAGGGGTGGTGTTGGTGGTAGGCATCCAGCCCCCCCTGAGTAGGGGTGGTGGTAGTAGTAGGCATCCAGCACCCATGAGTAGGGGTGGTGGTAGGCATCCAGCCCCCCATGGGTAGGGGTGGTGGTAGTGGTTGGCATCCAGCCCCCCCTGAGTAGGGGTGGTGGTAGTGACAGGCATCCTGCCCCCCCTGAGTAGGGGTGGTGGTAGTGGTAGGCATCCAGCCCCCCCCTGAGTAGGGGTGGTGGTAGTGACAGGCATCAATTCCCCTATCTGTGGGGATGGTAGTAGTGACAGGCATCAAGCCCCCCATGATTAGGGGTGGTGGTAGTGGTAGGCATCCAGCCCCCCATGAGTAGGGGTGGTGGTAGTGGTAGGCATCCAGCCCCCCATGAGTAGGGGTGGTGGTAGTAGTAGGCATCCAGCACCCATGAGTAGGGGTGGTGGTAGTGGTACACATCCAGCCCCCCATGGGTAGGGGTGGTGGTAGTGGTTGGCATCCAGCCCCCCTGAGTAGGGGTGGTGGTAGTGACAGGCATCCAGCCCCTCCTAAGTAGGGGTGGTGGTAGTGGTAGGCATCCAGCCCCCCATGAGTAGGGGTTGTGGTAGTAGTAGGCATCCAGCACCCATGAGTAGGGTTGGTGGTAGGCATCCAGCCCCCCATGGGTAGGGGTGGCGGAAGTGGTTGGCATCCAGCCCCCTGAGTAGAGGTGGTGGTAGTGACAGGCATCCAGCCCCCTGAGTAGGGGTGGTGGTAGTAGTAGGCATCCAGCACCCATGAGTAGGGGTGGTGGTAGTGGTAGGCATCAAGCCCCCATGGGTAGGGGTGGTGGTAGTGACAGGCATCAATTCCCCTATGTGTGGGGATGGTAGTAGTGACAGGCATCCAGCCCCCATGAGTAGGGGTGGTGTTGGTGGTAGGCATCCAGCCCCCTGAGTAGGGGTGGTGGTAGTAGTAGGCATCCAGCACCCATGAGTAGGGGTGTGTGGTAGGCATCCAGCCCCCATGGGTAGGGGTGGTGGTAGTGGTTGGCATCCAGCCCCCCCTGAGTAGGGGTGGTGGTAGTGACAGGCATCCTGCCCCCTGAGTAGGGGTGGTGGTAGTGGTAGGCATCCAGCCCCCCTGAGTAGGGGTGGTGGTAGTGACAGGCATCAATTCCCCTATCTGTGGGGATGGTAGTAGTGACAGGCATCAAGCCCCCATGATTAGGGGTGGTGGTAGTGGTAGGCATCCAGCCCCCATGAGTAGGGGTGGTGGTAGTGGTAGGCATCCAGCCCCCCATGAGTAGGGGTGGTGGTAGTAGTAGGCATCCAGCACCCATGAGTAGGGGTGGTGGTAGTGGTACACATCCAGCCCCCCATGGGTAGGGGTGGTGGTAGTGGTTGGCATCCAGCCCCCTGAGTAGGGGTGGTGGTAGTGACAGGCATCCAGCCCCTCCTAAGTAGGGGTGGTGGTAGTGGTAGGCATCCAGCCCCCATGAGTAGGGGTTGTGGTAGTAGTAGGCATCCAGCACCCATGAGTAGGGTTGGTGGTAGGCATCCAGCCCCCATGGGTAGGGGTGGCGGAAGTGGTTGGCATCCAGCCCCCTGAGTAGAGGTGGTGGTAGTGACAGGCATCCAGCCCCCTGAGTAGGGGTGGTGGTAGTAGTAGGCATCCAGCACCCATGAGTAGGGGTGGTGGTAGTGGTAGGCATCAAGCCCCCATGGGTAGGGGTGGTGGTAGTGACAGGCATCAATTCCCCTATGTGTGGGGATGGTAGTAGTGACAGGCATCCAGCCCCCCTGAGTAGGGGTGGTGGTAGTGGTAGGCTTCCAGCCCCCCCTGAGTAGGGGTGGTGGTAGTGACAGGCATCCAGCCCCCCATGAGTAGGGGTGGTGGTAGTGGTAGGCATCCAGCACCCCATGAGTAGGGGTGGTGGTAGTAGTAGGCATCCAGCACCCATGAGTAGGGGTGGTGGTAGTGGTAGGCATCCAGCCCCCGATGAGTAGGGGTGGTGGTAGTGGTAGGCATCCAGCCCCCCCTGACTAGGGGTGGTGGTAGTGACAGGCATCCAGCCCCCCCTGAGTAGGGGTGGTGGTAGTGGTAGGCATCCAGCTCCCCATGAGTAGGGGTGGTGGTAGTGGTAGGCATGCAGCCCCCCATGAGTAGGGGTGGTGGTAGTGGTAGGCATCCAGCCCCCCATGAGTAGGGGTGGTGGTAGTAGTAGGCATCCAGCACCCATGAGTAGGGGTGGTGGTAGTGGTAGGCATCCAGCCCCCCATGGGTAGGGGTGGTGGTAGTGGTAGGCATCCAGCCCCCCATGAGTAGGGGTGGTGTTGGTGGTAGGCATCCAGCCCCCCCTGAGTAGGG
This sequence comes from Calotriton arnoldi, assembly GCA_963921515.1. Classification (NCBI taxonomy): domain Eukaryota; kingdom Metazoa; phylum Chordata; class Amphibia; order Caudata; family Salamandridae; genus Calotriton; species Calotriton arnoldi. The sequence continues at coordinate 676,753 of CAWUFW010006559.1, read as the reverse complement.
GTGGTGGTAGTGACAGGCATTCAGCCCCCCCCCTGAGTAGGGGTGGGGGTAGTGGTGGGCATCCAGCCCCCCCTGAGTAGCGGTGGTGGTAGTGACAGGCATCAATTCCCCTATGTGTGGGGCTGGTAGTAGTGACAGGCATCCAGTCCCCCATGAGTAGGGGTGGTGGTAGATGTAGGCATCCAGCCCCCCATGAGTAGGGGTGGTGGTAGTAGTAGGCATCCAGCACCCATGACTAGGGGTGGTGGTAGTGGTAGGCATGCAGCCCCCCATGGGTAGGGGTGGTGGTAGTGGTTGGCATCCAGCCCCCCCTGAATAGGGGTGGTGGTAGTGAAAGGCATCCAGCCCCCCATGAGTAGGGGTGGTGGTAGTGGTAGGCATCCAGCCCCCCATGAGTAGGGGTGGTGGTAGTGGTAGGCATCCAGCCCCCCATGAGTAGGGGTGGTGTTGGTGGTAGGCATCCATCCCCCTATGTGTGGGGATGGTAGTAGTGACAGGCATCCAGTCCCCCCTGAGTAGGGGTGGTGGTAGTAGTAGGCATCCAGCACCCATGAGTAGGGGTGGTGGTAGTGGTAGGCATCAAGCCCCCATGGGTAGGGGTGGTGGTAGTGAGAGGCATCAATTCCCCTATGTGTGGGGATGGTAGTAGTGACAGGCATCCAGCCCCCATGAGTAGGGGTGGTGGTAGTGGTAGGCATCCAGCCCCCCCTGAGTAGGGGTGGTGGTAGTGACAGGCATCCAGCCCCCCCCTGAGTAGGGGTGGGGGTAGTGGTGGGCATCCAGCCCCCCCTGAGTAGGGGTGGTGGTAGTGACAGCCATCAATTCCCCTATGTGTGGGGATGGTAGTAGTGACAGGCATCCTGCCCCCCCTGAGTAGGGGTGGTGGTAGTGGTAGGCATCCAGCCCCCCATGAGTAGGGGTAGTGGTAGGCATCCAGCCCCCCATGAGTAGGGGTGGTGGTAGTGGTAGGCATCCAGCCCCCCATGAGTAGGGGTGGTGGTAGTAGTAGGCATCCAGCACCCATGAGTAGGTGTGGTGGTAGTGGTAGGCATCCAGCCCCCCATGGGTAGGGGTGGTGGTAGTGGTAGGCATCCAGCCCCCCATGAGTAGGGGTGGTGTTGGTGGTAGGCATCCAGCCCCCTGAGTAGGGGTGGTGGTAGTGACAGGCATCCAGCCCCCTGAGTAGGGGTGGGGGTAGTGGTGGGCATCCAGCCCCCTGAGTAGGGGTGGTGGTAGTGACAGCCATCAATTCCCCTATGTGTGGGGATGGTAGTAGTGACAGGAATCCAGTCCCCCATGAGTCAGGGTGGTAATAGATGTAGGCATCAAGCCCCCCATGAGTAGGGGTGGTGGTAGTAGTAGGCATCCAGCACCCATGAGTAGGGGTGGTGGTAGTGGTAGGCATCCAGCCCCCCATGGGTAGGGGTGGTGGTAGTGGTTGGCATCCAGCCCCCCTGAATAGGGGTGGTGGTAGTGAAAGGCATCGAGCCCCCCATGAGTAGGGGTGGTGGTAGTGGTAGGCATCCAGCCCCCCATGAGTAGGGGTGGTGGTAGTGTTAGGCATCCAGCCCCCCATGAGTAGGGGTGGTGTTGGTGGTAGGCATCCATCCTCCTATGTGTGGGGATGGTAGTAGTGACAGGAATCCAGCCCCCTGAGTAGGGGTGGTGGTAGTGGTAGGCATCCAGCCCCCTGAGTAGGGGTGGTGTTAGTGGTAGGCATCCAGGCCCCTATGGGTGTGTATGGCATTGGTGATAGCCATCCCGCCCCTATGGTTCTGCTGTTGCTAGTGTACGTCATTTCTGCATCCCTATGTGTGTGTGACATATGTCGGGTACGTGTCGTTTGTTTGTGTAGTGGGTGTTTGACTTACCGTCTGCGCCGTACGCGTCCGTACCTGTTCCGGTAATAGATGTAGAGTATTGGTAGGACCTGCGTGATGGGATTCATGGTTGGTTCGTCTCGTTCGGGTTTCTCGTTGCTTCGACTCGTACTCGTCGCTGGCTTGTTCGTCTCGTAGCCGTGGATCATCTTGTGACGCGAATCGGAGCTTATGTGCGGCTCTCCCGGATGCTCTGACGTGCCGGACTTAGCGACGGGTTCGGCGCGTACGGAAGGCGCATCGTACTAGTCTGGCCGGAAGGTGCTGTATTTTTGCTTCCGTGCGACTCGATTCTGCGTTTACGGATCCGGCTCGGGCGGGGAACAGGAGCTGGAATGGGTAAGTACGGCTGGGTCGGGATCTGGGCAGTTATGCGCATCGTACTTGCTCGTTCGTACGAATGTTCGAATCGGTCGGGAAACACGCGTTCGGCTTGGTTTTTTTCTGGACGAATAGTGTTAGGTGCGCTTCCGGCCGAGATCGGAATCGGCCCCTAAGTAAGGAGGGGGCACAAAACTTCAGGGCCATGCGGGAGACCTCGTTGGGTCCCCCGCTCTCAACTCACAATTGCCACAAAAAACTTAGATGCCCGGGCCGGAATGCCGGAAGGCTCAGTTAGGGCAAATTTCGACTGCCCCCGAACCCAGTTAACTTGCCAGTACAATGATGGGGCTGGGACTAAGCTACAGAACTGGCAGCAGACCACAGGAGCTGGGCCCGCTTGATCTCCTCGGGCTACGCTACTCCTGCTGGCTCTGCGGCACCGGGCCCACAAGGACTTGGATCTGCGTTGGGATTGCCCCATCTCCTTTGGATGAGTTGTAGGGGGAGGGCCCGCCGTGTAGAAGGACCTTTGGCAGTGCGGCCTCGGGGAAAAACAGCTGATCAAGGAAGCAAGAAAGGTGTCAGCATCAGAACCTCTGTAGAAGTTCTATAGGTAAGGAGTCATGTATAGCTGAAGCCACACAATCAGAGATGTCAAGAGAGGTCTGTACCTCTCAAAGTCTAAAGGGAATCTGAATAACACCAAGGTGGGTTCACTAATTAAAATGCACAGAGAACATTTGAGAAATATGACCTCATACACATCACAGTACGTTTCCAGTTCTCAGAAATAAACTTGGTGCCTTGAACACTACCCCATATTCCAGTCTCAGCTTCAAAAGCGTGCTTGGGTTCCTCCCTTCGTCTGATAATACCAATTGGTAACATTCCCTTTGTTCTTCATTAAAATTATTTGGCCTTGCCACTTCTTCCTTGCCTCACTATCTCTGAAAATACAATGTTCTTTTCACTAATTAATGAATGCCTTTGGTCTGTGCCTGCAGAGAAGAAAACATGCAGAAAAACAACTTTCACATTAGTATTAAATGTCTCAACTGTAAGCTTAGGGCCCGAAATCATGCTAACTTAACAGTTTTCTTTAAATGCATATTTGTTCTACAACCTACATAAAATCCAATAAATTAAATCTTAAATAAAGGAATCAATCTATTTTATACTGTACTTTTATATGTGGCACAATAAAGTAATACAAGTGTTATTAAACAATAACGACAACTGGTCGCAATTTATAAAGAAAGCATTGAACACACATGATTATTTCTCACTAATCTTATGGCGAATGCACTGCATTGAATGCCTTTTAGCTCACTACCTTACAATCTAGTCCTATAGAAGATTAATAATAGCAATCCATATGTTTTTGGAAAGGAAAAACGTTAATATGCACACACATATGTCAAAAACACGCAAACGCACTATCTATACCTTTGATGCATCATATCTCACTAGTATTATTGGGTCACACGGGTACATAAGGCCAAAGGTAAATATACATATATGGCCTAGCCAAATCGTAAAAGGATGGAGCCGAAATGATTCTACTCCAGGGACTGCTTCATCCCAGTTAGTGGTTGTTTTTAACTAAGACTGCTCTGTATTCCAATGAAAAGTGACATTCATTAAAACTTCAAATTGTTGCCTCTAATTTTCTTTCAAATTAGCCACTCCTTCCTTTTCATCCTCTGCATGCTTCCTCTTTCTGAACACAGGAGGCCTACCCTAAGTCATCTGAATGTGTGCCTTAAACTTTATTATTGTGCTTCTGCAAATTGCCCACACAATTAAAAAAAAAACTTCTCATTTTAAAGTCAGACTCTGTAGCCTAACAATACCGAATCTCCTGTTAATGTATCTATTAATACTGCCAATCATGTCCATGAATTCACACACCCCCTCCCAAGTCCCCCCTCCAACTAAAGATCGCACACCTATTACAGTACAATACATAACCCTCCTGGGCCATACTAATACTAATACCATAACACTCCTGTCTGGCAGTCTTCTGTAGTTCATACAGGCTGCATAATTCCCTTGACATTCTTACACTCAAAATAAAACATAACTGGTACAGGTCTTGTCCATGACTGTGTAGACAGAATGTGTAAAACATTAAGAGCCATCTGTTGTCGGGTATCCTGAAATAAACTAAATATCACATCAGAATATCTTGCCATTCGGAGATTCCTAAATAATAAAGCAGCAGGGGGAGGTATAGCTTCACTAAACAGAATGTTATCTCCTCAATGTACTACCAGTGGACTGTATAGGTTAAGTGAAATACAATTGCCAGTATTGGATATGAACTGAGCACTGTCGCAATATTTGCTGTTACGAATATTGTTCCTGAGGCACTCGCAGCATTTTTATTTCCTTAATATTGCTGGCTTCCCAGCATGCATTGGTCCTCTACCTCTGGGGCCGAAATTGTTAGTTTGCAAGCAGACCCGAACTCGAACAAGTTAATAATGTGGCCGAGGGGGCTGCGGTGTGCCCGCTTTCTGTGTTTTTCATAAGATGCAGATTTTAGAAGCCGCGAGCTGGGAAAATGCGTTACCGTTCCACATGAATTTTCACATACACAAATTTTGGGCTCTTGCTTGCTGCAGAGCAAAAATTTTAACAATCAAGCACATAGTCTGGAATCTTACCATAGCCGTAAACTTCCTTCAGTAAGAGGCGCGTAAAAGTATGAGATGGAATCTGCCTTTGAAGGGATCCATTTTTTCAGTATTATTCTCCTTGACAATGGAAAACAAATTCGAGATTTGAGAGGCGCCGCGGCAGACACCATGGATAACGTTAACTATATGTCAGAGGCAGCGATGGATTCCCGCTACTTTCATAGCGACATTTCTCATTTTTTCTATTTGCCAAATAGTCACATTCATTGCACTGGTGCTGTGCCTTCAAGACTTGCTTTTTAAGTCTGGCTTAACGGCCGTTTTTGGTGTCTAACTTTTTGCAATTCTTTAAACTATACATAGTCATATTTATGACCCGGTTTGCTTCGCTCATGCACTACGCAAACCTTAATTCATATTTTTGAAGCCACGCGAAGTCACTTTGCGTGGCTATGAGTGGCTCCAAAAATATGGAGTAACGTAATGCAGCGCAAATCGCTGCGTTGCGTTACTCTGCCCTGGGTAGGCATTCCATGGGCGTTGAGTGGGTGTTCCCACGCCAACTCATATGGATTTTTGCATATCACCAGATTAACAAGACCTTGCAAACCTGGGAATGCGCCAAAAAGATAAGCTTCCCCAGGGGAGGCGTAAAGAGGAGAAATATCTTTATTTCTACTCATTTTCTCCTCTTTCTATTTGTGCTGCACTCAGCAGCACACATAGAAAGAGGAAACAGTCTCTCAGGGTTGTTTTTCTGCAGGAAGGTGCCCAATCATGCAGAAAAACTGCCTGCAACACAGGCACCCTTTCAACTTGCTGCAAGGGTGCTTGCTTTGGCACTAGGCTACAAAAATGGCGCCAGCGCAACCGAAAAAAACAGGAATGCGCAGTATTGGATAAATACTGAGCATTCCTGCCCTTTCTCTGTGACGCAGGGCAGTACTGCAAGGTGACTTGCTGCGCTGCGCTGCCCTGCACCACCAAACTCGTAAATATGACCCAGAGTGTCTATGTGTTTAAGAAAAGGAGTAACTATTTCCCACCACATGCTATTGGTGGTTTGAATTATCATTATAATTTCACCCTTCTTCCTCGTCCCAGTCTTTACGCAGCAAGCAATTTGTAGCCTCAAATGGAAGTTGTCCATCTAACCAACCAAAAAAATGAATCGTTTCACCCTCCCAATATGGCTTCCAGTGTTTGTTGATGTCCACTCCATTCTACATATGAAAAAGCAATCATTACGACTTTGTGACATGCAAAGTGATTTATTAAGACTGAGAAATGAATCCTAATCCCACAAGGATGAAAGGATGGGAACTCTGTATGGTGACGAGGAATACTAGAACTAAAAGTAATGTAGATCACCGGTAAGTAACTGGGTCATGCCACCTACTATGGAGTGCTTGCATTTCAATGCAGCGATACCAAAGGGGATGATGGACGGAGCGCTTGAGCTAATCAAACACTCACCCCCAGTCAACTGATCTGGGTTTAATCCATCATCATTCTTTAGCTCACTCCACCACCCCAGTTCAGACATGGCCATATGCAAATCAGTCTGACCCCGTGCCTCATGGGAACAGTCCAGCCCGAACTGCCAAGCCATGTCTTCCCTGGACCGGAAACAAGCATCCTGGGACCAGTTTCTGGCTATTCAGCCATCATCAGCCAGGCTAGCTTGAATCCAGTGGCAAAGTGAGCAAGGGACCCACGTCTGGGCATACCCTGCCAATTTAGGGCGAACAAAGCGAAACCAAAGGGGATGATGGACGGAGCGCTTGAGCTAATCAAACACTCACCCCCAGTCAACTGATCTGGGTTTAATCCATCATCATTCTTTAGCTCACTCCACCACCCCAGTTCAGACATGGCCATATGCAAATCAGTCTGACCCTGTGCCTCATGGAAACAGTCCAGCCCGAACTGCCAAGCCATGTCTTCCCTGGCCCGGAAACAAGCATCCTGGGACCGGTTTCTGGCTATTCATTTCAATGCATGCAAGGCTTTTTTCATCTCAAAAGCACACCGATTCCTCACACATTACATTTTTTAGTTCTTAAATGCATTGTAAACAGAAAGCAATAGTTTTGTTGTGTTGCTACAGCAGGCTTTATTTAAAATGTTTTAGCCAGTATTCAAAATGTAAGCCAGACTGTTAAGAAATGGGGGTCTCTAGTTGGTAATGGTTTGCACCTTTGTCCAAGGAGGAACCCTTCCTTCTAGTCAGGATAAGGGGGATACACTACTGAAATAACCCCTGCTCACCCCCTTGGTAGCTTGGCATGAGCAGTCAGGCTTATCTCAGAGGCAGTGTGTAAAGCATTTGCAAATAACCAACAGTAATACAGTGAAAACACTACAAAAGGACACCACACCACTTGAGAAAAATATCCAATATTTTATGTATTTAAAACAAGACTGTGAGAAGGTGGCCTGGTATATGCTGTCCACTAATTAAAGTGGGCACCTTGTACCAGTCCACACGACCCTTATGATATATGAGGTCAAAGATAACCTTTAGAAAGCTATCCTAGTGGTAGCTGTGGAGAGCAGCCTTCAGGGTTAATCTTGAAGGAATATAAAGCAGCTTGTTTTACCACAATATCACCTCCTGAATGACTAAATGAAAGGAGAACCACACAGTAGTTATATAACAATATGTATTTATTAATATAACACTCTCTACTAGTCTCTACACGAGACTAGGGCATAAAGCACACAATACTGAATCAATAGAACATTCGTAAGTAGCAAAATACACAGCGGGCTCCAGGGGGAGACCGAACCATGTACTAAAAAAATGGTATAACAATCACGACTTGACTAGACACAGTGCCTAGAGCACGTAAATGGCTGGGACCCAGAGGAGTGACACAGGGAGCCCACGGAGGACGGTTGCAGTGTGGGAACACGACCGCGTGTTCCGTGCAACTCTATGGGAAAGTTCCAGTTGCAAAATTACAAGTTAAGGACACTTCTACGAGGACTTTGAGCAAACCCTTTGGAACATAGGAGGTTCTAAAGCCAACCCACTAGTGAGTACCGAGGTACCTGTGTTACCTATCCCAGAGGAGCCGGGTGCATAGGGGTCAAGCGGTGTCGGAAGCCTTCGTCGTTTTCAATGGAGGAGTGCAAAGAAGTCCTGCTGCCAGGAGGGCGAAGAGTGTCCGGTGGAATCCAAGCCTGGATTCGAGGTGAGAGGAACCTGAAAGCAGAGGGGACAGAGTCTGGGTCACTTACGGTGACCAGGGGCTCAGTAGTCAAATGCCCACCGATGTCACGTGCTTCAGGTGTGAAGAGGGGTTGCTTGACTCTGCAGCCACGGGGACCAGGAGACGTAGAGAATGACCAAGTTCCAGAGGTAAGCTGTCCCACGAAGGATGTCGAGTGCTGAGGGGGTCGGTGTACGGCTGGTGCACCAACAAGCCTTGGCAAATGCAACCAAACGTGGTCAGAGGAAACAGGTTACGGTGTGGACCAGCAAGGTCCAGGGGACTCTCCAAGCAATGGGGAGTCAGGGCACATCTGGAGCAACCAGGAAAGCCAAAGAACAAACAAGGTGACCCTGGCCAGGACCCACAGGCCAACGGACCAGGTATCGCGAGGAGACCTCAAGCAAGTTTGCAAAGTACCTGCCCACAGGACACTCGGTAAGTGGAGGCTGCATTTCTTCAGTGAAAATGCTGCTTGGGGTCAGGACTACATGAAGTCCAATGCACAAGCTCGGGGATCGATAACAAGCCCATGCACTTGCAAGTGTACGCGGTGCACAGGGGTTCGGGTTGCACAGTCCCCACGAGGGATACTGGTCTCAGAATCGCTGAGAGGGCAGATCGACCTCAGGGACCTTCGGGAACCCACCTCCTGTGTTGCTGAAATCTTTGGAGTCCTCAGGAGCTCGGGAGAAGCAAACTGGTCAGATGCGTCTTTGGTGCCTGCTTCTGCAGGGGAGTAACTCCTTTACTCCAAGGGAGATTCTTCAGTCATCTAGCATTGTGCAGGCAGTCGAAGTACTTGGTTTCTTCTTAGCAGAATCTTGTCCAGGTAAAATCTAAAGTCCTGTAGCCAGGTAGCCCACTTTATACCCATGGGAAGGGGTTGGAAAGATTCTAGGGACCCTCCTAGGGGAGGGGCAGGACAGAGGGGTGGCTACACCCATGTCCTTTGTACAGTTTTGCGCCAGAGCAGGAGCCAATGGCTCCCAGAACTGGTTTGAGCTGGACTATGCACAGGGACACCAAATGTGCCCACGGTGCAGACTTTCTGGCACTCTCAGAGTGCACCCACCCAGCCCCAATACACTAAATCCTGTCTGGGAGGTGGTCACACCTCCCTGTGACAGGATGCCTATTGTCATGCCTTCCTCTGCTCGAGCTTTGCTCAGCAGCAGGAGAGCAGAATCGTGTCTGTGGCTGGCAGCGTCCATTTTGTGCTGCCCAGGTCAAGAAAGCTGGTACCAGGTAGACCGGTGACACACAGTAGTGGTTTCAGACGGGTGGAATCATACCTCCCACACCAGTTACTGGTGTGGAGGTATGATTCCAAGGTGTTTGACACCAAACACAACATGTTTCTAAGCAGCCGTTTTAAAGTTAGCATTTACCGCGAGGTTATAATGCACTTAGACCTATATGTCTGGCTGCATCACAGACAACCCCGGAGAATGGTCTCCGAAAGTTGCAGAGGGGCCCTACTCATGCAGGGGCACCCTCTCACGTCAAACCCAGCACCCTGCCTTCAGGATTGATAAGGCCTGCCATAGGGGTGACTGATAGGTTTTTAAGTGTAGTGATTTATATAGATATAGTGAACCTATATCTAAGTAAGGGGTGCAAGCACCATCTTACACAGTCTGCTGTAGCAGGCCTGTCGTGTCATTTTGAATGGCCTCTCATGGGTGGCATAATACATGCTTCAGCCCATGGGAGGCCTCTGGGGTACCTATGCCCTGGGTCCATGGTGTACCATATACTAGGGACTGATAAGGGTACCCCAGTATCCAATCTGGAGTGTACCTAAAGTACATACATAGCAATTTAAGGGAGAAAGCAGATAGTCTGGGGTCCTGGATAGCAGGATCCCAGTCAGACTAGTCCAAAACAGTGTGACATCAGCAAAAAGTGGGGGTAACCATAAGAAGCAGATACTACTTTCCTACACAACCCCCCCCAAACGCAAGGACATTAAACTAACCTTGACCAGTTGAATCATCATGTTCTAAGTGGAAATATCTGGAGAGTCCATCTGCATTGGCATGGTTACTCCCAGGTCTATGTTCCACTGTATAGTCCATCCCCTGTAGGGAAATGGACCACCTCAAGAGTTTGGGGGTTTCACCCTTCATCTGTTTTAGCCATAAGAGGGGCTTGTGGTCTGTCTCAACAATGAAGTGAGTGCCAAACAGATATGGCCTCAACTTCTTCAGAGCCCAAACCACAGCAAAGGCTTCCCTCTCAATAGCTGACCAACGTTTCTCTCTGGGGGTCAGCCTTCTGCTTATGAAAGCTACTGGCTGATCCTGACCCTCTTCATTCAATTGTGATAACACAACCCCTACACCCAATTCAGATGCATCTGTTTGAACAAGGAATTGTTTGGAATAATCAGGACTTTGCAGAATGGGAGAGGTGCACATGGCCTGCTTCAGGTCATCAAATGCCTTTTGACAGCTAACTGTCCAATGAACTTTCTTTTTTCTTTTTTTTTATTCAATCCATGATGATTTAATTACATATATAAAACCACAGTAATTAAAAGCTTATAAAACATGATCCTAAATATAAAGAGAAAAAATGACTCATTAAATTCTACAAAATACATATTTCATATTATTACCAAGATTTCATAAGTGCTAATTATAACAATTTAAAAATATACAATACACATTTCAAATACCACCATGTCTATATCCTGAGAATATATCAAAATGCTAGTGCTTAAACATAGTCAAAATGCTAATGCTTAAACAAAAATACATAAATATTCAGTCCTCAATATATGCCAACAGAGGACCCCATATCTCCATCCCCAACTTCCTCTTACGAGAGCCCTTTTGAGAGTATAAACCATATTCTAAATTAAACATCATGAAAAATCTAGCCTTCCATACCTCAAAGGTCGGGGCGTCTTTCTGTAACCACATTGATGCAATGCAAAGTCTGGCTGTGGCCGTAGCTAAAAAGATCAAATATCGAAATTTATAGCCCATCTGATCCCGACCTTCGCTCTCTGCTACCCCCAACAACATATGAGAGGCAGATAATATTATGGCTTCCCCGTTATTTCAGCTAAAAAGCACTCTATATACATTAAAAAGTTATTTAGGTGCCCGCAAGAGAAAAAAATATGTACGATGTCAGCTTCTTCGGTACCACATCGGAAACACCTCCCATCATTAATACCTCCCCATTTTAACATTCTAGCTGGAGTATAATATAAATTAAATATAGTCTTATAATGCTGTGCCCGAAGTTTCGCCGTCATCAAAAGCTTCCCAGCCATCTCAATAGAATCTTCCACACGAGCATCCTGACACCCAAGCCTATTATTCCACTTAGTCTTGTGTTTATCTAAGTCACCAACCTGGGTGTCCAATAATATATTATAGAGCGTGCCAATCCGTGCCTTTTTCCTAATAGCTTCTACAAGGGGGTTCACCTCAATCCTCCATTGACTCTTACTTAAATAATCACGGATTTGTAAAAATTTAAAAAATTCAACTCTGGCCAGGTTATATTTCTCGGCTAACATCTCGAAGGACATCAAAGTCCCATTCTCATACAAGTCACCAACAAATAAAATGCCTTTCATCTTCCAATTGTCTACTATCCTATCCCAAAATATAGGTGGTAATAACCCTGTTGCTGACATAGACGTATAATAAGACACCCTAGTGAATTTATAGGATTTACGAATAATCTTCCAAACTTTATAGGCAGCATTTAAAACCTTAAACCTGGTTTTTTTATAGTAACTAGGCTCAAGCATCACAAACAGCCGATTTTTAACATCATCACCCAGTAGCATCTGATAGATGGACGGAAAATTTGATCTGGAATGGACCTCTTCTCCCGTCATTAAGATGCACATATTTTGAAGCATGCACACATAATAATAAAGGGTAAAGTCAGGAACAGCCCAACCGCCTTTCTCCTTCGGGAGGACCATAAAACGCATAGCTCTTCGAGTCTTCCCCTGAGCTCATAAAAACCTAGCAAAGATTGACTGAAGTACGGATAGCTGGGCACGGGAAATTTCTAACGGAACAGATCGAAAGAAGTATAAAACCCTGGGTAGTACCAACATTTTCAAAACGTTACATCGCCCCACTAGCGTCAAATGTAGGCATTCACAGCGATCTAATTGATTACGAACGGATCTCAAAATAGTCTGCCAGTTTACTTCTACTAATGTGTCCAAACAGGTCCTCAGTTTAACACCCAGATATGTTACTTCACACATTACGCGATGATCACTATAATTTCCCTGATTCAGAGAGAGAATTTGTGTCTTAGACACATTAAGTTTATAACCAGACACTGCTCCAAACTCAAGGGCCAACTGTTCTATCTTCGGCATCGCGGAAGTTAAATTTGTTGTGACCACTTCAATATCGTCCGCATACGCGAACACCCGATAGTACTCCGGCCTCCAAAATATTGGCTCTATCCCTGGGTTCTTTTCTAACATCATTAAAAAGGGATTAATAAATAAAGAAAACAACAAAGGGGAACACGGGCAGCCCTGCCTTGTACCCCGTGTAATACATACCGAATCCGATTCAAGACCCATTAAACAAATTTTAGCAGTCGGGCGTCTGTATAGGGCCTGAATAGCTGTAATAAAACCATGTTGAAAGCCAAGCTGTCGTAAAACTGCCCATAAAAATTCCCATGCGACCCGATCGAATGCCTTTTCGGCATCTAATAAAATCAGACTGAATTTACTCTCCATAACTTTAGCTATATCTAATAGGGTTATCACCCTGTTAATATGATTGGTTGTATCCCTCTTGGGTATAAACCCGTGTTGTCGAATCATAACCAATGGGGTAACAACATCAGCCAATCGGGTCGCAAGGATTTTAGCGTAAATCTTACCATCAACATTCAATAATGATATAGGGCGGTAAGAACCTGGCATCTCTGGTGACTTGTCTTTTTAAAAAAACAATTATACTAGCCTCGTCCCAGGTCAGAGGGGCAACACCTAATTGTGCTTGTTGGAAAATAGCCAACATATCAGCTTTCAGCTCTCCAAAAAGTTTTATAAACCTCCAGAGGAAGTTTATCAGGTCCTGATGCTTTACCACTCGCTAAGTTATTAATTGCTGCCTCTAGTTCTTCAAGCGTTATAGGTGCCTCCAACATTTCTATATCTTGGGAACTCAGCTTCCCACAATTAAGGCTCTGCAAAAGTGTCCCACTTGCCTGTCCATCATATATCTCTCCGGTGTACAAGGCCTCATAAAAATCATGGAATACTTTAAGAATCCCGATAGGAGTATCTACTGAATCGCCCAGAATATTGACTACGGATCCAATCCTTTGGGCCGCCTCCCTTGATCGAAGTCTTTGGGCCAAACAACGCCCAACTGCCTCACCATACTCATAACTTTGTTGCTTACTAATCGCATATTTCATAGCTATTTCTTTGCTCCACTGTGAGTTTATTTTAGCCTTACAGCGAGCAACTTCTGCCTGTAATAACGCTACATCCATTGTTTTTTTTGCATGTATCCCCCGCATAAGATTGACTTCAGCATTTGTCAAGTTTTTACACAATTCCACAGCTATTGCTTGCAGTTTTCTCTGCTTATATAACCCAAAGCTAAGGGTCTCCCCCCTAAATCCAGCCTTTAAAGCATCCCAAACAAAACCAGGCCCAGTAGAATTACGGTTTATGATAAAAAATTGATTAATCCACCCCTTCATATGTCCCACATACTCCTCATCAAATAACAATTTCCTGTCAAAAGTAAACGATCTGGGCCTACCGCCTATCCTGAAAGCCCGCAGACTCAGAACCAGTGGTCCATGATCTGAAGTGATCCGTGGGTGCACTTCTATATCAGCTTGTGACAATATTGTATTTGACACAAAAAAATTATCTAATCGTACAAGCTTCTGGTGCGGGTGTGAATAAAATGTATATCCATGCTCGGACCCTCGTAAATTGGCCCATACATCAACCAAGCCATGGTCCGCCAAAAGATGTTGTAATACTTTAAACACTTTGGGTTTCCTTCCCTTATACTGGCTAGCCGGGAATTGCAGGCCCTGTGGTTCTAGATGGATGTTAAAGTCTCCACACAAAATTAATGGCGTGGGCCACGATGCTAATTCCAAATTCAGGGTCTCTAATACTAACACCTCATCCAGATTCGAGCCATATACAGAACAAATTGTACATTTAATATTGCCGATTATACATTCGGCTATAGCCCACCTCCCCTGTTTATCAGCCAAAACTCTTGCCGTTCCCTGAATGGTATTTTTTGCTAAGATAGCCACACCACGTGTTGTTGTTGACTGTTGAGTACAAACCAATACTGATAGACCTAGCTCCGTCAATAATTTTCTTTTACCCCATGCAATATGCGTTTCTTGGATGCAAACTAAATCTGTCTGCAGCATCCGCAACTCTGCTGCCACCCTCTGTCTCTTCCCATAGTTATTTAACCCAGAAACATTTAGGGTACATATCCGTAAACCCGATCTGACATTCTTATCACCCATCGATTCTAAACATATCCTTACACATTAGGATCCTGTACCTTGTATACATGTAGTTCGTATTTTGTATTACTATATCCTCATCATGGATTGTTTTACTTTGTGCACCCCCCACACCCTGTGCCCCCTGTAACCCCAGACCCTGCAGGGCCTCAGACGCGGCCCTGCCCCTCCCCCACCCCCACCAAAACACGAGGCTGAGAGACTCAAGGTCTCCAAGATGGAACAAGCTACTGCCCCCCCGGGTTGCTCTTCCCCATTAACCTTATATACCACCTCCCAACCCTTCCCCACCAAGATAAAACAAACAAAGTACTGAAGAGGAAGGAATCAGGGGAAAGAGAGAAAAAAAACCATCCTATATATCCTGCCAATTATGACTAATTTTACATTCAATTATTTTTACAAACCTCCCTCCTTACGGGGATTTATTATTTTCCCCTCTTCTTGCTATTTTTTTATTTTTTTTTTTTCCCCCCCTTTTCCTGTCCCACTTGCCTTCACAAAAATTACAAGGATTGCAAATATTCTTTAGCAGCCAGTTCAGCAGTAAAAAACCGAACATGCTCCTTATGAATGACCTTCAGCTTAGCGGGATTTAATAGATAGGCTTGAGCTCCTTTATCCTGAAACGGCGTAATGAGCTGTCTTAACTGCCATCTCTTTTCAACTGTTAGGGGACAATAATCTGGGCGAACAAAAAATTCTATCCCTTTCCCCTTCTTTTTCCGATCAGGGCGGGCCAAATCATAAACTGCTTCACGAGCCCAAAAATTATTTAATGATATTAAAATTGCTCTTGGTCGAGAGGTGGCCTGTCCTGGTCTAGTACGCTGTATAAAGGGAAATCTATGTGCCCGCTGGATCTCCCTACTCCAGTCCCACTGAGTTAACCCCGGAAAGGCCTCTGAAAAAAGCTCAATAATAAATTTCCGAACCTCTTGCCCTTCAGCCCCCTCAGGAATATCCAAAACCCGCAAGTTATTACGTCGTAGGCGATTTTCCATGTCTGTAAGTTTCCAAAGGGTATCATCTTTGGCAGAGCGCATAGCTTCCGTTGCTGCTTTTTGTATGGCTAACTCATCTTCCAGGTTTGAAATGCGTGTTTCAGCCACATTAAACCATTCGGAGCATGATTTAGCAATCCTTTTTACAGAGTTCTGCAATTTCCGACAAGCTCCCTGTGTACGTTGGCTTTCAATATGCCTTTCTTCTCTGTGAGCCATTATACTTTTATATATAACAGCAAGTGAAATGTCCTCTTGTTTCTCCAGGGCCAATGCATTTGATTGCGATTCCTTAACCTCTCCATGTATCCCAGACTCGCCTAGAAAGGAATAATCCCATTGTAGGGGTTCTATATTTTCAGTGGTCTGGAGCCCCATACGAGGCTCATCTCGCTTGCGTACAGTTTTAGGGCTATTGTCAGGCGTACCTAGTAGATCGGTCCCAGGGTCACTCAGCTGTAGCTTACTTAGCCCCCTAAGCCCACTGTTGAAGGAGCCAGCTTTTGGCTTAGCCTGTACTCTTGCATCACATTCATCCTCTGAAGTATCGGAGGGATCAGACAGAGAAAAAAAATAGTCTGCTGAGTCAACAACATTATCTTTATCATTAAGAGCCTCATGGTTGCTAAGTACCAATTCCTGATCCTTCATCAAACTAGTTGAAAAATTTGAGGCAATAGCATTGTATGGGGGTCCTGTTGAATCAGCTGCTTCGGGGGCTGTCTCGGCAGTTCGATGTACGTCTTCCAAAATGTCCCCATCACTCTCTTTCTCGCCCATTAGAGTGTCATCCCTTAAGCCAGCTTGATTAGGTAAACTATGTGACGGTAAATTGTCTCCCCCTTTATTGTTCTTGCCACTCTGGACCTTTTCCGGACTTGCATGTACTGGGAGGGGGTGTTTCTTTGTTTTGTTTGTAAAAAACAAAGATGGAACGTTCTTCTTACCGCTGCTCTCTACACGGGGGCCGTCCTTCTTCACCGATGCCGGATCACTCTTCTTCTCCCCATCCTGTAGTCCAACGATGCCAGAGTTCTCCATCGTGCTGCGGACCTTAACGCGGCCGGGTTTAGGGGGCATCGCATCAAGTCGCCGCAAACAGCCGCCTCCGGACCGCTGCCAATCTTCCGTGCGTGACCTCCGCACTCCACAGGTGAGCGTCTCTCCGGAAGTCCGCCAGAACAGCCCCAGCCGCCGCAAGAGAGACACCCGAGATAGCACCACCGTAAACCAAAGACTCGAGAGCATGCCCGTAAGTTTTTTTTTTTAATCCTTTAACTTGCCATCGGTATCTTTCAATACTGCCAGGATAGGATCATGGAACCTATGGGAAAGAGCAAACGCCGGGAGCTCGAGCTCACACGGCCGCGCTCACGGCCGCCATCTTGCCTCGTCCAATGAACTTTCTTAGGCATTCTTTTTGAAGTTAAGTCATTCAAAGGGGTCACTATGGAGCCATATCCTTTGACAAACCTCCTGTAGTACCCAGTCAGGCCCAAGAAAGCTCTGACCTGAGTCTGGGTAGTTGGAGCAACCCATTCCATGATGGTTTGGATTTTGCTCTGCAATGGTTGAACCTGGCCTCCACCCACAAGGTGGCCCAGGTATACAACCTTACTCTGCCCTATCTGGCACTTGGTGGCCTTGATAGTGAGGCCTGCCTTTTGCAGGGCCTCCAGAACATTTCTCAGGTGGACCAGGTGATCCTCCCAGGTGGAGCTAAAAACAGCAATATCATCCAGATAAGCTGCACTATAGGCTTCCAGACCTGTGAGAACTTTATTCACCAGCCTTTGAAATGTGGCAGGTGCATTCTTCAAGCCAAAAGGCATCACCACAAATTGGTAGTGCCCACTAGGGGTTGAAAAATAAATGCTGTTTTTGGTTTAGAATCCTCAGCTAATCTGATTTGCCAGTAACCAGCTGTCAGGTCAAATGTACTTAAGAACTTGGCTGAGGCCAAAGTATCAATTAGTCCATCTGCCCTTGAAATTGGATGAGCATCAGTCCTAGTGACTGCATTGAGTCCCCTGTAGTCAACACAGAACCTCATCTCTCTCTTACCACCCTGGGTGTGAGGTTTTGGTACCAAGACTACTGGACTAGCCCAAGGGCTATCTGAGGGCTCAATCACTCCCAGTTTGAACATCTTCTGGACTTCAGTCCTGATACAGTCCCTGACATGATCAGGTTGCCTGTAAATCTTATTTTTAACAGGCAGACTGTCACCTGTGTCCACCTCATGTGTACACCAGGTAGTCTGACTTGGAGTCAGTGAAAACATGTGTCTGTACTGATTGAGGACTTTCCTACAATCAGTCTGCTGCTGTTCAGTGAGGCTGCCTGCCAAGGCTACTCCATCAACTGAACCATCATCAGGGTTCTGTGAGAGGAGGTCAGGGAGTGGGCCACTCACTTCCTCCTGTCCCTCATCAGTAGCCATGAGCAAGCCCATGTCTGCCCTGTCCACATATGGCTTGAGCCTGTTCACATGGAGCACCCTGTGGGGTCTCCTGGGAGTTCCAAGGTCCACCAGGTAGGTAACCTCTCCCTTTTGCTCAAGAATGGTATGGGGCCCACTCCACTTGTCTTGGAGAGCTGCTGGGGCCACAGGCTCCAACACCCATACCTTCTGTCCTGGCTGAAACAGAGTCAACACAGCCTTTTGGTCATGCCAGGCTTTCTGTAATTCCTGGCTAGCCTCAAGGTTTTTAGATGCCTTCTTCATGTACTCAGCCATCCTGGAGCGGAGACCAAGTACATAGTCCACTATGTCCTGTTTAGGTGGTTTGAGAGGTAACTCCCATCCCTCCTTAACCAAACATAAGGGACCCCTACCTGGATGTCCAAACAGAAGTTCAAAAGGGCTGTAGCCAACCCCCTTCTGAGGAACCTCTCTGTAGGCAAAGAGAAGGCAGAGTAAAAGGATGTCCCATCTGTGCCTAAGCTTTTCAGGTAGGCCTTTTATCATGCCCTTGAGGGTTTGGTTGAACCTCTCAACTAACCCATTGCATTGTGGGTGATAGGGTGTGATGAATTTGTAATTCACCCCACACTCCTTCCACATAGCAGTAAGATAACCAGACATAAAGTTTTCATCTCTGTCTGATACTTCTTCCTTAGGGAAACCCACTCTGGAAAAGATTCCCAGGAGGGTTCTAGCCACAGCAGGAGCTGTGGTAGTCCTAAGGGGTATTGCCTCTGGATACCTAGTGGCATGGTCCACCACCACTAGTATGAATCTGTGCCCAGATGAAGTTGGAGGATCTATGGGACCAACAATGTCAATCCCAACCCTCTCAAAGGGAACCCCCACCACAGGTAGTGGTATCAGGGGGGCCTTTGTAGTACCACCTGCCTTACCACTGGCTTGGCAAGTGATACAGGAGCGACAAAACTCATTTGCATCTTCTGACATGTGAGGCCAGTGAAAGTGAGGGACAAGCCTGTCCCAGGTCTTACTTTGGCCTAAGTGTCCTGCTAATGGGATGTCATGTCCCAGTGTTAATAGGAAGCCTCTAAACTTCAGAGGTATAACCAACCTCCTGGTAGCACCAGGCTTGGGGTCTCTACCCTCTGAATACAGAAGTCCATCATCCCAGTAGATCCTGTGGGACCCACTGGCACTCCCAGCAGCCTCAGCAGCAGCTTGCTGTCTGAGGGGTTCGAGAGAGGGGCAGTTCAGCTGCTCCTGGCTCAGATCTGCCCTGGAAGGGCCCCCTGTCCCCAATAACTCAACCTGGTCAGGTTCAAGTTCCTCTGAGACAGTTCCTTCACAGGGACTGAGATCATCTCCCTCAGGAGACTGATCCTCACTCTGAGGCAGGGGTTAAGACACTGCCTTACCCCTACTGCTCCTTCTCTTGGAAGGCACCTGGTCCATTATTCCAGGATCCAGGGCCTGTTCAGTGGAAGACATTTTTGCCTGTGACCTAGTCATGGCAAACACATCTGCAGGGATGCCCAGCATTTCTGCATGTGTACTGAGTTCCACTTCAGCCCAAGCTGAAGCCTCCAAATCATTGCCCAACAACACTCTACAGGGAGGTCCGAGCTAACCACAACCTTCTTAGGGCCAGTTACCCCTCCCCAGGTGAAATTCACAACTGCCAAGGAATGGTCTGTCCTGACATTGCTTGCATTGGTCACTTGGTATATCTCACCTAGTATGATCTGTTCAGGGGCCACAAGATCTTTTGTTACCATTGTGACACTTGCACCTGTGTCCCTGTATGCCATGGCCTCCTTACCATTAATTAAAGGCTGTTGCCTGTATTTTCCCAGATTACTGGGACTGACAAATAAGGAGGCAATATCCATGCCTCCATCACAGACCAAAACAGCCTGAGTTGGAATTCTGACTAGGCCAGAATCCATCTCAGATCCCAGGGTTAATCCTACTATACCCTTGTTCTGTACACCACCACTTGGAACTGAGCTAGGGGGAACAGTTGCCTTAGGGGCAGTAGTGGTTGGAGTAGATTCCTTGGCCCTTGGAAAATTGGCATCCTTTGTCCAATGTGTCTTCTCTCTACAGATATGACACCAAGGTTTCTTTTTGCCTTTTCCCTTGTTGGATTGTGACTCCCCTCCAGATGCAGGTTTTTGGGGCCCTTGTGAAGACTTCTGGTCTTTACCCTTCTCCCCACCCTTATCTGAAGTTTTAGCATCTTGCTTCTTTTGGTCACCACCTTGATTCTGAGTTTTCTGCTTCACCCTGGTTCTGACCCATTTGTCTGCCTTCTTTCCCAGTTCTTGGGGAGAGGTCAGATCAGAATCAACCAAGTACTGATGCAACAACTGTTTTTGGCAATTATTAAGGATCTGCTCCCTCATAATTAAATTGTACAATCCTTTAAAATCATTCACTTTACTGCCAAGTAACCAGCCTTCCAGAGCCTTATTAGCACAATCTACAAAGTCTACCCAGTCCTGAGTCTGTGTCTTCTGTGTGTCTCTGAACTTAATCCTATACTGTTCAGTGGTTAAGCCAAACCCATCAATGAGAGCACTCTTCAAGACTGAATAATTGTCAGCATCCTCTTCTCTAACAGTGAGGAGCTTATCTCTACCTTTGTCAGCAAAGGAGAGCCACAAGATAGCTGCCCACTGCTCTTGAGGGACCCTCTGTACCTTACAGGCCCTCTCTAGTGCAGTTATCCATTTGTGGATGTCATCCACACTCTGATAGGGAGGGACTATCTTGTTCAGGTTCCTATGATCATGAGTATACTACTTAACCCTAGGGACACTGTTGCTGCTACCATGGGACTCTAGTCCCAATCTCTTTGTTGCTCTCTGGAGCTCTAGGGATTCCCTGTCTAGGGCCAACTGTTCCTTCTTGAGCCTAAGCTTGATTTTCTCAAGCTCCAGAAGTTGGCACTGTCTATCATAAGAGGATTCCCTCTTATTTGATATGGAAGTCCCTACAGAAGTTCCTGAGTGATGAGATTCTACAGAGGGAGATCTGGATCTCCTAGGTAAACTCTGCACTCTTCCTGGTGGAGTAAAAAGAGGGCCACTGGGGCCTTCTCTCCCACCTAAAGGAAGATCTATGTTGTCCAGGTTAGAATCTTCTTGATTTTCCTGGTCAGGGTTTGAGTCCAGGTCAAAGAAGGTTTCACTTCTTGGCCTTTCCTCACTCCCTGCCCCACCCACTCTATCTACCTCATCAGACACTGGGGTCTTTCTAAGGTCATCTAAGAGCAAAATCTCAATGAGATGTTGGGTGTTTGCTGTTCTCCCTGTCCTCAGCTTCCTAGATGCACACATGGCTCTCAATTCAGGAAATGAGAGGCCATTGTATCTAGTTGGCAGAGAGCCACTGGCTTCTCCTCTAGAAGACATACTAGTGTTGTGTGGTGTAGGCACCTACCTAACCTAGTGGAGACTAAACTCTCTTGAGTTGGAGAAAGGGTGTGCTAGACCCTTGGCTTACCCAACTCCAAGTTCAGTAGAACTTACTTATTCCAATCTTGATGTATTATATGTGCCTAATACTTAGTGATTTTCAGTTAATCACTCAATGAGATTTATCTGGTAAAACAATAGCAAGCTTGAATCCCAACCGCTGCACACCAATGTGAGAAGGTGGCCTGGTATATGCTGTCCACTAATTAAAGTGGGCACCTTGTACCAGTCCACACGACCCTTATGATGTATGAGGTCAAAGATAACCTTTAGAAAGCTAGCCTACTGGTAGCTGTGGAGAACAGCCTTCAGGCTTAATCTTGAAGGAATGTAAAGCAGCTTGTTTTACCACAATATCACCTCCTGAATGACTAAATGAAAGGAGAACCACACAGTAGTTATATAAAATGATGTATTTATTAATATAACACTCTCTACTAGTCTCTACACGAGACTAGGGCATAAAGCACACAATACTGAATCAATAGAACATTTGTAAGTAGCAAAATACACAGCGGGCTCCAGGGAGAGACCGAACCATATACTAAAGAAATGGTATAACAATCATGACTTGACTAGACACAGTGCCTAGAGCACGTAGAATCGCTGGGACTCCAAGGAACCACCCAGAGGAGTGACACAGGGAACCCACGGAGGACGGGTGCAGTGTGGGAACACGACCGTGTGTTCCGTGCAACTCTATGGGAAAGTCGCGGTTGCAAAATTAGAAGTTAAGGACACTTCTACGAGCACTTCGAGCAAACCCTTTGGAACATAGGAGGTTCTAAAGCCAACCCACCAGTGAGTACCGAGGTACCCGTGTTACCTATCCCAGAGGAGCCGGGTGCATAGGGGTCAAGCGGTGTCGGAAACCTTCGTCGTTTTCAATGGAGGAGTGCAAAGAAGTCCTGCTGCCAGGAGGGCGAAGAGTGTCCGGTGGAATCCAAGCCTGGATTCAAGGTGATAGGAACCTGAAAGCAAAGGGGACAGAGTCTGGGTCACTTCAGGTGACCAGGGGCTCAGTAGTCGAATGCCCACCGATGTCGCGTGCTTCAGGTGTGAAGAGGGGTTGCTTGACTCTGCAGCCACGAGGACCAGGAGACGTTGAGGATGACCAAGTTCCATAGGTGAGCTGTCCGACAAAGGATGTCAAGTGCTGAGGTGTCGGTGTCCAGCTGGAGCACCAACAAGCCTTGGCAAATGCAACCCACGCAGTCAGAGGAAACAGGTTACGGTGTGTACCAGCAAGGTCCAGGGGACTCTCCAAGCAATGGGGAGTCAGGGCATGTCTGGAGCAACCAGGAAAGTCCAAGAACAAACAAGGTGACCCTCGCCAGGACCCACAGGCCAACGGACCAGGGATCGCGAGGAGACCTCAAGCAAGTTTGCAAAGTACCAGCCCACAGGACACTCGGTGAGTGGAGGCTGGATATCTTCAGTGCAAATACTGCTTGGGGTCAGGACTACACGGTGTCCAATGCACAAGCTCGGGGATTGCCAACAAGCCTATGCACTTGCAAATGTACTTGGTGCACAGGGGTTCGGGTTGCACGGTCCCCACGAGGGATACTGGTCTCAGAATCACTGAGAGGGCAGATCGACTTCAGAGACCTTCGGGAACCCACCTCCTGTGTTGCTGAAATCTTGAGAGTCCTCAGGAGCTCGGGAGAAGCAAACCGATCAGATGTGTCTTTGGTGCCTGCTTCTGCAGGGGAGTAACTCCTTTACACCAAGGGAGATTCTTCAGTCGTCCAGCGTTGTGCAGGCAGTCGAAGTGCTTGGTTTCTTCTTAGCAGAATCTTGTCCAGGTAGAATCTAAAGTCCTGTAGCCAGGTAGCCCACTTTATACCCATGGGAAGGGGTTGGGAAGATTCTAAGGACCCTCCTAGGGGAGGGGCAGGACAAAGCGGTGGCTACACCCATGTCCTTTGTCCAGTTTTGTGCCAGAGCAGGAGCCAATGGCACCCAGAACTGGTTTGAGCTGGACTATGGACACGGACACCAAATGTGCCCCCAGTGCAGACTTTCTGGCACCCTCAGAGTGCACGCACCCAGCCCCAATACACTAAATCCTATCTGGGAGGTGGTCACACCTCCCTGTGACAGGATGCCTATTGTCATGCCTTCCTCTGCTCGAGCTTGGCTCAGTAGCAGGAGAGCAGAATCGTGTCTGTGGCTGGCAGCGTCCATTTTGTGCTGCCCAGGTCGAGAAAACTGGTACCGGGTAGACCGGTGACCCACAGTAGTGGTTTCAGAAGGGTGGAATCATACCTCCCACACCAGTTACTGGTGTGGAGGTATGATTCCAAGGTGTTTGACACCAAACACGACATGTTTCTAAGCAGCCGTTTTAAAGTTAGCATTTACCGCGAGGTTATAATGCACTTAGACCTTTATGTCTGGCTGCATCACAGACAACCCCGGAGAATGGTCTCTGAAAGCTGCAGAGGGGCCCTACTCATGCAGGGGCACCCTCTCACGTAAAACCCAGCACCCTGCCTTCATGATTGATAAGGTCTGCCATAGGGGTGACTGATAGGTTTTTAAGTGTAGTGATTTCGATAGATACAGTGAACCTATATCTAAGTAAGGGGTGCAAGCACCATCTTACACAGTCTGCTGTAGCAGGCCTGTCGTGTCATTTTGAATGGCCTCTCATGGGTGGCATAATACATGCTTCAGCCCATGGGAGGCCTCTGGGGTACCTATGCCCTGGGTACATGGTGTACCATATACTAGGGACTGATAAGGTTACACCAGTATCCAATCTGGAGTGTACCTAAAGTACATACATAGCAATTTAAGGGAGAAAGCAGATAGACTGGGGTCCTGGATAGTAGGATCCCAGTCAGACTAGTCCAAAACAGTGTGACATCAGCAAAAAGTGGTGGTAACCATAAGAAGCACAGATACTACTTTCCTACAAAGACCACGACCATAAGAATCCAACATACAGTACTTCAAAATTATGCACTTTGCAAGAATAACCTTAAAAATGCAGTCCCTTGGAGTTGGTGGCTCCGTCCGGTGCCACCGCGATACTGACAGCAACAGAATCCAACAGTTCCATCTGACCGTTGGTGAGAGTCAGTCATGGCAACCGTCGCGGTTGCGGTGCGAAGTGTAGCGGTGCGGCATGCAGTGCCCTCAAAGAGCGGTGCAGGCAGCGGCTTGGTGACAGTTGTCCAGCAGCATCGGTGAGACCAGGGCTGCGATGCGGAGTGAGACAGTGCTCATTTCAGTGCTGACAGGTCACAGTGCAAGTGACAGATCCGGTGAGCTTGAGCTGGCGTCGGTCAGCCCAGACTGCGGTGTGGGATGAGGCAGCGTGATGTGAGACTTACGAGTGGTGCCCCCAGTTACGATGTGGTCACGGGTGTCGAAGTCAGCAGACAGCGACGGCATCGGTGAGACCAGGGCGGAGGAGTGAAGCGAGGCGGTGTGGAGTATGGTGCCCACAGGTCACGGTGCAAGCAGCCACTCAGTGGCGGCATCATCGGTCGTCGGTGAGACCAGGTTTGCGGTGCGAGATACGGCGGTGCCTTCAGGACATGGAGCCAGCGACGGAGTCGGTTTCTTTTCTCCCTCTGTGGCAACTGAAACCACGGTTCCAGAAGCAGTTCCCAGAGGTCGGTGAAGTCTTTTCGGTCACTGAGACTTCATAACAGGAGTCAAGCTCTACTCCAAGCCCTTGGAGATACTCAGCACAAGTATAGAATGTTCAGTTCAGTCCTTTCACTGCCCAAGGCAGAAGCAGCAACTGCAGGCCAACCCAACAAAGCAACAACACAGCGAAGGGGCAGTACTCCTCCTGGCAGTTCTTCCAGCTCTTCTTGGCAGGTTGCTTGATTCCAGCGAGTTCTCAGAAGTCTTTTATCTCCCTGAGACTTCCAACAGGAGGCAAGCTCTACTTCAAGCCCTTGGAGAAAAATCTAACAGCAGGATGATGAAAGTACAATCCAGTCCTTTCCCTGCCCAAGACAGAAGCAGCAAGCTGCAGGCCAACACAGATGAGCACGCAGCAAAGTGTCAGTTCCTCCTGACAGCTTTTCCAGCTCTACTTCCTGGCAGGTTCATTAGTTCAGCAGTAATCTAAAGTTCTGGGGTCTGGGCCCTAATATTTTTACTCAGTTTCTCTTTGTTCTTTTGGGCAGAGAGTGTCTGTGCTCAGCCCAAACCAGTTCTGTCCTCTCTGGTCCAGCTTCCCGGCAGGAGGTGGAGACAGCATTGTGCAAGGGAGACAGGGCCTATTAAGGTGCAAGGGAATCTCCTCCCACTACTCTGAATGCAGCCCAGGTCTATTCATCCCAGCTCTGACTCATTAAGGAAAGGCAGGACACACATCAACCCCCCCACAGTGGCTGTCTGAGAGAATGCGCATCCCCAGCCCCTGTCACTCCAAAGCCAGACAGTCAATCCACAACCCAGCAGAGGCACACAGCATGGCTAAGCAAGAAAATACCCACTTTCTAAAAGTGGTATTTTTAAACACACAATAAAAAAATAATCTTTACTAAAAGATGCAGTTTTATATTCTGAGTTCAGGCATACTAAACTCCATCTTTCTATGTTGTCCAAATGGGAAGTTATACATGTAAGATGTTACAAAGTAAACTCCCATTCTATCCTATGGGACAGATAGCCTTTCCATAGTGAAAAACGAAATACACTGTAATTCACTGCCAAGACATGTCACACACACCAGTACATGTCCTACCTCCAACACACACAGCACCCTGCCCACAGGGGTACCTTGGGCCTACCTTATTGGTGTCTCATATGTACCAAAAGGGAAGGTTAGGGCCTGGCAAGTGGGTTCACTTGCCAAGCCGACATGGCAGTCACAACTGCGCGCAGACACTGCAGTGGCAGGTCTGAGAACCCTCTGAAAAGCTGCTTGTGTGGGTGGCACAATCAGTGCTGCAGGCTTACTAGCAGCATTTGATTTACAGGCCCTGGCATGCACAGTGCACATTACTACGGACTTACCAGTAAATCAAACATGCCAAATAATGGAAAAACCAATCCATAACATAATTTACCTGAAGAGCATATGCACTTTAGCACTGAATAGCAGTGGTAAAGTGCCCAGAGTCCTAAAACCAACAAAAACAGGGCTAAAAACAGGAGGACAAAAAGCAAAAAGTCTGGGGGTAAATCCGCTGAAAAAGCCAAGTATAACACAGACTTATTGGCTTTGCCAATACTTGTTCATTGCTGTGCTCGGTTGCTAGACAAGCTGGTTGTCTCTAATCAGTGTGGTCAGCTCAGCTTGTTAATTACTGGAGGACAATTGGCAATTTTTAATAACAAGCAAGTATTTGAGGAATAGATTGGGTACTGCTTGTCATCAATTCTCATCCCAGCCCAAATACAGATTAGGAAATTTCCCCTCAACAAACCAAGTTAGGAAATGCAGTTTTTTTTACACATGCTTAAATGATGAACATCTGATACATTTCTGATGTGAGTAGCACTTGCACAAGTAGCTAAAATTTCTTTTCCCTTTTCTTTTCCAGGATGACCTTCAGCAGAACATCCTGGTGCAGGAAATGGAAAGTAGAATGCTGTTGTGACCTGCAATCACTGCTAGATGTAGGGATGTCATCTAGGGATGTGCTGGGCAGTGCTTTGATGGGGGTTTGGATGGGTGTTGTTAGGTAGGATACTGCATTCACAGATGCATGAGCTGGATTATGAGTGGTCCCTGGGGAAATTTATGGGAGGGCGAGTGGGTCAGCCAGAATCTGCTTGGAAGGGAAGGGGACCCAAATGTGGGTAAAAGTAGGGGATGAGGTGGATCGATGCCAAGCATCGTGGCCCTGGACCGCCCATAATAAAATGAATGTTAAAACTCTGTATAGCTACATACCAAAGTCCTCGGGATGAGTGGCCTGTTAAATGTGCGTATGTGCGATAACTACAGGTAATGCACACATAGAATTCTGAGTTTTGTATTAAACACAGCACCCCCACAATTTTACCAAAGTAAATTTCGTCAGGGCAAACCTGCTAAAATGAACTAGTAAATACGGGTACATGAGGATTTTGGTAGGGTAAGCACCAATTGTTATACTTCATTTTTGCTGACAAACCTCAGAGTAGGTGACAATATTCACACCCAATAAATTCTGAACACCCCGCTGACGAATATTATGAGATGCAAATACTTATTGTGTTTGATGCCATTCCACTTGTAATGAGGGCCCTAGTGTAGGTAATCGAGTTTCATAGTTCTGCAAACATTTGTGCAGAATTACACTCTGTAAGGCAACTCAATTTTAGTTTCCCTTAATCCATATACCCTATCACAGCTACATCTCAAAAGGATGCAGAGCAAGTAATCGTAAAACGCATGTGCACGCACACAACATTGCATTAAAGTCATACACGTCTTAATGGTGCCTCTTAATAGTACAGCTTCCTAATCTGGCAGACCAAGAGAAAATGTGCACCCTAGTGGCACAAGATTAGGGGACACATGTACAGAGTTTTTTGCCTGTCGCAAAAGGCTCGATTCGCATATTCGGGCCATTTGCAACTGCAAAAAAGCCTTTTCACATGTACCAAACCCTATTTTGTGATTTGGTAACCTATTACCGAATCAAAAAATGGGTTAGCGATTTGATATTAGGAAGAGGGTGTTAAGGGTGTTCCTTCCTAAAAGCAACTCACAAGGGTATGTATGAATGTTTTGCGACCGGAATGAGGTCGCAAAACATTTATATTTTACCACCAACTTCAAGTTGGCTGGTCACCTATTAGCAAATGGTAAGGGGTCCCAAATGCACCCCTTCCTATTCGTGAATGTATGCGAAAACGTTTTTTAAGAGCAAGCAGTGGTCCCATGGACAACCGCCTACTCTTTAAAAATGAAAAGAAAACTTTTCACTTTTTTTTAGATTTTTTATTGATTTTTATTGAACAATAATCATATTAGAGACAGTTGCCACAAAGGCATATACATAGAAACAACAATTGCATGTATGCAACCCACATGAACAGCGTTCAACATTTTGTAGATCTTTCCATTACTGATGTACATATAATAGCATTGTGCTGGAGATTGTACATGACTTACAATTTACTCGTGAACGATACTGTAAACAGGTATCAATCGTTGTTAGCTCTCCTATATATCAAACAATCAAGATCACTTTATGTCACAGGATCAATCTCAACTCCAACCTTCACACCCGTCTATTGTATGGGGGCCTATATGATTACATGACGTATATGTCCTCCCAACAAGGCGTGAGGCTCTATACAGCATTTTTCTCATTATCACATCGTATTTTCAGCAACTATTTCCACTGGGTGGGATATTAAATATGTTTTAAGAGGCTCCCATATGTCTTTAGGGTGCGATGTTAGTGGGAGCAGATCAGCGTAAGCGAGCATTTGCTCTTGGCAAAATATTAAGTCTCTGATCCACTCCTGAACTTAGGGGCTCTGCCCCGTCCCCATCTGCACGCAATTCTGCGCTTGGCCATCAATAGCCCAAGTGAGACATACCTGCGATAGCTTTTATCAATTTGCTCAGTGTACCCCAATAAGGCCAGCAATGGAGACACCTCCAATGTCAGTGATGTCATCTGTTCCAGTGTGTCAAAGACCTGTCGCCAGTATTCATTCATTCTATAGCAGCTCCAAGCTAAATGGAAGTCTGCGCTGTGCCCCCCACACCTATCACACCGATCGTTATCTCTAAGCTTATATTTATACATCTTGACGGGTATATAATAAATACGGTGCAAGAATCTGAAATAGATAATACGTAGGCGGCTGCTAGCCGACACTTGTTCCGTTTGTGAGCAACAGTATGCCCATTGACTGTCCGTTATTTCGCACCCTAATTCCTTGTCCCAATGCGTTCTAGCGGTGCATTGGCCTGTAGCCTGTTGAGTGTGTACTGTGTGATATAGGGCAGAGACAACGTGGCCAGGTGTCTTGGATTGTAATATCATATGAAGTGGAGGCAGAATCGGGGGTTCTGATGGAGAGGATGGAGTGTTGTCTTTAATGCCCTGTCTCAGTCTCACATACAAAAATATGTCAAGGGGTGTGGGCGTGATAGCGCTGAATATCTGTTCTAGTGTACGGAACTTCCCATCTTGATATAGGTCACCCCAGCACGCAATATTTGCCCTCGCCATGACTTTCCTAAAAGCAGCTTCTTGTATCACTTGTATGCAAGGGTGGTATGTCAGCGGGAGTATTGGGGAGTATACCATTGGAGCGCGTATCAATTCAGCTATACGTTGCCAAGCGATCACAGTACAGGCAACCGTCGTGGTGTCTCTTTCGCAGGTTTGGGAGCGCTATATATCATGCCTGTCAGAGGAATTGGGTCTGCAAGCCATTGCTCCACTGCTATTTGTGGCATATATCTGGGCGGGTGGAACCAGTATTGCGCGTAATGAGCCTGGGCACAGAAATAATATAGTTCAAGATTGGGAACATCGAATCGTCCTTGAGAGTAAGGTCTAGTAATGATGTCCCACTGCAGCCTCGGTTGCTTACCTCCCCAGGTCAACCTGATCAGTTCAGAGCGTAATGCTGTGAAGAAGTGCTTGCCAGGGTAATATGGTGTATTCATGAATAAATATAACAGCTGGGGGAGAATCACCATTTTAATAAGAGAAGTTCTTCCCGCCAGAGATAAGGGCAGTGAAATCCAACGTGTGACACAACTCGTGATATTGCCCAAAGCTCTACCATAGTTAAGGCCATTAGCTCTGCACGGTCCCCCGTAATACATATCCCTAAGTATTTTACTTCTGAATCGCACCATTCTATCGGGAAATCAAGTGGAAACTGCGTAAACTTTTCATTTTTGTTTTTGAAAAAGTATCCCATTTTCCTTTCAGGAAACAGGCTGTATTCTTTTTTTTTTAAGTTGCTTTATTTGAAAGCAAACACAGACATGGTGGTCTGCTATCCCCATCAGGCCATCATCCCTGTGTTTTTTAGCGATTCCCAGTGTGTTGCAAATTGTGACCTACCTCATGAATATGAATGAGGTAGGTCAATAGAGACCCACTGTAGTACATAGCTGTTTGCTTTTCCCTAATAGCGAATCGCACAAATTCGCTATTAGGAAATTGCAAACGGGAACTTTTGGACATGTGGCCCTAGGTCCTTTGGCACACATATCCATAAACATAATGTGCCACAATTATTCTGACTCAAGCAGACACATCCACTTTGGCCCATTGCACTGTCATGTGTGGCTGGACTTTCCTGGTAATACATACATGCTACTTGGAAGCAAGATCTGATTGTATGCAATTGTATGTAATGTGAAGAGCACTAATTCTTTAGAGTGCGTATATGCAAGTCATGGGGACTACAGAACCAATATTCTAAAAGGTGATGCTACATGACAATGTGTATGAAATCACTGTAAAATTTCAGCTGCAAGCTGACATTGATCATATTAACAAAAATAACACAAACACAGCAGAAAGTAATCTATTTAAGTTCAGAGGACTACGGCACAGACTTATTAAGATTTTGTGTCAAGGATGCTTCACTTTTTTTAGCGCAGTCCGATACAAAATGTATTTTGGTACTTACAAAGCCATGCAAAGCCCGATTTGGGTTGCATTGCGTGGCTTTGTAAAAAAAAAAAAAACGATTGCAATGCAGTTCATATTGACGTCTTGCATTACCTTGCATCAGGTACGCCTTATATGGCTGGATCATGGGCACTCCTATGTATCCACCCATGTATTTTGTTGCAAACCCATATTTTCAAAGACTTGTAACTATGGGTTTCTGCCAAAATGGTGCTCCTACCCGAGGATGGCGTAACGAGGAGAAATGCCTTTATTTATCCTTGTTACTTCCTCTTTAGATGTGTGCTGCATTCTATGTCACACATACAAAGAGGAATAAGCCTCAAAGGATACTTTTTGTGCAGAAAGGTAACCCTTCCTGCATAGCAATTATCCTGGCCACAGTGCAGGCACCCTTGGAAAATAACGCAAGGGTGCCCGCATTAGCGCTAGGTAGCCACAAGTGCGCCAATCTTGTAAATGTGGAGCAGTTCTACTCTCTCCCTATCACACACACAGCAAGTTACCTTGCTGTACTGCGTTGCATTAAATTGTAGCACTGGCCTACATGTAGTAATTTGCACAGCAAGGCCATGTAGCCTTGAATGGAACAAGTTTGGGAGGAAGGAAGCAGCAAAAGTGGTTACAATTGCTTGTTTTTTAAGCGCATCTCAAATAGAGCCATTGTTTGTGTTCTGATGTTCAGCTATGAGAGGCTACACAGAAGCCCCCTCCCCCTCAAGGAGAATAATTGGTGAGGAAGGTATAAAGAGACCCAGGATTTTGGTAGGGACAGTGTTGGACATGACCCTTCTTACGAGGATTTCCCTAAAACTTTTTGTTTTTTTGTCCTCCTAGTTTTAGCCAACTCTCTTTTCATGACCTTAGGTCTCTGTGCATTTTCCCACTATACTGCAGCAGAAAAGTGCAGGCACCATTCCTACATATGCCAGGAAAGGGTGCTTACTCGATTGGTTTAGGTGCCATACCTGTGAGGGCCCTGGCAAAAGGTACACTACATACCCAGGGCAGGTAATGCACTGGCTAGTAGTGGAACACAGTACTTATTGTGCCACCCACCGGAATAGCCTATCAAACATGTATCATGCTCAGATTGGCCTGTCTCACTCAGAAGCCGACCCTGACAGGGCCTTTCACTACAACCAAACCAGGATAAGTGAATGGCCGGGTAGGTACACCTGAGTGTGCACTGCCTGGGTAGGGAGGTACCCCCATGTGGGTTTTTCCTACCTAGGGGGTTGGCTCTCCCAATGGGACACCTCCTGGGTGTGGCTGATTCTCTGGTTGTGGCCTTAGGGCCTGGGGCACTTTCCCACTGTAAATGCAGTGTGAAATTGTGCATGGCCTTCCTACACACGTTAGGAAGTAGTGCTTACCTGAGGTTTCTAAACCTAGGTCAGGTCTCCCATTGCAGGCCTGTGTGTGGGCACTTGCATCTATGGTGATTGTAAACCGGTGTCCAGCCTGCCACTGCAGGCCGGTGTGCAAACTTGCACCTATGATGTTTTGAAACGTGTGTCCTGCCTGCCATTGCTAACTGGTGTGCACATTTGCACTGAGTGTGTTTCTACACATATGTCCAGCCTGCCACTACAGGCTGGTGTGCGCTTTGTACCAAAGATGTGCTTGCATTGTGTCCAGCCTGCCATTGCAGGCTGGTGTGCACATTTGCACCGATGGTGTTTCTACATACGTGTTCATCCTGACATTGCAGGCTGGTGTGCGCTTTGCACCAATGATCTGCTTGAACATGTGTTCAGTCTGCCATTGCAGGCTAGTGTGCGCATTTGCACCTATGGTGTTTCCTATCATTGGATTCGCAGTGACAAATCCCTTCCAGTGGTGAAGGTGGTTTTGTCATGACTAGCGTAGAAATGCCTCTTCTAGAAAGGGGGCCTTTCTATGCTCTAAAACTCTTTGTGTGCTTTTGTACTGGGCTCCAGTCCACATTGGAAGTTGGGGGGAGCACATCTGGGCATTCCCCAGCAACAGCTATAAAACACTGGGCTTGCAATTAAACAACAGACCTCTGCCATTTTTGCGGGCCTGGCTCGATAGATTGGAGGAAGATGTTTTGACACTTGACCCCTGTATCCAGATCATGGCCCCACTAAAGATTAACATCTGCATTCCAAGGCCTCAAGGCAGACTGGACGGAAATTTCGGGGAGACATCTGTGGTTCAATGGATGACTCTTTGAACCACCCCCAACTTCAAAGGCACACAACAGTATAACTACTGGTGCCATACTTCAGCAGGGCAGAGATACGCTTGTGGGGAAGTGGGACTGGAGAACCTGGAACTGCGTGGTGCACACTGCCAGAGGAATCTGTTGTGCACAAGGAGGAGTACTGCCATTGAAAGGGCCCTTCCTTAATAGTGGCTATCCTGGGCCGACCACCTGCTGCTGTGTGGCACCCTTAAGTGTGCTCTCCAAGGGCTTGTTGGCTTGCCCCCTGTTCTTTCAGAGGTCTCAGGGACTTCGAAGATCTCCTACGAGGGACCTACACTGTTTACTTGTGACACTTGGAGAGCAGTGTCCTCTCAAGAGTCCACATCATCTGCTGGATCCCAACTGATAGCGCGGCGTGAGTATGGAACTAAGAATTGTGCCTGGAGACCAGATTGCCTTGTGTGGAGCTCTGATGTCTTGCCCACATCTAAGGCGTATCGTAGGGGACCTTGGCAGCCATAAGCATCTTGTTGGTGGTGAGCAGATTCACCAGTTGTGGGATCCAGCGTGGCCCGCTTCGTGAATTGTGCTGCATCTCTCTCGAGTGACACGCCAACTGCATGCTCATTGCGTGGTGCATCTGATTTACAGGTTGTGACCCTTGGAGGTGGGAGCATAACCGTAATAGTGCCTTAATCTACCTTGTGAGGCATTGCTGAACTTGCGCCTGTGTGTGTGACTAGAGTTATCTGGTGCAACTCGTATCAGCGCGCACCGGACGTTATGCCTTATTTCCAGGGAATTATGGATTTGCAACCATGCATTGTGTGTGACCAAAGTTGTATGTGGCGACCCATATCAACACACACTGGATGTTGTATACTCATTTTCAGTGAGGCACGGAATTTGCAACTCTTCGTTGAGTGCAAACCAAACGGTCTCGTGTGACCCATATCATGTCACGATCCTTCTGCGGCGGTGTATGAATGTGGGTAAGAAGTGAATGACTACATTAACCAGCATGCAGTGAGGTAGGCAGCCGTGTGTTACTATAGTCGGTGAGCCGCTATATAAGGCCTGCCGCTATATAAGGCCTGCCACTAGGGGGATCCGGTGCTTGTCACCTGATTATGGTCTGGAATTTCAGAGGAGAACTTCTACGGAGCCTGTTGCATGAAGAGCCTTTCACCACGCCGCAAGGATATCGCTATGTATGCGTGGTAGGTTCATTTCTGAGCAAAGAAGAGTCTGCAGTATGGAAGCGGCTTTTCAAATTCAGCCATCAAAAACAAAGCGCACCTGTGTTGGTTCCTGAGCGCTTTGGAGAGACTGGGAGTTCCCGTTTCTTCAACGTGGTAGGCCGTTGGAGAACCCCAAGACTTTTTGTTTTCAGTTTGCAATGCTCACACGTGTTACGCGGTGAGCCTTTATTTACACCGAGACTGTGCAGAGTTCTATGCTGCTATTCCCTTGCCGCTTATTAGACCTGTACACGCAGTTGTGAGAAGGATCACACCTGCGTATATGCTTAACTTGCTTTCCGTATAGTAAGGGATAATGCGCATGCTCTCATAGGAGGGAGTATTTCCACGCTAGAAAACGAGACATTCACCTTCCTTTGGAGGGGATCGAGACATTGGCTGCTGGCTTCACAAAGGGGTGCAAGAGGGTTCGCATGTGAATACAGGAGCACTAGGGGAGGGGGGAGAGTATTAATTATCCATAGTGAGAAAAGTGGGAGAGGAAGGGTAAGGTTTTAACGTCTCTCCTTTTCTCTCACATTCAGCGTACTGTGGTCACTAGATGGTACTGCTCGAGCAAGAGCCGATACTTTGGATCCCCGGACTAGAGAGTCAGTAGGAAGAGTGTTGCAGTGCTCGGTTTCGTTCATATTTATTTTCCCCTTTCCCTTGAGCACTAGGGTACAGGGTGGAGTGTTTCCCTCCCCCTGTAGGTTAGTGCAAAGGGGATTTGGGATCAGTGCATCGCCCCCGCTGAATTTGTCTCTGGAGGTTAGTGAATAACATTTTGTAGCCTGACAGAGTGACAAGCCCAAGACGCACCTCCAGCCTGGGCGATGGATACCAATGTGGTTCTCACCACACTCTTAGAAACCATGTCAGCCTTACAGATAGAAGTTAACGCCTTTTGTACAGAAACGCAAGAACTTAGGAATGTGATGGGGACCATGCGAAGGGAAGTGGCTGGTTTAAGTAGGAAGGGGCCACTCGGAGCAGACAGGGAGACAGTATATTAAGGACTGGACGCTCCCGCCACCACAGCATAAGGCAGTGGACAATACCATGGGGCCCGCGGACCACTCGGGAGGGGGTGCGATGGGCATAGGGTGTTATACATCCCCTCTGTCTCCCTCGGTCGGGACCGGGGAGACTACGGTTCACGTAATCCATTCCCCGCAAATACCCCTAGCTGCTCCAGAACGATTTTATGGAGACCCAAAGAAATTTGGGATTTTTCTTAGCCAGTGCCGGTTGCAAATCTTGTGTAAACCTACTCTATTCCACGACGACCAGGCGAAAACATCCTTTATCATGTCATACTTAGGGGGGAATGCCGCTAGGTGGTCGATTCCCTTAATAGAGTGGGATGATCCTGTATTATACAACTATACCGACTTCTGCACGGAGATGTGCAAGTTGTTCGACAGAAAGACACACCTTCTAACATCCGATAGAGAGCTGCTCACCTTGAAACAAGAGAATCAGGATCTCCTCACCTACATCACCACATTCAACCGACTAGTGGTGGAAACCGACTGGCCTCAGGACAAGAGAACCTCCTTGTTTTACCAGGGTCTTTGTGGAGAGATGAAGGATATTCTGGCTCAGGTGATCCATCTACCACACACATGCGAGGAGTTAATCAACCTCACCATCCAGTTGGATCATCGGATGCAGGAACGAAAGAGTGATAGGAATAAGGGTGACCTCAAAAGCTTCATTCCACGAGGTCAGCCTGCTCCCAGAGAAGGAGTTCAGACTTCAGAGGGGCCAGAACCTATGCAGATAGGCGGAACACGAGGACCCCTGACCACAGAAGAAAGAGAGAAGAGAAGGAAACAACGTCTTTGTCTCTACTGTGGAAAAGCGGGACACTTCATCCGGGAATGCAAGGCCCGAACTAAACCTCCGAACAGGATGCCTCCATCCAAGACACAAGCAGTGACACAGGGGGCATGGAATCCAGAAGAGGAGTCGGGAAACTGGTAGCCCCGAGCCGTTACGAGACCCCTAGCTCGGGGCGTTCTGATGGTGAAGTGTCTCCAGTAATCGCAAACACCTTACAACATACCGTTCCACATCTCAATGTTTGTATCTATTTATGGTTAGAGGATGGAGTATTAAAACTAGTGCCGGCCTTAGTGGATTCCGGGGCCACCGGCAACTTCATTGATCGGAAATATGCAGAGGACATAGGTGTGCCCTTGCAGAAGTAAATCGTACCTGAACCAGTGAAGGCGGTAGATGGCACTGCGCTGACGTCTGGCCCCGTCAGATACCACACCCAACCTCTCCTCATGCAATTTGGACAAGATCATTACGAAACAATCCAATTCGATTTGATTGATGCGCCACATTTCCGTTTGATTTTAGGGATGCCCTGGTTGACACTTCACGACCCCGTGGTAGGCTGGGCGAGCCGGTCAGTGGTTATGAACTCCCTATACTGCAAAGAACATTGCACTAAGCATCACGCTTTGGAGAGAGAACCTGAGGAGACCCAGGCCTTGCTACTATCTATTGGGTGTACTGATCGTATACTGGGCTGTGTATCCACAATTCCTTACGAGTACCAACAGTATTCTTCGTTCTTTGACAAGATCAAAGCAAGCCACCTCCCGCCTCACAGAGAATACGATTGTTGGATAGACCTGGTTCCTGGAGCAACGTTCCCATGCAGCCGTGTCTATGCCTTGACTGAACCTGAAACTCAACATCTAAAGGAGTATTTAGATGAGAACTTGGCCAATGGGTTCATACGTCACTCGTCTTCCCCTGCTTCTTCTCTACTTTTCTTTATCCCAAAGAAAGAAGGCGATTTGCGAACGTGCATTGACTTCAGAGCCCTCAATAGAGTCACTATAAAGAACAGGTATCCCCTTCCCCTGATACCGGTGTTGCTGGACCAGTTGAAAGGGTCCACCATCTTCACCAAACTAGATCTCCGTGGAGCCTACCATCTGGTGAGGATGAAGCAGGGGGACGAGTGGAAGACGGCTTTTCGTACAAAGTTTGGGCTCTTCGAGTATCAAGTGATGCAGTTCGGGCTTTGTAACACTCCAGCGGCATTCCAGTATTTCATGGATGAAGTATTGCGGGGCTTATTAGACGTAATGTGTATGGTCTACATAGACGACATTTTTATCTACTCTTCTAGCGTCGCAGAACATGCCACTCATGTGAAGCAGGTCCTGGAACGATGCAGAAGCATTCACTGTATGCCAAACCAGAGAAGTGCCTCTTTCATGCTTCTAAGGTGGAGTTCTTGGGATACATCATCAACGCCAGTGGGATACGCATGGACTCAAGAAAAGTGAAAGCTATCACCCAGTGGAAGTCCCCGATGACTCAGAAGGCCTTACAGAGCTTCATCGGCTTCGCTAATTTCTATCGGCGATTCATCCGGGGCTTTTCGCATACTATACAACCCCTTACTTGCCTGCTCAAGAAAGGAGTCTCGTTCATGTAGACCGAACAGGCGGAAGCTGCCTTCCAGACGTTGAAATCCTGCTTCACGAAAGCGCCAATATTACGACACCCTGATGCACAATTGCCATTTGTTTTGAAAACCGATGCCTCATATTATGCCCTGGGAGGAATTCTCTCACAAAGACATCCAGAGACCGGACAGCTTCATCCCGTGGCCTTCTATTCCAAGAAGCTTACTCCATGTGAGGTGAATTATAGTATCTCCGACAAAGAGTTATTAGCGGTAAAAAGGGCATGTGAAGAATGGCGAGACCATCTGATGGGGGCTAAACACACCATCGAGATCTTCACAGATCACCGGAATCTGTTGTTCCTGAAGACGGCTAGAGCCCTTACGCCCAGACAGTTGCGTTGGTCTCTCTTTTTTGCGGACTACGACTTCTTGATTAAGTACCGACCAGGGAGTCAACACGGCAAAGCGGACGCTTTGTCTAGACCCAATGAACCCCCTAGAGAGGAAGACCAACCACGAACAACACCTCCTCCCATACTGTGCAAAGCTACATTTCCTACACCAGAGATCGCCTTGGTATCTGAAGACGATTTTTTGGAGGATCTGAAAATCGAGCTGTTGGAAGTGAACACACAGGAGTGGGTGGAGGAGGAACCTGAACACAGAAGGGAGAAAGAGGACTTGCTTTATCGCTGCCATGCGTTGTACTTGCCGGAAGCCCGATTGCAAGAACGTGTAATCAAATGGGCTCATGACACGTCCTTGGGTGGCCATATGAGAATATATAAAACCATAGCCCTCGTAGAACGACATTTCTGGCTGCCTGGGTTATGACAATCCGTAAGACAGTATGTTATGGAGTGTGCGGTGTGCGCTCAAGGCAAGACCAGTCATAACAAACCTGCGGGGCTATTGTGCCCTATCCCCATTCCTGATACTCCATGGCCCACTGTCTCCATGGACTTTAAAGTGGAGATGCCACCTAGCAACGGACATACAGTCATCCTAGTCCTAGTGGATCACTTGACCAAGATGGGTCATTTCGTACCGATGAAGGCCATCCCTTCTTCCTCCGTGTTATCCAGCGTATTTTTACAACATGTGGTGCGAGCACATGGCATACCTGTTGTTCTCATAACGGACAGGGGTTCTCAGTTCACATCCCGTTTCTGGCAAGAGCTCTGCAAGATCATGAACATAGATGCACGCCTCTCAACCAGCTACCATCCACAAACCGACGGAAAGACCGAGAGGTTGAATCAAACGCTGGAGCAATATCTAAGGTGTTTTCTGCTGCATCATGAAACATAATGGAGTACTTTGCTCTGGACGGCCGAGTTTGCATATAATAACAGCAAACACACTACGTTGGGTTGTTCACCGTTCTACTGTCTGTATGGTTACAATCCAAACATGCTTCCATTTGACTAGCCGGTAATCACCAAACACCCATCCATCCAAGCTCACCACGCGCATCTCCGTGCAGTACTCATAGAGGCTAAGAGCCATTTACTTAAGGCACAAGAAACCACCAAAAAGTTTGCTGACAAGAAGCAGTCCCCTGGGCCCGTATATAACATAGGAGATACGGTGTGGTTATCCACGAAGAATCTACAAATGAAGGGAAACAATAGGTTGAAACCTAAGTATGTAGGACCATATCCCATAGTGCAGATTATAAATCCGGTAGCTATGAAACTGGAACTACCAAAGACGTGGAGAATCCATCCCGTTTTTCATATATCCCTTTTTCGCCCCTGCCTGCCACACACTCGACTCCTCCGTGGTCCTGAACCTCTAATACTAGATGGGGAGGAGGAATACGAGGTACAGAACATACTAGACTCCAAGAGAACCAGAGGAAGGGTCTTATACCTCATAGAATGGAAAGGATATGGTCCAGAAGAACGCACCTGGGAACCGTTGCAAAACTTACACTGCCCCCTTCTCCTCCGAAGGTTCCACGCCTGTCACCCTACTAAGCCAGGTAGACCGCCGGGACGGCGGCCGCTGCGGAGGGGTACTGTCATGATCCTCCCGCGGCGGGGTATGAATGCGGGTAAGAAGTGAATGACTACATTAACCAGCATGCAGTGGGGTAGGCTGCCATGTGTTACTATAGTGGGTGAGCCGCTACATAAGGCCTGCCACTAGGGGGATCCGGTGCTTGTCACCTGATTATGGTCTGGAATTTCAGAGGAGAACTTCTACGGAGCGTGTTGCATGGAGAGCCTTTCACAACGCCGCAAGGATATTGCTATGTATGCGTGGGAGGTTCGTTTCTGAGCAAAGAAGAGTCTGCAGAATGGAAGCGGCTTTTCGAATTCAGCCGTCGAAAACAAAGCACACCTGTGTTGGTTCCTGATCGCTTTGGAGAGACCGGGAGTTCCCGTTTCTTCAACGTGGTAAGCCGTTGGAGAACCCCGAGACTTTTTGCTTTCAGTTTGCAACGCTCATGCGTGTTACACGGTGAGCCTTTATTTACACCGAGACTGTGCAGCGTTCTATGCTGATATTCCCTTGCCGCTAATTAGACCTGTACACGCAGTTGTGAGAAGGATCACACATGCATATATGCTTAACTTGCTTTCCGTATAGTAAGGGATAATGCGCATGCTCTCATAGGAGGGAGTATTTTCGCGCTAGAAAACGAGACATTCACCTTACTGTGGTCACTAGATGGGACTGCTCGAGCAAGAGCCGATTCTTTGGTTCCCCGGAATAGAGAGTCAGTAGGAAGAGTGTTGCAGTGCTTGGTTTCGTTCATCTTTATTTTCCCCTTTCCCTTGAGAACTAGGGTACAGGGTGGAGTGTTTCCCTCCCCCTGTAGGTTAGTGCAAAGGGGATTTGGGATCAGTGCATCGCCCCGCTGGATTTGTCTCTGGAGGTTAGTGAATACCGTTTTGTAGCCTGACATATCATCACACAGCAGACGTTGTGCCTGTATTGCCGTGCACATGATGGGGTGCCTCCTTCTTCCAAGAGGATCTCCTGCTCCATTCTCCATTCATCACCTGTTCCCTGGTTGGCCCTCAGCAGAGCAGATCAACTGCCCTCTACTCACCCGGCCCCCTGACAAACTTGTGTGCCAAGTAGTATTGCCTGGCTCGGGTCTGGTGGTGAGAGTTATTGACTGGGCTGGAGGAGCGCTTCCAAGAATGATCAGAAGTGATTCAAGAGACTGTGTAACACTCCCTGTGCTTCGCAGAACTCGGTTGGTGCCAGAAAGCCCTTGTGGAACCCTTTTGTGTGACCGACTATTGCCCTCAGCCCGCTTTTGCTCCGCAGCCTGTGGATTAACTTCTCGAGTGGCTGCCAAACCCCCCTTTGACGGCTGCCTCCTAATTTGTCCTGCTACCTACCCCCAAACTCCCCTTTGAGGGCTGCCTCCTAATTTGTCCTGCTACCTACCCCCACCTGCTTCCCTGAGACTCAGACTAAGTGTGGCTTCGGCCGTGTGCGGACTAGTGTCCGGGGGAGGACTGGTTATCTCTAATCTGTGGGTGTAGTGGTTCTGCATGGTCTGCAGTGTGCTATCAATTGACCTTCTGGGTAACAGTGCATCGCATTAGGGTGCTGAGTGCATATGTGTGCAAATGCATTTCGTACGGACTTGCCTGATATCCGTTGCATCGCGTATCAGAGTGGAGTGAGTGTGTGTGTGGGAGTGACAGTCTGCAGACCACCTGTGATTCACGACACTGGCCGCAGTGTTGCCTTTCATGTTGATATCTTGCCAGGAAGAGTATTACGTTTGACATTGGTTTTTCCAGTGCTGCCTTGGCCCGCGGTGCTGCTAAAATGTGTTGTATTTCCTTGTATGTACATATTTCTGATATCGTTGTGACCCGGGATGCACCCTATAACTGTGTGGTATTGAATTATAATAATTGCTAGGGTGGGCCTGGGGGAGACAACGTGTTGCACTGCATAAGGGTGATGGGGGTGTGGAATAGGATCTTTCCCAAGTATTCATATTACTGATGTTATTTTAACACGGTTGGGCCTAGTACTGCTAGCAATAATTCCAAGTGTGATTTATGCCCAGAAATACATGATGTTCATATTGTGTTGATTATTGTGTGCGTTGAATATAAACATTATTTACATACATTACATGTGAAGTCTTTTTTGTGACACTCAGTTGAGTTATCATGAGTGAGTGCTGTGCCAATGCTTTACACATTGCCTTTGTGATAAGCCTGGCTGCTCAGTGCCAAGCCACCCAATGGTGAGTGCAGGTTATACAGTGAGTGCAATCACCCGCCCCTGACGGAAGTAGTATGTTCTGCCTGGTTAGGGCATCACCCCAGCCAACCAGAAAGTTCCAGCTCCAACAGATAGACAAGGAGACTGATTGTTGCGGGGGACATTTCAGCATGTCATTATCTGATTGTGGGCCTGACACCTTTCTGAGGTATACAGGGATAGTTTTATCGCCTGACATAAGACAGAGAGATTATGAATAGCTCAGCCAATACAATATCTATGAAGCTGACGGCAAATATATATGGCTGTATTGGGATTAGACCAATCTATTAGGGGAAGTAGGGCTTTTCTAATGTTCATTTTGCATTATATAATGATACATAGGATTTCTGTGCTGACAATTGAAGTAAATACTAAACAACCTCTTACTGTAAAATACCAACAGCTGTGCATGTCTACTGTTTCCAGGGCCAGGTATATTAATATGTCTGATTAATTACTAACACTACTTTATTGCCGGATAACAGGAGCAGTTAAAACATTATCTCTGCTCGTGGGATGGTCTGAATGCCATTCACCTCCCGTTCCGAGTGTTCAATTCTTAATATTTGTCAATACACCACGTGTCATTTCATCTTGTAAACAGCAAGAAGAAAAAATGAAGAAAAAATGTGTGAAAGGTCAGAAAGTACCTCACGTAAGCATCACCCAGGGAGCTGCTGGTTGGTACTCACCAGTTTGCCCACGCTATCATCATTGGTAACTTTCATAACCATAAAGGAAGAAAAAAGTGTCCAAATTTTGAGAGGTGAAGAAAAGAAAAGAAGTGATGTGTATACAGATGCACTATAAGTGCTTGTGTCATTCTATACCCACTGGGCCCCGTCGTGAAAAGAAAGAGAGATTAGCTTCTCCAAGCTAAAATGAGGTGTAACTCACTTGCAAAAGCGCATACTTTATTAGGTGCCGTGAGTACCCTCAGATTGAAAGAATGGCATGTGTTTGACCATTTAATGCGAAAGGCTGACATGTTTCGTTGCCTATCTAATTGCAGCAACTTCATCAGGGCTCGGGGGACCAGTCTTCACCTCACTGGTACTTCAAGCTTAACCTGTGGTTATTGACAAAATAAAAGAAAGAACGTGCCAACCATAAATAACACATATAAAGCAACAGCTTGCAAATGCGCCCAAAATTCAGTATATGCCAACACCTCAAAGTAGCATATTTACCGGGTGGTTGCTATCATCTCTCGTACCCGCAATACACCATTATGGGAATCCCGCACCTTTTAGTCACGCATCCCCACTGAAAACCGGGGTCGCCGCACATCAACCTGCAGGTGTAC
This sequence comes from Calotriton arnoldi, assembly GCA_963921515.1. Lineage (NCBI taxonomy): Eukaryota > Metazoa > Chordata > Amphibia > Caudata > Salamandridae > Calotriton > Calotriton arnoldi. The sequence continues at coordinate 633,256 of CAWUFW010006559.1, read as the reverse complement.
ATATGTACATTTTTAGTAGAGAGACCACATTATCCACCTCCTGTGGCCATGCCGTTCGAGCCACATAGTAGTCAATAGCCCTCCTTTCACTCATTCTTCCATTGCACTAAATGTCATGGGTTCATCCCAATCCCCAGAGGGTCCTTATGTCGACGACGCCCCATCTTAGGTGTCAGTAGGTTGTGTCATCTATACTTATTACACTCCCCCACTCAGATGCGTCACCTCCAAAGCGGGGCTTTACATGCTGCAATGGACCTACGTGCTCGCTCTCTCACAGCGAGTCTGCACCCCCATGTATTCTGGATCCCTCTTACCGCACTCGCAGACACCTCTGCTTCGTGCTCCATCACGTTGCACTCGGAGTTTGCCAGTGCTTTCAAACAACGCGACCCGGAAGTCTTACCCGGGTCACGCCCACGCCCCATATTGTACATTACGAAACTACCTCTTCAAACCCGGTGGCCATATTGAAATGGTGTTTTATAAACGGCTTGATGGCACATATATAGTAACCACATAACAGCTTTTTCCAAGGAAACACTTTAAAAGAAGGGAAGCACTCATGTTCAGCTTTTCATTCAGGCCCAACGGCATATTAAAACAAAATTATCTGTATAAGCCTTGCTAAGTGTGTTATGGTATACAAGCCTATAATACCTTACATGCGACCTACTCTTTCACGGGGACCATATTGAAACAATATTACGTGTTAGCTAATATGGTGTGTACTAAAGCTTAGGAGTGACAAAATGGATTCCAAGTGGGTACCCCAGTCAGTGCACCGTGATGGTATTGGCATTTAAAAAAAAAAAAAAAAAAATTGTAGTCATGGAGCAAACCTTCATTATTGCTCCTTGCACCCCAGAGCCCTGCGGGACAACCTTCCCGTGGGTCAGTTTTTAAGATACCGCAGGAATTGTACCTCTACAGAAATGTATATGGAGCAATCTGAGGAGTTGGTCACTAAATTAAAAAACAGCGCTTACCCCACCATGGTGGTCAAAAGGGCACGTAAGAGGGCCTTAAATACCCCCTGCGAGGCCTTGTTAGAGAGGAATGTGAGACAGAAGGAGCAGTGTTTACCAGTGGTCACTACCTTTGACCCCCTGTCAACTAAAATCAGGCAGATAATAAGAAAACATTGGTCACTGCTGGACACAAGGGAAACAAAGATGCCCCCCCAAGGTTTGCATTTAGAAGGGCATCCAACTTAAGAGATCGGTTGGTTCATACTCGCCCCAGTCAGCAGAAAAAAGAGTCAGGTATACCAATGGGGCATCACCCATGTGGGTGTTGCTCGGTCTGTGATCTTACGGAGATGACCAAAAGCATTCAACTCACAAGTGGGAGGATGTGGTATCTCAACAAATTCATTAACTGCAACACGACGCACGTAGTTTACAGGCTTACCTGTGCATGTGGGTTTCACTATATTGGTCTCACGTCACAAAAAGTGAAGGTGAGGATACAAGAACATATGAGCACCCTCAAGCAAGGCAGGGAAATTGACCTCACGCCTTGTACAGCACTATCAGGAACAAAAACACAATTTCAGGGATCTGAAATGGACTGTGCTCGAGAGGATAGTGGTTGATACACACAGAATTGATGATATTCTAGCAAGGAAGGAGGCACAGTGGATTTTCACAGAGAAGGCGGATCAAATTGGCCTGAATGATTCCATCAAGAGGAGTAAAGTGGGCAAATAGAACAGTAGTGACCTACATCAAGCTACACACATTGAGTTTCCCCACATCCCACAATGGTTTGCTCCATGACTACAAAATGTATTAATTTTTTGTTGTTGAAAAAAATGCCAATACCATCACGGTGCACTGACTGGGGTACCAACTTGGAATCCATTTTGTCACTCCTAAGCTTTAGTACACACCATATTAGCTAACACATAATATTGTTTCAATATGGCCCCCGTGAAAGAGTAGGTCGCATGTAAGGTATTATAGGCTGGTATACCATAACACACTTAGCAAGGCTTATACAGAGAATTCGGTTTTAATGTGCCGTTGGGACTAAATGAAAAGCTGAACATGAGTGCTTCCCTTCTTTTAAAGTGTTTCCTTGGAAAAAGCTGTTATGTGGTTAATATATATTTACCATCAAGCCGTTTATAAAACACCATTTCAATATGGCCCCGGGTTTGAAGAGGTAGTTTCGTAATGTACAATATGGGGCGTGGGCGTGACCCGGGTAAGACTTCCGGGTCGCGTTGTTTGAAAGCACTGGCGAACTCCGAGTGCAACGTGACGGAGCACAAAGCAGAGGTGTCTGCGAGTGCGGTAAGAGGGATCCAGAATACATGGGGGTGTGGACTCGCTGTGAGAGAGCGAGCACGTAGGTCCATTGTAGCATGTGAAGCCCCGCTTTGGAGGTGACGCATCTGAGTGGGGGAGTGTAATAAGTGTAGATGACACAACCTAACGGCACCTAAGATGGGGCGTCGTCGACATAAGGACCCTCTGGGGATTGGGATGAACCCATGACATTTAGTGCAATGGAAGAATGAGTGAAAGGAGGGCTATTGACTACTATGTGGCTCGAACGGCATGGCCACGGGGGTGGATAATGTGGTCTCTCTACTAAAAGTGTACATATGTACACCAGCAGGTTGATGTGCGGCGACCACGGTTTTCAGTGGGGATGCGTGACTAAAAGGTGCGGGATCCCCATAATGGTGTGTTGCGGGTACGAGAGATGATAGCAAACACCCTGTAAATATGCTACTTTGAGGTGTTGGCATATACTGAATTTTGGGCGCATTTGCAAGCTGTTGCTTTATATGTGTTATTTATGGCTGGCACGTTCTTTCTTTTATTTTGTCAATAACCGTAGGTTAAGCTTGAAGTACCAGTGAGGTGAAGACTGGTCCCCCGAGCCCTGATGAAGTTGCTGCAATTAGATTGGCAACGAAACTTGTCGGCCTTTCTCATTTGAAATGGTCAAACACATGCCATTCTTTTAATCTGAGGGTACTCACGGCACCTAATAAAGTATGCGTTTTTGCAAGTGAGTTACACCTCATTTTAGCTTGGAGAAGCTAATTTCTCTCTTTCTTTTCACAACGGGGCCCAGTGGGAATAGAATGACACAAGCACTTATAGTGCATCTGTATGCACATCACTTCTTTTCTTTTCTTCACCTCTCAAAATTTGGACACTTTTTTCTTCCTTTATGGTTATCAAAATTACCAACCATGATAGCTTGGGCAAACTGGTGAGTACCAACCAGCAGCTCCCTGGGTGATGCTTACGTTAGGTACTTTATGACCTTTCACACATTTTTTCTTCATTTTTTCTTCTTGCTGTTTACAAGATGAAATGACACGTGGTGTATTGACAAATATTAAGAATTGAACACTCGGACCGGGAGGTGAATGGCATTCAGACCATCCCACGAGCAGAGATAATGTTTTAACTGCTCCTGTTATCCGGCAATAAAGTAGTTTTCGTAATTAATCAGGTTTTGTGGATTTATAAGTGATTGAGTGGGGGGCAACATGATTAATCTCCCCCCTTATGCTCCTTTTTTGTGTATGATATTAATATGTCTGTCAGTCCATCTTTGCGTCCATCTGTCCGTCCATCCTTATCTATCTATCTATCTATCTATCTATCTATCTATCTATCTATCTATCTATCTATCTATCTATCTATCTATCTATCTATCTATCTATCTATTTATCTATCTATCTATCTATCTGTCTAGCTATCTGTTATGAACCTTAACTACACAATACATGGACAGATATATCTATAAACAAATAAAATGACAGCTCACCACTTTGAGTCCAGGCAATGAGAATTCCAGAAGCATAGAGGGTGGGGGTAGATACTGCAAAGCACTAAGGGACTGTCTCGCATGTCTCCCGCAAATGTTTTTGCAATAGACTGTCTCATCCCTAAAGCTTTCTACATTTAAGTTGTTTGCAGTTATTTCCCCTTGTTGACGTCAAATGAACATTCTTTGCCATGACGGTATTCATTCAAGACATGAGAGCGAAAACTTTCCTTTTTACGTTAATCTTGTTTCATTTTTTAAGATTCCATAAAATAATCACAATAAGAGTAAATCTTGGCAGTGCAAAAAGAAGACATAAACTAGATAAAATGCAAATAACTTAAATATTAAAAATACATCAAAATTCATACAAATTAATAACATTTATTAATTCAGTCATATCCAAGGAACTAACATTCTGCTCAGTCATGCACTTATAAATATAGTGAAAAGGCAACAAGACCTAAGACCAATTAAGTATGTGGTCATTGTCAAGTTCTCCTTGAATCATAGTAGTGGTGTAAAGGAAACTAAATAGGAGGTTAGTTCCCTATTTTAGTTGTAAACACTACAACACTTCCAAACCCAGGTTATGTTTCTTTTTTTTTTTTTTTCTGAATCCTTATCTTACCAATAGACTTCTGCAGACTAAAGAGCCGTCATATCTTCTAACTGGGGAGCCTACGGCTAACTGCTCCAGTCTAGGTCGACCTGTCTGGCCCTGATTTGTAGGGGCTTGGTATAATCATAGGACCCAGTTTGTGGAAGAAAAAAAAAAAAGAAGAGAAGAGGAGGGAAACTACAATGGTATACTATCGGATGCTTTCACATCGGAAGAATTAGCCTCAATTCTCTACCCCATTTTACTGGAGGCTGCCAGATGTTGAATAGGATTTCTCCATTCCCTTCTTGCTCTAATCTCGCCATGGCGAACGAGGCTTTCAGCCAGTCTTCTCTATTTGGGGGAATGGGATCATTCCACTTAATGCATAGTTCTCTTCGTGCTAAGAGAATCAGATATAACAACAGCCCCTTATCCGACTGTGATAGAAAAGAGTCGGATACATTATTACCCCCAAAAAACACCAGGTTATGTTTCAATTAAGAAACATAACAGATTCTAGCAATGGTTTAAAATATTGTATGGTTATCAATACAAAAGCTCAGTCAACAATCAATAATGAGAACCACAAATCTTTGCTTACTATTCTATACAATGAAGTCTGGACCCCCTTACTTGATCTCCAGTTAAATTTTTCAGAGTGGGAACTAGCCAGAGATATACAATTCAGTCAGACATAAAAAGGGAATATGGCTAAAACAAGGGTGTGATGTTCTGTTGAAGAATCATATTTACAAAGCTTGTTGCTGTCCTTTTTCCATTTACCTGGTATATATCTGAGTGTTTAGGATAGAACACAGAGTCTAAATGTGATGTATATGTTACCACAGAAGGTGGCAACCTATTACAGGTAGCCTGCAATGATCAAGTAATTCTTCTAATTTGTAAATCGACTATGTAAGATGCTTGTTGACAGGCATCTGAAGTGGTCATTTTCTGCATGGTCCCATTTATTTTTACAGTGTTTGCTATAGATCTGTGGAACTTTTCAGTTTTCTAACAAATGTCACTTAAATCATTTGTGACCAGATAACAAAAAGTATAACTGAGTTACTGAAAGGAGACCCTGTTGTAATGCAAAGTCCATTATCCGAGGTGTATAATCTATAGATGGTTTATTTAAGCTTAGTTACAAGGTAAGTTCCAGGTAAGTAGGTAAGTAAGTAGATGATAACAGATAGCATGTAGGTAGCTGATTGCCCCACCAGGAGCAGCTTCCCTGCTGCTCAGCCTGCACGCTCCAACTGACACTCAGCACATCCCCAGGCACCCATGCATTCAATGACATCACCAAACATTCAGCATTCCACACATCACCAAGCACTCCAGCACTCATTCTGGCTGAGCAGTAGGGAAGGTGTAGCTAAGGAAAAGGAATAGCAGCAGTTACGTCACAACAGACCCACACCTTCAAAGTATAATATGTCCTGTAAAGCTTCTTGGTACACTGTGTCCTCAAAATTTGATCACAACAGCGGTTCTTTTAGGCCGATGGTCACAGCCACCACTTAAGAGGACTCTTAAGCCACCTTGCTTCATTGACTGCAGCTGTCTTTTCTCTTCCAATAGTCAAGACCTATAATAAGGCACATGCATAAATTAACAGGTTTTTGCCTCACCGGCTGGGCAGTGATTGCAATTGGCTGGGCTTTATGATGTCATCATACGATGCACCACTATGAGTTTCAAACATACATCACATTTTACTGTCATTCTCTGCTGTCAGTGAAAGTGCTCTGGAGCACTGTGGACTATGATATGTGCAGTATGGCATTTTTAAATAAGGTTTTGCAACTCAGTATGCCTGGACCCTGCTGCAAGTACACCACTGCTTCTACCTGCCCGTTGCCCTCTACCCTCTCATGCACTGTTGCTATTACTAGTATGGAGCCCTGGAGTGACTTCCTGCATCCGCTACTGCCCAGTCCTAACTTTTGAGAGTACAGAGCTGTGAGAGCCACGAGCAACGTGATTAGGACTGGACATGTGCCATATATCACCAATGTGGCTAGCTACATCAAACTACGCATATAACATCAATGTGGCTAGCCACATCAAACTATGCATATAACACCAATCTGGCTAGTCATATCAAACTCAGCATATAACATCAATGTGGATATCCACATCAAACTCTGTACTCATTCCGGTAGGTAGCCCCTCAAAATGCATCCAGATGGCAGACTAGTTCAGCTGTCTGCTTGTAGGATAGTTAAAGAGGACAATGAAAGCAAATGAACTTGGTGCTGGATGGGCTAGACATGAACAGACTCTCTGCTCACCACAGAGCAGACTCTCCCTACCTGAAGTCCTGGGGGCATATTATCAAGAACGGCGTTAAAATTATCGCCGCTTTAGCGGCAGAAAACTGCCGCTAAAGCGGCGATAATGGGCTTGATAATATGCCCTTGAGAATTCCAATAGAAACCCATGTTGACACCAGAACATGGGCTTCTATTGGAATTCTCCAGGGCATATTATCAAGCCCATTATCGCCGCTTTAGCGGCAGTTTTCTGCCGCTAAAGCGGCGATAATGTTAACGCCGTTTCTTGATAATATGCCCCCTGGAGTTTCATCCTCTTGACTTCACTGAGGTGTCCAGGAGCCATTTAGACATGGGATCACAGAAAGCTGCATTCGACAAAACCAGCCTAGTCACCAAGAGGACCATCTTATAATCTGAAGAGCATGAATATTGAGGTGATCTTGAATGCATCTCCTTATTACTGTTTTTTGAGTCACTGTATGCTTATGTGGTTTTAGGAGTTTGTCTTGATTATAACTACAGAGAACAACAACTTCTTAGTAAAAGAAACTTCAACTATTGATTATTCCCTACACATTCAGTCCCTTTGTTTCTTACATCAAGAAACCATAATAGAAAGTTAGGCCAGCAAGCACAACAACACAATCAAGTATTAGCACAAAACATAGTGACTCTATATTTTATAAGTGTTTGTACTTTGAGATTTGGTCACAGTAAATATTCTGCGAGTTTAAAGTTTTGTTCAAGAAGTCTGTAACATTTTGACATCATGAATTGCCCAAATGTGCCTCCTTTAAGAGCACTGAAAGCTTTCGAATGGTGACCTTGCCGAGGCACCTGTGATGAGGTGGGCCATGCCCATGATAGAAGCGGAGCGTGGCCTCCTTAGAAAAACTTTGGCACCAGCTCTTTAAATTTTTTGCAGTTTAACCACTAGTCCACAGTCTCATCCGTAAGAACAACAGCTGTAGGGCTGCAATGTGTGCAACAGCTCTAACCTAAGTGACATTATTGGTAGAGCTTTAGGTAAAGCTTTGAAATGCTGGTTGTTAGACCTAGCATCTTTGGCGTGTTTTTCCCCTGTCTTTTTGCTTCTGACCTCCTGTTTTTTTGACCGTGTGCTGCATTTCGTTTTTGCTGGTATTAGAACTCTGCACACTTTACCACTGCTGATCAGTGCTAAAGTGCCAGTGCTCCCTGTGTATATTGTGATTATGATTAGTTATCTATGATTGGCATATTTAATTTACCGGTAAGCACCTAGTAAAGTGCAATATGTGTTCCCAGGGCCTGTAAATCAAATGCTACTAGTGGGCCTGAAGCACTTGTTATGCCACCCACACGAGTAGTCCTGTAAACCTGTCTTAGGCCTGTACTTGCAGTGTCTGTGAGAACAGTTTTAAACTGCCATGTCAACCTGGCAAGTGTACCTGCTTGTCAGACCCAAACCTTCCCTTTTCCTACATGCAAAGCACCCCTAAGGTAGGCCCAAGGTAGCCCCATGGGCAGGGTGCAGTCTATGTGAAAGGTAGGGCATGTACTGGTGTGTTTTATGTGCCCTGGTAGTGAAAGATTGCCAATTTCGTTTTTCACTATAACAAGGACTAGCCTTCCCATAGGTTATCATTGGAGCTGCCATGTTACATCTTACAAGAGTAACTTTCTATTGGGTACAGCTAGAGATTTGGAGCTTAGGCTCTCTGAGTTCAGAATTTAAAAACACATCTTTTAGTAAAGATGGTTTTTAAATTGTGTGTTTGAAAATGCCACTTTTAGGAAGTGGGCATTTTCTCGTTTAACTATCCTATGCCTCTGCCTGTCTATGGAATCAAGGTCTGGTTTAGACTGACAGGGGCCTGTTTGTGCATTCACTCTAGACAGTCACACAAAGGGAGTTGAGGGTGCCCTGCATATCCTGATTGTCCATCACCAGGCTGATGGGCCTTCCTGAGCTAGAGTGGTGGGAGGAGCTGTCACCTGCACCTGAATAGGGCTGTGCATTTCCTGTCACAATGCTGTCACCTCCCCCCTGGAGTGTGTCTGGAGCAAAGACCAGGCAGGACAAGAACTTGTGCACTACAAAGACAATCCTTGGAAGAAGGCCTACTTCAAAAGCCAAGAGGGGTATAAGTATTGGACCTCAAACCTTAGAACACTTCTGGACCAAGAGGAGACTCTGATAAAGAGAAGAGCTATAAGGAGGAGTAATGCCCCTTTGCTGTGTGTTGCATTGCTGGGTTGGCCTGCAGTTACGGCTTCTGCTTTTTATATGAAAAGGACTGGACTTTGGTTTGTACCCTGCTTGTGAAGTTTCTCCAAGGGCTTGTGTATGCTTTCCTCCTGTTAAGAAGTCTCAGGGCCATCAAAGACTTCATCTGCAACTTCCCTGAACTCCACTTCTGACCTGCCAAGTGGTGCCAATTCCAGTTTTGGGACCTTGGAGGTGTGTCCTGCTAAAAAAGCTGCAAACCCCTGCAAAATCAGTGCTTCGCCCTTCCAGCGCCTGTTTATCCAACGCAGCCCGCTGTGTGGGAGAAATTTCCATGCACCGCCACCGTGCGGCTGAAGAAATCGACGCAGCGTCTGCCCGCGGCAGAAGAAACCACCACAGCCTGAGTTCAGCGCACCGTGTTGCCGAAGTCCAAGACCACCGCACTGACTCTGATGCAGGCCCTGCCATGCGGTCGAGAAGATCGATGCATCGTGGACTGCAGCTGAAGAAATCGACACAGTGCCTGCTTGCCGTTGCCGGATCAACCTCAAGCACATCTGGAGTTCCACACATCGCACCTGTGCGCCAAGTCTACTTCGACGCTGGGCTTCAGTAAGGAACCAAGGCTGCATGTCTGGAGAAATGACACATCACCTTCCCTCACAGAAAGGAACTGACGCATCACCTCCCCTGCGTAGCAGTAAGGAACCGATGCATCACCTCCCCTGGGAGCAAGGAACCAATGCATCACCTGCCCTGAGTGTAAGGAACCAACGCATCGCTTTGCTTTCTGGGGCCTCACCTCCCATGTTCCTGTTTTCGGATTGTAATTTTGACGCATCGCAGGTACTTTGCACAAAAAGTGACACATCCATAGTTGTATATGAACTGACCTGTTTTTAATCTTTTTAAAGGGATATCTTGATATATGTATGTTGGATTTTTGTCGTTTTGGTCTTGTTTTGATTAGATAAATATTGGCCATTTTTCTAAACTAGTGTGGTATCCATTTTGTGTTTTCACTTTGTTACTGTGTGTTATGTACAAATACTTTACACATTGCCTCTGAGATAAGCCTGACAGCTCGTGCCAAGCTACCAAGGGGGTGAGCAGGGGTTATCTTAGCTGTGTAATCCTCTTATTCTGACTAGAAGGAAGGGTCCCTACTTGGACATGGTGCATACCACTGCCAACTAGAGACCCCCATTTCTAACACTGGTGAAAAACACTTCCTGGAAGATCTGTGGGTTTAATTGAAACTCACCTCTAGTACACATTTCTTACTGTGCCCTATTGTATCTCGGCACAATATGTTTCTAATGGTGCAACAACTGTGAAATTTACATTTTTAATTTGAAATTAGGCTACAACGATAAGACACGAAAGACCAAACAAGAAGTCTTCTGTCTGATGCGCAAAACAGCTATAATTCCACAATTAGTGTGGAAACACTTTTCAATACACAGAATCCTCAAACTCTTTCAAGTGCTATGTGTAGGAAGTACATTGAAACTTCTGTATCTCCCTAATGCTATATTAAAGACTAATCAAGCGGAGCCAAATCATGCAACCTGTAACAGCTATCCTTTATTAGACTGTATTAAAGCACTAACTAGAAGTCCTTACTTTACAGCAGCAGCGGGTTGTCCTTGACACCCGGAGATGTATTTAAAAAACAGTTGTCTGTGTAAACTAATGAAGCACTCAGCTCCATGATTAGATACAGAGATGCTTTCTCCTAGCTTCACTGTTTATCAGGATCGTATTCAAGGCACCTGCCTCCTAGAATAACAAAAACGTATGCCTTGCCTACCTCCAAGGAGCTCCACTCCTTGGCAACTGCTAGTGAAAACTTTGTCTGATTTTAACATGATCACAGCTTTTTAATAAATGCATTTGCAGACTCATCCCAAATGCAGAGGACTGAAGTTTTTTTAATAGCTGCAGACTTTCCAGTAGTAATTGCTGTATTGATAGACTTGGATTCTGAAGAGGCAACCAACTGTTTTCTGCATATATTACTAGTAGTTGAATGATTCACAAGTTCCTTACTGCTCAACTGCCATATGATGAAGAAGAAGGAGCTGTCCCTCTTTGGTACAAACCAAATTTAGAATGAAAACTCGGATCTATCAGATCTGATGTTCATCAGTGGAAACAGAGGGAACACATACAGGTTCCTCCTTTGCCATCTTGGGATGGGAGCACATGTTGCCAATTCTACCGGTGCTATTCCAAAATCAAGCAAAGAAAGTGTACTTGGGGTGTGTGGATAACAATGGATCTAGAACCTGAAAAGTCCTTCCTCAGGAAAACAAGGCACACAAGTTGTTGGCTGAGGGAAGGGCTTTATTAGGACAAGATGTAAGAACCGGCCCGGAGCCAGGCAGTCACCAACTGACCACAGTCCACATGAACAAGGGCCTGCATTCCAACCCCTCTATTACATTATCGCCCCCCACAACATTCGAAGACATGTACCTAGATGCAACATATCTCCCTTAATAACAATTTTCAAATAACTATTATACATGGCAGTTTTGTTCAGGTAAATATATATTTCCTGCTATCGTGGGATACCAGGAGAACTATGTACACGTACAATGTAGATTAAGGATGCTAGGAAGTTCCAGTGAAATGCATAGAACAGAATATATTACGCATAGTCCATAAACTTCCTAGGCAACGTTTTTTGACGACAACTCCTCCGCACAGGATTTTGGTCATTTGCTTCCACTAATGCATCATCCTTCTTGTCATCACACTTCCGCCCACTTCCTGCAAGTTTCTCCTTTAAAAGACTACTTTTTCCATCCTTCAACCCAGCAGTGAAATGAGCAGATTGAACCTTCCCACACCTCACAATATTCCTTAAATTCCATTTTTTCCGTCATCCACTATAACCGAAAACTTCAGTACCTTTCATACTTTTTTAGGTTCAGACCACTTGGCCTCACCCTTCCTGGATAATTGGAACATACTCACCCTTACCAAGTCTCCAACCTCAAACTTAGAGGCACACTTCTTGGCTTCAGCCATGGTTAACCCATACTTCTGCTGTTTCTTATGCACAACAGCTTTCATGTTTTCTTCATCCACCCTTGCGACCTTGCTCTTATCCATCCACGCCGGAACAGCAACAGTACACGCCTTTCTACCCCTCAGTAGCACAAAAGGCGTTTCCTCAGTGGTAGAATGTGGAGTAGTTCTATAATTCCACACCAATTTTCTTATTTCTTCTTTCCAATCCAACCCACTGCGTAAAGACAATTGCAAATTCTCTACTACCACCCTATTAAATCTTTCAACCAATCCATTTTCTTGAGGATGATATACAGTCGATTTCTTATGCATAATACCACTTTGAGATAAAAAAATCTGTAAATTCTTTTGCTACAGATTGTGGACCATTGTTCAAAATTGGTTCTTCAGGATATCCTTCCCTTCTGAATATTTCTTTACAAAAATAAATCACAACATCAGCTTTAACCTCCCTAACAAATGTAATTTCAGGCCATAAGAACTATGGCAAACCTCTTCTCACTGCCCAAAATCTCAAATGGTCCACTCACATTGATTCCAACCCTCTGACAAGCAAACTTTGGAAACTCCATGGCTTCCACCGCATGGGATTTCTTACTACAAGCACAAGCTATACATCATCTCACCCATCTCTCCACCTCATGATCTACACTTGGCCACCAAAAATCTAGTCTCACCTTACGTTTCATGGCTGACATGCCCCCATGTCCTTCATGTAAAGCATCAAGCAGTTTCACATGTAAACTCCTAGGTTCGATTAACTTGTCACCCCTTCTTAAAATCCATCAATACAAGACAATTCAGACCAGACATGCTTGTAATTCCGCAATTCTTCCTCCTTGTCCCATTGCATATTCCAGCCAACAGGCAAACGATCAATGATTTCCTGACAGTTCCCATCCTTGCCGATCTTGGCTTTCTATTCCTGTTCCAAAATGGCCTTAAACCACATATTATCTATACTCGCAATCATCCAGTCCTCCTCAGATTCATCACAACCCCCCTGCACTGGAAAACGTGATAAGAAATTACATTTACATTCTTTACCCCTGGCACGTATTTTACCTTGAATGTACGTTCTTGTAACCTACATAACCATTTTGCAATGCGTGGAGTAGCATTTCCAGCATCTTTGGTTGTAAAAACATCGTTCAATGGTTTGTGGTCCGTCCATAGTTCAAATTCTGTACCACACACAAAATTTCTAAAGTGCTGAATTCCCCACCAACAGGCCATTGTCTCTTTCTCAATGGTCGAATAATTCAGTTCTGCACCCTTCAATGTTCTGGAAGCAAAAGCAATTACTCTTTCACATCCATTTTTCCCTCTTTGCATAAGCACTGCTCCCAATCCACACATGCTAGCATCAGTTGCAATTATGGATTGATCACGAGTGTCAATTGGAGATAACGCTACTGCCTGCTTATACACTTTTTAATTTCACAAAATGCTCTCTGATACTCTGTGGACCAAATGAAAAATTCTCTTTCTTCATTATTTCTCTCATAGGATGAACCTTATCAGCAAAATGATCAACAAATTTCGCATAACATTTTGCCAGTCCAAGAAATGACCGCAACTGATCCTTATCTAATGGATTTGGAGCAGTCTCAATTGCCTCCACTAGTTTTAATCTGGGGTTAATACCCTGGGCAAAAAGGGTATGACCCAAGTATTCCACTTCTTCCAAGGCAAATTTGCATTTACTCAATTCCACTGTTAAACCAGCATCATTTAATTTTCTCAACACTTGTCTTAAAATGTCATCATGTTCACATATGTTGCGACCCCAAATCAAAACATCAACCTGGAAAAACATTACTTGATGTAAGTCTCCCAACAGCTTGTGCATCACACGCTGGAAGATGGCAGAAGTAGACGCCAAACCAAAAGGCATGCTGATAAAGTGATATGGTCCTTCTGGTGTAACGAATGAGGTTAAATGAAGTGAATCTTTGTGCAAAGCACATGGTGGTCAAGCACTGGATAAGCCTATTGTGGAGAAATATTTTCCACTTGTTACTCCAGCTAATAACTCTCCCATATTTGGTAGAGGATGGCGATCGACCCAGATGTTACTATTTGAATCTCACAAATCAACACACATTTTGATCTTCCCATTAGGCTTGCGCACAATAACAATGGAACGCAACGAATCTGACGCTTCAATTGGTTCAATAATGTGATCTTTACACAGTCTCTCCAATTCCACCCTCAATGGAGCTCTTAAAGCCAAAGGCACACTTCTTACTTTATGTACAACAGGTGTTATGTTCTCTTTCAGAATGATTTTATGAACACATTTTTTGAGGCATCCCAGTTCCTGACCAAAAAGTCTAGGAAATTTGCTTGCCCACGTGGACACCTCATCACCAACTGTGGTTAACACCTGTTCAACAGCATTTGGATCTAATTTTATCCCTAGTGCCCGCTGTTCCCTCCATCCTAATAACAATTTACCCTTCTCCACAACATACACCGTACAAGCCGTGCGTCTATACTTAAACCCAACCACTGTTTGAAAACAACCAATGATGGGTAACTTGCCTCCACAATATCCTTCTGGTTCGATGTGGGTTTTACTTAGGCTCACACGGCCTATCTTTTCCCAAGTATCCTTATTGATCAATGTATACGGGGAACACGAATCAGCCCACATCCACACATCCATCCCACACAAATTCACTTAACATTTGGGGGTCGGTATTCGTCATCAGACTTAGATGATTCTCTATTTACAGTACTCACACATTCTTGTAACATTAAAACTTCACCTTCCTCCTCAGAGTCAGATGAGTTCTCCATGTTTTGCCTCCCCTTACAAACTTGATGTATCGTATTAACTGCATTTCCCTTGTTACCGTAACCACCACCCTTACATATTCTTGCAAAATTTCAGACATTTGTAACACTTTACTTCTATAGCAGGACAGTTGCTAGATGAGGCAATGTGTTTCAAACTACCACATCTAAAACATGTTTTCCTATTACCTTCGTAAAACTGTTTTTTTCCTTCCTCATTGGTCTTGCTCCTACTCCCAGATTCTTTAATTTTGCACACACTTACTCTGGATTTCGTTTCTTTTAGACATGTTTTCAACTCGTTTAGCAGTCATTATGGCTTTGTCTAATGATGGTTCCTTCATCCCTAACAACTTCTCCTGTATTCTGGGATTATTTGTTTGATTAATCAACTGATCCCTTATAATTTCATCCTGCATATCTTCAAATTTGCACGAAATGGCTAAATTTCGCAATTCAGCCATGTACTGGTCTACAGATTCATCCACACCCTGTGCACGCGAAAAAAATGTGTGTCCCTCTACTACGACACTAATCTTACGACCAAAATAGTCCTTCAAGGCATTCATTGTACATAGATATTCATCAATCGCATCCTCATCCATATCCGAATTGTCTTCCCCAACATCCTCAATATTCCTCACACAAGGCAACGTTTTTAGTACCTTCCTACCCTCCACCCCAAGGGTATGCTTAAGCATAGCAACCTTCCTTTTAGCTGTAAAAACCTCACCCCTATTGCTTCCAAATATGTCTCAAATGCCTCATGCCAATTCTCCCAAGGCATCACCGGATCACCTGGTTTAGCTAAAAATGTCGGTGGAGGAGGAATGGACTGCAACATGACTGTGCTAAATTTTGCGCAGCACCGACACTAATACTGTACCCGTAACATCTGACTTCCAACTAAACACAATAAAAATACTCACAGAAGTACCCCAATACACAGCTTAATGACACTGTAATCACAAGCAATAAGTAGTGTAGACAAAATAAAAAAATAAAATAACTAACTAATAAAAATAAAGTCGTCACCATTGTCCCCAATGTTGAGCACCGTCAAAAATAATTAGCTAACACAAATAAAGTCGTCACCATTGTCCTCGACATTGTATTCGGGGTATTAAAACAAAAATAGTCCTTATCCATCTTCTGTTCGTAAACCCAGTTAGAAATTGCTTCCACAGTATGCTTTCTGTTTTCCTCGAATGTATATGCACGTAGTCCTCTTTCGCATTCTACAGTCCAGTAAATGTATAGTCCATCTTCAATTTCATGCACACTGTGAGAAGATTTCGGCTCCAACACGAACAGCAGGCTCTAGGTAAGCACCCTTCATTACTTAAACAAAGCTCGCAGAATTAATTATCAACCTCACTGTCCTCAGTTAGTGCTCCTCGCAACTTCACTTCCACACCTTCCAATATTTAAAAGACAAAGCCGCAAACTGAAACATCTGCTGCGCTGCCCACACACAATGTTCCCTCGCAGCTTTGCTTCGCTTCTACCCGCCTGCTGTGGAAACCCGACGAGGTGCTTCCCCTTTAATCCACACCGCCTAGGATAGCCACGGCCGCACGTCAGTGCTGCTCGGAAACTGACAGTGCTTGACACGCCATAGACTGCTCACAAAACCAATCAAGACAGCCCAGTGAGGAAACACACTCTGCCGCACCACAGCTGGGGCTCCGCAGCACGGTCAACAAGCATTAGCTGCGTTAGCGCTTCTAACGCCTTCCACACGCAAGCGCTCACTTAAAATGCAGCGGTCAAACAAGCATTGGCCACGTCAGCACCTCCAGCAAATTTCAGGCACTGCTACTCCTTTCAAACGGTCCCTTCACCTCGCCGAACCTCATGAACAGGATCCCTAGCAAGTGCTGTGAGTGCCAACAAGAACACAACCCTGTGTTCTTCGACGCTGCAAACCTCCTCAATCAGACACGTTGTGAGAATCGGGCTGGCAACACGAAATCACAAATCCCATCCTCGTCGCCACTGAAAAGACCTTCCTCAGAAAAACAAGGCACACAAGTTGTTGGTTGAGGGAACGGCTTTATTAGGACAAGATGTAGGAACCAGCCCGGAGCCAGGCAGCCACCAACTGACCACAGTCCACATGAACAGGGGCTCGCATTCCAACCCCTCTATTACATCACAGCCCCCCACAACATTCCAACCATGTACCTAGATGCAACAGAACCGAAGTTTCAAATCTCTGACACATCTCTAGGAACACTTCTGGATGTGCAAACCAGTCTCAGAGAACTGATATACCATGCTTAACCTCTCCACTTGACTGCTTCCCTCACTTTTAATTGATTTTGCAGGGTAGTAGAGATGAGGTATAAGGTACATGTATTGTGCGTCAAGGTAAGATCTAACATGGCATAAACTTTAAGGGTTAAGAGTGAAGACTTTAAGGGTGAAGAGGTTAGCAGTGAAGGGGTTAGATTGAAGGGTAAAAAGTTAAGGGTAAAAGGTGAAAGGTTTAGGGGAGAAGGGATGTGGAATGAGTAGTGAAGGATGAAGGGATTATGTTGAAAAGCCTAGGAATGAAGGGGTGTAGGTTTTAAACGTAAATTGTTTAAGGGTGAAGAATTTAGAGTTGAAGTGTGAAGGGTTTAACGGTGAATGGTTAAGGATGAAGTAGTTAAGGGTGTATGGTTTAAAGGTGAGGGATTGAAGGCTGAAGAAGGAAGAGTTTAAGGATGAACACCGAAGGGGTATGGGTGATTGATGAAGGCAAATCAAATCAAATCAGGTACTTGTTAAGCGTGACTACTCACCCGTAAGGGTCTCAAGGCGCTGGGGAGGAGGGCGGGGTGCAGGTTCCAGTCCATCAACGAGGAGGTCTATCAAAGAGCCAAGTTTTGAGGTTTCTCGTGAAGATGGGGAGTGATGTAGTCTGTCTGAAGTGGAGCGGTAGGGCGTTCCAGGCTCTGGCCACGAGGAAGGAGAAGGAGCGGCCTCCCGATCTGGTCTTTCTGGCACGGGGGACCACGGCGTAGGAGAGCTGGGCTGATCGTAGGGTCCTTTGGGGTGCGTGGAAGGCCAGATGGCTGTTCAGGTATGCTGGTCCGGCGTTGTGGAGGGCTTTGTGTGCGTGGGTGAGGATCTTGAAGGTGATTCTAGCTTCGATGGGGAGCCAGTGGAGTGTGCGCAGGTGTTGGGAGATATGGCAGTGTCTTGGCAGGTTGAAGACCAGTCTTGCGGCGGCGTTGTGGATGTTTTGTAGCTTGCGGGTGAGGTTTTTGTTTATTCCGGCGTAGAGTGCGTTGCCGTAGTCAAGTCTGCTGGTGACGAGGGCATGAGTGACAGTCTTTCTGTGCTCAAGGGGGATCCATTTGAAGGTCTTACGTAGGAGGCGGAGGGTGTGGAAGCAGGAGGATGCGACGGAGTTGATCTGGCGGTCCATTTTGAGCTCGGAGTCCAGGATGATTCCGAGGTTTCATGCGTGGTCCGTGGGGGTGGGCGGGCTTCCGAGGGCGGGGGGCCACCAGGTGTCATCCCAGGCATCGGGGTGTGGGCCCATGATGAGTACCTCTGTTTTGTCCGTGTTGAGTTGTAGGCAGCTGTTTTTCATCCATTTGGCGACTGCTTCCATGCCTTCTTGAAAGTTGTGTTTGGCTGCGTTGGGTTCGTTGGATAGGGAGAGGATGAGTTGGGTGTCGTCTGGGTAGGAAACAATGTTGAGTCCGTGGGTTCTGACGATGGGGGCGAGCGGAGCCATGTAGACTTTGAAGAGCGTGGGGCTGAGGGAGGATCCCTGGGGGACTCCGCAGGTGGTAGATGTAGGGTCCGAGAGGAAAGGAGGGAGTCTGACCCGCTGCGTTCTGCCGGAGAGGAATGAGCAGATCCAGTCGAGAGCCGTGTCCCGGATCCCTGCTTCGTGAAGTCTGCGTGTTAGGGTGCGGTGAGAGACTGTGTCGAAGGCGGCTGAAAGGTCGAGGAGGATGAGGGCTACTGTCTCTCCTCTGTCCAGGAGGGAGCGGATGTCGTCCGTTGCGGCAAGGAGGGCAGTTTCTGTACTGTGGTTTTTTCTGAACCCGGATTGGGAGGAGTCGAGGATGTTGTGCTCTTCGATGAAGGTGGCGAGTTGGCTGTTGATGGCTTTCTCGATGACTATCGCTGGGAACGGGAGCAGGGAGATGGGTCTGTAGTTTTTGAGGTCGGTAGGGTCTGCCGAGGGCTTCTTTAGGAGGGGGTTGATCTCGGCGTGTTTCCAGTCGTCGGGAAAGGAGGCGTTCGCCAGGGAGCGGTTGATGGTGTGTTGAAGCATGGGTGCGATGGTCTCTGCAGCTCTGTTGAAGATGTGGTGGGGGCAGGAGTCCGTGGGGGCCTCGGAGTGGATTGACTTCATCGTCTTCAGTGGTGAGGGCTGTCCAGCTGTCGATCGTTGGCTTTAGGGTGTTGGGGTTGGCTGGTGAGGGTTCAGTGTGTTGGCTTTCTTCATCGAAGTTGACGTAAATGTTCTTGATTTTGTTGTGGAAAAGGTGCTGAGTTTGTTGCAGAGGTCTTGTGAGGGAGGGATGTCAGTAGATTCGCTGGTGAGTTGGGCGAACTCTTTGATGATGCTGAAGAGCTCTTTGCTGTTGTACGTGTGTGTGGAGATTCTGTCTTTGATAGCTGTTTTTCTCGTATTTCTGATGAGTTGGTGGTGGGCATTGGTGGCGGCTCTGAAGTTGTTGTGGGCTTCTGTGGATTTGGAGTTCCTCTAGGCCTTTTTGAGGCGGCGGCATGTGCGTCTGGACTCTCGAAGTTCGGCGGTAAACCATCTGGCTTTCTTGGCGTGTGTGTTGTTGTTCTTCTTGAGGGGGGCTATGGTGTTGGCGCTGTCGGAGATCCATCTGTGCAGAGTTCGGGCTGCGGTGTTGGGGTCGTCGTCTTCCACGGTGGTTGGGGTGGAGTTGCCGAGTGAGGAGGTGAGCTGGTCGTCGGTGATTTTGGTCCAGTTTCTTCGTGGGAGCAGGTGCTGGTTTCTGTGGATGGTGGGTGTTCTGAAGGTGAAGTGGATGCATCTATGGTCTGTCCACAGGAGTTCGGTGGTGTGACTGATTATGATGGAGTTTCATGTTGTGAAGAGGGGGTCGAGGGTGTGTCCTGCTGAGTGCGTGGGTTTGGTTACGATCTGTCGGAGTCCTATGTTTTGGAGGTTGTCCAAGAGGGATGTGGTGTTGGGGTCTTGTTGGTTGTCGAGGTGGAAGTTGAGGTCTCCCAGCAGGGTGTAGTTGGTAGATGCGATGGCTTGCGGGGAGATGATGTCCGTGATGGAGTTGGTGAATGGTCCGCGGGGTCCGGGGGGTCGGTAGATGAGAGTTCCCCAGAGGGTGGTGGTAGGGCTGGCCTGTATCTTGAAGTGTAGGTGTTCCATCAGGTCTGTGGGCTCGTCGGGGAGTGTGCTCAGCCGGAGGGTGGATTTGTGGACGATGGCGATTCCTCCTCCAGGGCGGGTGTGGTGGTCCTTCCGGGAGATCTTGTATCCTTGGGGAATGGCGATGGCGATGTCCGGTCCCGAGGTGGTGTTGGTCCAGGTTTCGGTGAAGAATGCGACGTCCGGGGTGGTGCTGTCGAGGAGGTCCCAGATTTCGGTGGCGTTTTTGTGGAGGGATCGGACGTTGAGGAGGATGCATTGCAGGGTCTTCGGTTCTGTTGTGTTCTTGCGGGCGGGTTGCACTGGATTCGTGGTCTTGGCGGTGCTGCAGGAGTGGCGGCAGCGGTGACAGCTGAAGGGTCCGTGGGTGTCAGCTGGTGATGCTAGTTTGTAGTTGTTGTTGCGGCCTGGGTTGAGTGCGTGGAGTGCCGCTGGGTTATAGCGTTGGCAGTTCGGAGATCCAGGGTTCCTGGCGCTGGTCGCGGTCGGGTCGCGGACGGGTGCGGATGGGCTTGCCTTTGGTGCGCCTTTGGCGCGCCAGTGGCGGCACAGCGGCCGCCATTAAGTAGGGGTCGGGGAGGGCTGGATAGCTGGGAGACGGGAGCGGGGAGGGGAACTGGAACAGGCTGGTCGCGCTGGGGGGGAGGGGTGGCGGGGGTAGCAGCGGCGGGGAAATCAGGGGAAAGGAGGCCAAAAGAGCGAGGAAAAGTGAAATAAAGAGAAAAAGTGCAAAAAGAATAAAGGGTGAAACGGAGCAGAAAGCAGAGAAAAAGTGATGAAAAGACTGAAGTGTAAAGAAGCTAGAGGGTGACACGGAGCAGAAGGAGAGGATGAAGGGGGCAGAAAGCAGAAAGCAGAGCGGAGCGAGAGAAGGAGTCAGAGGTCCACTGGACCACCAGGGATGAGGCGCAGGTATAACCTGCATGTGGAGGAGGGCCTCGAACACCAGCACTACGGGAGTGCAGGGGCTCACAGAGGGCCTCACTTAATGGTGGAGCTGCGAGGGTGGGAGAGCAGTTTCACTGACAGTGAGTCAGTGGTCTTGCTACATGGGTAAAGGGTTTTGGGATTCAGGTTAAAGATTTAGGGGTAAATGGTGAAAGGTTAAGGATTTAGTAGCAAAGGGTAAGGGTTTAAGTATGGACAGTGAAGGGTTTACGGTTGAAGTGTGAAATGTTTAGGGGTGAAGGGTGAATGGTGATAGGTTTAGAGTGAAGGGTTTAAAGTTGAAGGGTTCGAGAATGCAGGGTTTAGGTGTGCAGTGGCGAAAGGTGGTGGGATTAAGGGTGAAAGGTTAGAGGGAGAAGACTGAAGGGTAAAGGTTTATGGACAAAGGTAGAAAGGTTTATAGAGAAGGTTTAGGGGGGAAGTAGGGAGGGTTTAGGGGTGAGGGTTTTAGGGTGGATGCCGTTTAGGGGTTTAGTGAACATAACAATTAAAAATGAAACAAACTGATCAAGTTGTAAAAAATAGGGTAAGACATAAGGTAGATGAACAAACAATAAAATGGTCATAATTAGATAGTAAAAATGCACAGAATGATCATGAAATGGTAAACGAGGAGAAAGCTGTGAGGAGGTGGCAGAGAAACAAACAGCAGGTGAGGAAATAGTATGCATCGGCTTCAGAGTTGAATCTGCTGCTGCACAAACAATGTTTCTTGGACATAGAGGAGCTCCACAGTAAAATCAGTTTTTGTACTGATGATGCTTTGAACCCTCTACAAGATAAAGATATGCTGCATTGTTTTATATTTCCCAGACAGATACTGCTGATACCCAGGGTCTGCATAGCTGGATTTGTCTCTACCAGACACATTGTGTTGTTTCTCAGAAAAGTTAGAGATACATAGCTCTTCTGCATTATTATAGGAACAATACAGGCTGTATTCCCACAGGCATCATGTTTGTGTACTCTTAGAATAGAGAATAATCACTTATTTATGAGTTCTTTTCCAATCTCAACTGATTACATTCACCTAACACACCCACGTTATATTCCAGTGACCAGGACTGCTCAGGGGGATGGCACATAAAATAATATGTTGCGCCACAGATTGGTTTCATGAAACTAATATGATTGAGAGAATTTACTACAATACTTGGCTCCAAAATCTTAGAGCTAAAGCTCTCTTTAGATAGAACAATAAAAAGAGTGACAGAAATATAGAGAGACGGTAGTTGCAATTTGCAGGAAGAGAAAGAATGAGCAGTAGGAAAAAGAGATAAATGTTGGAGAATGAGGGCATGGGTTCAAGAAAGAGAGGAGAGAGCAGGAGGGAGAAGGAGGGTGTGAGACAGAAAGCAAAAGTGGGAAACTGTGAAAGAATTAGATAAAAGAGAGTGCTATAGATAGTGTAATGATGAGAGTGGAGTAAGAGAACAGGCAGGGGCGTAGCTTGGTCAGTAAGACTGGTTGTAAACTTCAGATTTCCCAACAATCACGCTGGCATGGCTTGTTAAAATCCATTATGTCAGAAGCAGGACATGAGAGGAGCTTAAGAGGCACTGGAAAGAGAGAAGTGTGTATTGTTAAGAGTACTTAAAACACAATAGTTTTCAAACTAACCAGGTTATAAGGCACATACGAGAGAGAGTGTGTGTGTGTTTTCGTCAATGTGGGCATGTAAAATCCAGGGTGAAATCAGACAGACACCTCACCATATCCGACTGAAATCACCTGCACCCAACTATTTACTACAGAATAGATTTTTAAGGGATTGTAAACACCCCCCCCCCCCACCCCACCCCCTGAAGATACGCTCCTGCAGACAGGTTAGTGTGAGAGTAAATACAATATGGAATCGAATATTTGAAGAGGGAGTTAAGATGTTTGTAAATGGAACTTAAGGGGCGAGGAAAAGAGAACTGAAGGGGAGGAGTGGGATTGCAGCAGGAAAGAGCAAGAAAGACTATAGAGATGTAGAAGAACAAATGAGTGGGAGACAGAATGGAAAAGAAAGGATAAAGGAATGGAGACAAAATCAGAGAGAAAAAGAGAGCAGGAGAGAGTGGGAGGGATGGAGAGGCAGACACACAGGAAAATAGATTGCGTAAGAGGGGCAACGGATGAGTCAGAATGAGCAGAGAGTGTGAGAGAAATGGATATGAAAGAGAATTAAAGATAGTAAAGAAGCAAATATGAGAGAGAGGAAGAGATTGGGGTAATAATGGGGTAGTTGGGGTAAGAATGGCTAAAAGCAATTGATGCCCTCAATGGCAATCTCACTCTGGCTAACTCGGTTAAATCATTAGGAATCACCCTAGACCCAAAACTCGACATGGACAAACACATTAAGAACTCCGCTAAGAGTGCCTTCCTCAATCTGAAGCTACTTAACAAAATAAAAGCATACATCCCGCCAAAAGACCTCAAACTAGCCACTCAATCTCTGGTGCTATCCAGACTCGACTATGGGAATGCAGTCCTTACTGGTACAACAAAATCTCACCTAGCTCCCCTCAAAACAACCCTCAATGCAGCAGCCAGAATGGTCACCGGAGTCAAGAAATATGATCACATCTCACCCGCACTCAGAGAACTAAAATGGCTCCCCATCGAAATGCGTGCCAGCTTCAGAACTGCTTGCCTCACGCACAAAGCCCTGCACACAGGGAAACCCAACTACCTAGCCTCAAAACTCAAGAGAGCCGGTCAGACAAGGAACCTCAGGAGCTCTAACACCCTTCTACTCATCCCCATGAAAACACGCAAACAAAAAAACGCTGCACGGTCCTTCGCTGGAAACGCGCCCAAAATCTGGAACTCCATCGCAATCGATATCAGGACAACCTCTTCCTTTGTCAAATTCAAGAAACTCCTAAAAGACCTCTTCCTCAATCGTGCCTTCCCGAACTGGTAACAGCCGCAAAGCGCACAAGCCTGCTCTCTGCAGCATCTTGACACTGTGTCACTTAAACCTACCTCTTCCCCGCTCCCCTACTCCTCATTCCCTCCTCCCTGAAAGAGGTTTAACCCAAGACTTCGTGCACTCATCGAGGTTTCTCAGGACTTCCCTACCTCAATGTTGCACAGCACGCTGGGACCTCCGAGACAATATTATATACCATGACCTATTGTGTTACCCTGCATTAAAAATGTTGTAAAGCGCTCTGATACCCTCGGGTCTGGCCAGCGCTATATAAAACTTCTCAATAAATAAATCAATAAATAAGTAATAAGAGTCTTTTTACATTACAGTTAGTTGTGACCAATATTGTACTTTTAAATGCACATTAATGCTTCTCATTTTCTCAGCAACTTCTTTTAGGACATAAACCTTATTATGTTTCATCTAGTATTTTTTTTTGTGTTGCATTTATTTATTGAACAAGAAACACAAATAAGAGTGTACAACATAGAGAATTGTCATCCCTCAGTCCCATATAATAACATAAGGGTGTTACACAATCAGAGAATAATCATGATAAATCGGGATGAATAACTATAATGTAATAAGAAAAAGGGGGGAGAGGGTGGGGAACATGGAAAGTGGGTAAAGGAGCGATGTTTGTATGGGGGTTGTGGGATGGAGGACGCAGACAGGTGCTCCTATGCGACATTGAAGATCCGGGGTGGGGAACAATAAAGTGAAAGGTAAGGGAGTAGGACCCTGAAGGGACTGCGTCACTACTTAGGGGTAATTCCCAAGGGGCCTGCCTAGCAGAGCTGATAACGGTCTGGTTTTGCAGGAGGTGTTGCAGGTAAGTAAGGACCATGGGTAGAAGCTGTCTCCTGGATGGGGGGAGAACAGGATCCATGACTAGGTAGGGTGTCAGAGACCAGGTGTAAACGGCAGCATGCGGGGTGCTTATCACAGGTGTGGTGCAGATTGGAGAGGTGGGGAGGGCTGCTTTCCAGTCCCAGTGGCATTACTGTGTCTGTATAGGGTTGAGGGGGTTATGCGGGGATGTAATAGGAGCAACAAAGAAGAGGGAGGAAGAAAGAATAAGGGGGCCGGGTTGGTGAAGCAGGTGATCGTAACTGCTAGCCCCTGTGATGGGGAAGTGCCCCTTGTCTGTTGGTGGGACTGTGCATCCGCGGGGTGGGGGAGGGAAGGAAGAGGGTGAGGTAGGGGGGTTGTGTAAAGAAGTGGCTGGATAAAGAAAAGAGATAGAGAGGCATGGGGAGGAAAGGGATGGAGTAGCAGGAAGGGGTAGGGGTGGGGAGGGTCTCTCAAGGGGGCAGGGGATGAGCTGGCGGGGAGCAGGGGTTCGAAGGTATTTTTTTTGGGGGGGTGTGTGATGAGGGAAGAGGGGGGAATATCGGGGGAAGAGACGAACCAGACATAATGGGACGGGCGTGTTATTGGTGGGGAAGAAGGTAAAGGCCGATATTATACTAGTGGAGGTGAGAGGGGTGGAAGGGGTGGGGTGAGAGGTGGCAGATATACTGTCCTGTGTGACAAAAATATTAATAGTCGTCTATGCGTTTCAGTGTTGTCCTTCGTAGTTCATTGTGGTTGAGGGTCAGGAGCGACCAGGGCGGAGTGCCCGTCGTTGTTCTCATCTCGTAGGAAGGGGTCCATGTCTGGAAGAACAGATCGTACTGGTCTTGTAGATTATAAATGACACGCTCATGTGAAGCCGTCTGGATCATGGCTACCAGCCATGACTCCTGTGATGGGGATACCGGCGACCTCCACTGATGATGGATACAGATCTTGGCTGTGGCCAGGGCTTTATTGAAGAGGCGGTGTTGTGGGCAGGAGAGCTCTGGTGAGTCCCACGTGTCATGAAGGAGAATAGCTAAGGGGGTGAGTGGTAACTGCAGAGGTATTGAGGTGCTCAAAACTGACCCAACATACGACCAAAATGGTTGGATGGAGAGGCATTCGCAGATTATATGTGTTGTATCGCAGTGGGTGCTCTTACATCTCCAAGAGTGCGTGTGCGAAAGGAGGCCTGCTCTATTCAGTTTAGTCGGGGGCCAATGCAAGTCATGCAATGTTTTAAAGAGGCAGAACTTCAGACGGGCCTCCCTCGTGCCCTTGTCTAGGGCCTCTAAGGTTTCCGCCCATTCGTCGTCTTCATATGTGACCGTGAGTCGGGCATGCTATTTGGCGTGTAGGGCTCGCGAGAGTGGCTGCGAGAAAAGATGGGATGAAAGAGTGCTGTATAGTCCTGACATCACTCCCTTGTGTCTCCCCATGTATGCAGATAGGATACCATGGCTGAGGGATGAAGGGACCACTGGCGAGGTCCCAGGCAGTTCCTCAAGCAGTGTTGTATTTGTAACTAGCGTCAGGTTTGTTTTGGGTGGAGGCCAAATTCTTCTCTCAGTTGGGCAAATGATTTCTGGTCTCCATTTAGTAAGAGTTGGTCTATAGTATGGATACCGGCTTCCCTCCAGTGGGTCCAGTGTAGAGTCTGTCTGTCAATACGAATGGTGGCATTGCCCCACAAGGGGGCCTGTTCATGCAGTCGCGAGTTCGTCCCGAGTAGATGGTGTGCCCGTTGCCAGGCCTTGTGCATGGCATGCAGCACAGGGTGAAGAGGTTTGTGGCTGCCAGGGTGAGCTTTATACAGGATAGAGAGGCCTGCATCAGCGGAAAGCATGGCCCGTTCAATGGCAATCCACTGTGGCGGGTAATGGTCGCTAGGTAGCCTGAATGCCAATTGGGAGAGTTGAAGAGCAAGGGAATAATGTTGTACCGATTGTAGGCCAAGACCTCCACAGGAGCGATGCACCATGAGCTTGGTCGCGGGTAGCCTCGGTTTCGAAGATCCCCATACAAAAGACCGGATTTGGGTGTCAATGAGGCGAAATGTGGTCAGCTGAACTTGTACTGGAAGCATCCCAAGCATGTACCTGAAGAGTGGTAGTGCTACCATCCATAATGCCTGCACTTTGCCCCACATGGAGAGCCCCAGCGCAGCCCACTTTTCAAAATCACGCCTCATCTGGGTTAGTAGTGGGTCCATGTTATCCGGGACCATACCGTCCTTGCCCCTGTTCACCAGGATCCCCTGATACTTAAGGCGGGAAGGTTGCCAGCGGAAAGGGTAGCCGTGTAAGGTCGCTCGGGTGGTGCCGGCAGAGAGTGGAAGGGCTTTGCTTTTATCCCAGTTTATTTTAAAGCCAGAAAGAGACGATAAATCATCGATGATGTCTAGCAGGGCCAGGAGGGATCTTTGTAAGTTGGTCAAAGTGAGAAGGACATCGTCCACATATAGACATATCTTGGAGTGCCCGATTGGAAGTGGGTACTGTGAGAAGGTGGGTTGGTATATGCTGTCCACTAATTAAAGTGGGCACCTTGTACCAGGCCACACGACCCTTATGATGTCTGAGGTCAAAGATAACCTTTATTGAAAGCTATCCTAGTGGTAGCTACGGAGAGCAGCCCTCAGGCTTAATCTTGAAGGAATGTAAAGCAGCTTGTTTTACCAGAGTATCACCTCCTAAATGATTAAATGAAAGGAGAACCACACAGTGTTGATATAAAAATATGTATTTATTAATATAACACTCTCTACTAGTCTCTACATGAGACTAGGGCACAAAGCACACAATACTGAATCAATAGAACATTCGTAAATAGCGAAATACACAGCGGGCTCCAGGGGGAGACCGACCATATACTAAAAAAATGGTATAACCACAACGACTTCAATAGTCACAGTGCCTAGAGCACGTAGAATCGCTGGGACCCCACGGAACCACCAAGAGGAGTGACACAGGGAGCCCACGGAGGACGGGTGCAGTGTGGGAACACGACCGCGTGTTCCGTGCAACTCTATGGGAAAGTCGCGGTTGGGAATTTACAAGTTAAGGACACTTCTAAGAGGACTTTGAGCAAACCCTTTGGAGCTTAGGAGGTTCTAAGGCCAACCCACCAGTGAGTACTGAAGTACCCGTGTTACCTATCCCAGAGGAGCCGGGTGCATAGGGGTCAATTGGTGTCGGAAACCTTCGTCGTTTTCAATGGAGGAGTGCAAATAAGTCCTGCTGCCAGGACGGCCAAGAGTGTCTGGTGGAATCCAAGCCTGGATTCGAGGTGAGAGGAACCTGAAAGCAGAGGGGACAGAGTCTGGGTCACTTCAGGTGACCAGGGGCTCGGTAGTCGAATGCCCACCGATGTTGAGTGCTTCAGGAGTGAAGAAGGGTTGTTTGACTCTGCAGCCACGGGGACCAGGAGACATCGAGGATGACCAAATTCTGGAGGTGAGCTGTCCCTCAAAGGATGTCGAGAGCTGAGGTGGTGATGTCCGGCTGGAGCACCAACAAGCCTTGGCAACTGCAACCCATGCGGTCAGAGGAAACAGGTTACGGTGAGGACCAGCAAGGTCCAGGGGACTCTCCAAGCAATGGAGAGTCAGGGCACGTCTGGAGCAACCAGGTAAGCCCAAGAATTAGCAAGGTGACCCTCGCCAAGACCCACAGGCCAACGGACCAGTGATTGCGAGGAGACCTCAAGCAAGTCTGCAAAGCACCAGCCCACAGGACACTCGTGGAGTGGAGGCTGGAAATCTTCAGAGCAAATACTGCTCGGGGTCAGGACTACACGGAGTCCAATGCACAAGCTCGGGAATCATCACTAAGCATAAGCATCTGCAAATGTTTGCGTTGCACAGGGGTTCAGGTTGCACGGTCCCCACGAGGGATACTGGTCTTAGAATCGCTGAGAGGGCAGATTGACCTCAGTGACCTTCGGGAACCCATGCCCTGTGTTGCTGAAATCTTCGGTGTCCTCAGGAGCTTGGGAGAAGCAAACAGGTCAGATGCTTCTTTGGTGCCTGCTTGTGCAGGGGAGTAACTCCTTTACTCCAAGGGAGATTCTTCAGTCGTCCAGCATCGTGCAGGCAGTCGAAGTCCTTGGTTTCTTCTTAGCAGAATCTTGTCCAGGTAAAATCGAAAGTCCTGTAGCCAGGTAGCCCACTTTATACCCATGGGAAGGATTTGGAAAGATTCTAGGGACCCTCCTAGGGGAGGGGCAGGACAGAGGGGTGGCTACACCCATGTCCTTTGTCCAGTTTTGCGCCAGAGCAGGAGCCAATGGCTCCCAGAACTGGTTTGAGCTGGACTATGCACAGGGACACCAAATGTGCCCCCAGTGCAGACTTTCTGGCACTCTCAGAGTGCACCCACCCAGCCCCAATACACTAAATCCTGTCTGGGAGGTGGTCACACCTCCCTGTGACAGGATGCCTATTGTCATGCCTTCCTCTGCTCAAGCTTTGCTCAGCAGCAGGAGAGCAGAATCGTGTCTGTGGCTGGCAGCGTCCATTTTGTGCTGCCCAGGTCGAGAAAGCTGGTACCAGGTAGACCGGTGACCCACAGTAGTGGTTTCAGAAGGGTGGAATCATACCTCCCACACCAGTTACTGGTGTGGAGGTATGATTCCAAGGTGTTTGACACCAAACACGACATGTTTCTAAGCAGCCGTTTTAAAGTTAGCATTTACCGCGAGGTTATAATGCACTTAGACCTATATGTCTGGCTGCATCACAGACAACCCCGGAGAATGGTCTCCGAAAGCTGCAGAGGGGCCCTACTCATGCAGGGGCACCCTCTCACGTCAAACCCAGCACCCTGCCTTCAGGATTGATAAGGCCTGCCATAGGGGTGACTGATAGGTTTTTAAGTGTAGTGATTTATATAGATATAGTGAACCTATATCTAAGTAAGGGGTGCAAGCACCATCTTACACAGTCTGCTGTAGCAGGCCTGTCGTGTCATTTTGAATGGCCTCTCATGGGTGGCATAATACATGCTTCAGCCCATGGGATGCCTCTGGGGTACCTATGCCCTGGGTACATGGTGTACCATATACTAGGGACTGATAAGGGTACCCCAGTATCCAATCTGGAGTGTACCTAAAGTACATACATAGCAATTTAAGGGAGAAAGCAGATAGTCTGGGGTCCTGGATAGCAGGATCCAGGTCAGACTAGTCCAAAATAGTGTGACATCAGCAAAAAGTGGGGGTAACCATAAGAAGCAGATACTACTTTCCTACACAACCCCCCCCAAACGCAAGGACATTAAACTAACCTTGACCAGTTGAATCGTCATGTTCTAAGTGGAAATATCTGGAGAGTCCATCTGCATTGGCATGGTTACTCCCAGGTCTATGTTCCACTGTATAGTCCATCCCCTGTAGGGAAATGGACCACCTCAAGAGTTTGGGGTTTTCACCCTTCATCTGTTTTAGCCATAAGAGGGGCTTGTGGTCTGTCTCAACAATGAAGTGAGTGCCAAACAGATATGGCCTCAACTTCTTCAGAGCCCAAACCACAGCAAAGGCTTCCCTCTCAATAGCTGACCAACGTTTCTCTCTGGGGGTCAGCCTTCTGCTTATGAAAGCTACTGGCTGATCCTGACCCTCTTCATTCAATTGTGATAACACAGTCCCTACCCCCAATTCAGATCCATCTGTTTGAACAATGAATTGTTTGGAATAATCAGGACTTTGCAGAATGGGAGCAGTGCACATGGCCTGCTTCAGGTCATCAAATGCCTTTTGACAGCTAACTGTCCACTGAACTATCTTAGGCATTCTTTTGGAAGTTAGATCATTCAAAGTGGTCACTATGGATCCATATCCTTTGACAAACCTCCTGTAGTACCCAGTCAGGCCCAAGAAATCTCTGACCTGAGTCTGGGTAGTTGGAGCAACCCAGTCCATGATGGTCTGGATTTTGCTCTCCAATGGTTGAACCTGACCTCCACCCACAAGGTGGCCTAGGTACACAACCTTACTCTGCCCTATCTGGCACTTGGTGGCCTTGATAGTGAGGCCTGATTTTTGCAGAGCCTCTAAAACATTTCTCAGGTGGACCAGGTGATCCTCCCAGGTAGAGCTAAAGACAGCAATATCATCCAGATAAGCTGCACTATAGGCTTCCAGACCTGTAAGGACTTTGTTCACCAACCTTTGAAAAGTGGCAGGTGCATTCTTCAAGCCAAAGGGCATCACCACAAATTGGTAGTGCCCACTAGGGGTTGAAAATGCTGTTTTTGGTTTTGCATCCTCAGCTAATCTGATTTGCCAGTAACCAGCTGTCAGGTCAAATGTACTCAGAAACTTGGCAGAGGCCAAAGTATCTATAAGTTCATCTGCCCTGGTTATTGAATGGGCATCAGTCCTAGTGACTGCATTGAGACCCCTGTAGTCCACACAGAACCTCATCTCTCTCTTACCACCCTGGGTGTGAGGATTTGGTACCAGGACTACTGGACTAGCCCAAGGGCTATCTGAGGGTTCAAATACTCCCAGCTGCAACATTTTCTGGACTTCCGTCCTGATACAGTCCCTGACATGATCAGGTTGCCTGTAAATCTTATTTTTAACAGGCAGACTGTCACCTGTGTACACCAGGTAGTCTGACTTGGAGTCAGTGAAAACATGTGTCTGTACTGGTTGAGGACTTTCCTACAATCAGTTTGTTGCTGTTCAGTGAGGCTGCCTGCCAAGGCTACACCATCAACTGAACCATCATCAGGGTTCTGTGAGAGCAGTTCAGGGAGTGGGTCACTCTCTTCCTCCTGTCCCTCATCAGTAGGCGTGAGCAAGCCCATGTCTGCCCTGTCCACATATGGCTTGAGCCTGTTCACATGGAGCACCCTGTGGGGGCTCCTGGGAGTTCCAAGGTCCACCAGGTAGGTAACCTCTCCCTTTTGCTCAAGAATGGTATGGGGCCCACTCCACTTGTCTTGGAGAACTGCTGGGGCCACAGGCTCCAACACCCATACCTTCTGTCCTGGCTGATACACAGTCAAAACAGCCTTTTGGTCCTGCCAGGCCTTTTGCAATTCCTGGCTAGCCTCAAGGTTTTTGGATGCCTTCTTCATGTACTCTGCCATCCTGGAGCGGAGACCAAGTACATAGTCCACTATGTCCTGTTTAGGTGGTTTGAGAGGTAACTCCCATCCCTCCTTAACCAAACATAAGGGACCCCTAACTGGATGTCCAAACAGAAGTTCAAAAGGGCTGTAACCAACCCCCTTCTGAGGAACCTCTTTGTAGGCAAAGAGAAGGCAGGGCAAAAGGATGTCCCATCTGTGCCTAAGCTTTTCAGGGAGACCTTTTATCATGCCCTTGAGGGTTTTGTTGATTCTCTCAACTAACCCATTGCATTGTGGATGATAAGGGGTGGTGAATTTGTAATTCACACCACACTCCTTCCACATTGCAGTCAAGTAACCAGACATAAAGTTTTCATCTCTGTCTGATACTACCTCCTTAGGGAAACCCACTCTGGAAAAGATTCCCAGGAGAGCTCTAGCCACAGCAGGAGCTGTGGTAGTCCTAAGGGGAATTGCTTCTGGATACCTAGTGGCATGGTCCACCACCACTAGTATGAATCTGTGCCCAGATTCAGTTTGCGGATCCATGGGACCAACAATGTCAATCCCAACCCTCTCAAAGAGAACCCCCACCACAGGTAGTGGTATCAGGGGGGGCTTTGTAGTACCACCTGCCTTACCACTGGCTTGGCAAGTGATACAGGAGAGACAAAACTTCTTTGTGTCCTCTGACATGTGAGGCCAATGAAAGTGAGGGACAATTCTGTCCCAGATCTTGTTTTGGCCTAAGTGTCCTGCTAATGGGATGTCATGTGCCAGTGTTAATAGGAAGCTTCTAAACTTCAGAGGTATAACCAACCTCCTGGTGGCACCAGACTTAGGATCTCTACCCTCTGAATATAGAAGTCCATCCTCCCAGTAGATCCTGTGTGATCCACTGGCACTCCCAGCAGCCTCAGCAGCAACTTGCTGTCTGAGGGGGTCAAAAGAGGGGCAGCTCAGCTGCTCCTGGCTCAGATCTGCCCTGGAAGGGCCCCCTGTCCCCAAGAACTCAACCTGATCAGGTTCAAGTTCCTCTGAGACAGTTCCTTCACAGGGACTGAGATCATCCCCCTCAAGTGACTGATCCTCACTCTGAAGCAGGGGGGAAGACACTGCCTTACCCCTACTGCTCCTTCTCTTGGAAGGCACCTGGTCCATTATTCCAGGATCCAGGGCCTGTTCAGTGGAATTTTTTTTTGCCTGTGACCTAGTCATGGCAAACACATCTGCAGGGATGCCCAGCATTTCTGCATGTGTCCTGAGTTCCACTTCAGCCCAGGCTGAAGTTTCCAAATCATTGCCCAATAAGCATTCTACAGGGAGGTCTGAGCTAACCACAACTTTCT